>JAEIGQ010000032.1:1800000-2341432 GCA_018904275.1 Lordiphosa clarofinis | reverse complement strand
CGTTCTCTTTTTTACAACTTGTTTCTGCTTTTTATAAACAGTTATACAAATCCAAGTCACGTTCCAGAATTTTCTTGAATTTTCTCAACTTTATTTGAAAAATAGAAACATAAACATAAACCTGACTTTTAAAAAGTGCGTGTTACTTTTCTTTTCTCACAATTCATAAAATGGATTACCTACTCCTACTTTTTGCCATCGGTATGCAGGAAAGAATCACATACAACCTGCTTTACTTTGCCATATGCATGGCCGCTTTGTAAACGGACTGCCCACAGCCTGCATTACTAGTAATAAAGGATGTGCCTGAGCCGAACTACCATCGCATTTCAAAATGCAAAATGTTCGCATTCTTGTGTCTCTCTCTAACAACGTTTCTGCTCTTAAGAGTAATCCCATGCTGCTGAGCAGCTGCTGACTCACTGATCGTAGTAAACATTTTCCTCTCTTTCCATATTTTGCAGACAAAATGTGATACGGAAAAATTGCCATACGCCTACTAAACTCATCGGAAGTCACCGCGGAGCAGTTCTACAAGCACATCCTTGAGCAGTATCGCATCCTCAATCACTTGCAGCAGCAGCGTCAGCAATTCTTACAGAAGCAGCATCTGCAACTGCAGCAGCTGGATGCGAGCAATCGATTCCAGGAGATATTTGCGACCGCCACCATAATACAGGCGCATCCGCATCCACGTGAGCCGATCAAGAAACTAACCCAGCTGCCGGCGACGACCAACCACAGCAGCAGCGGCGGCGGCGGCGGTGATCTGGGTGAGTTACCATATCGCCTAGAGTCGCCCTCGTTGCAGCCAGCAGCAGCAGCAGCATCGCAGTCTGTTCATCACATGCCCCTGCTGTTGGACACTTCGCCGCCGTCTGACATGTCGGGTCATGTCAAACGCAAGTCGCATCGCAGTCACTACAAGCATCATCGTGCACGTGCCGGTGGCCAAAAGAAATTGGCCAGTTCGAGTTCCGTCGCTGCAGTGAGCACCACATCTGATGTGGGCGAACAGCAGGCGGGGCCACAGCGCCGGCCTTAATGCCGCATGGCTATATGGACACACCACTAAATCCGCCGGCAGGGACCATAGTGCAACAGCCGCTGCAATTGTATACCTCCATGCCCATACCGCTGATCCTCAGTCCCAGCGAAGAGAAGAGACCATCGCATCATGCCCACAGTCATGCCCATGGCGAGCGTCGAGGTGGGGCTCAGGCGCGTAGACGCACCACCACGGCCACAGTATCCGGTTACGATGCACAGACATACCTCAATCCGTTTCTAACGGGCGAACTAATCTTTGAGAAGTAAGCGCCTTTTTTTTTCGTATGTGAGAGTGTATGTAGCTGGCCAAACGACAGTTCAAGTTACTTTAGGGCGGGGGGCAAGGGGGATCAACTATTGGAACTCCATGTCAAGATTGTAATGTCTCTGACTCTGACTCATATCAAACACAGCCACTCCTAAAACCATTAAACTACCCTACATAACGGGGATGGAAAGCAATTTGGTAAAAGAAGAAGCGAAGGGCAAAGGAACTGCTCTTTATGGTTCAGTTTTTACTAGATCAAAGTGGGGAAAAATGAGCAGGTCAGGAGGTTAATTTCAAAATAACTGCTCTATGTTCTTCTTAGTTTAGTTTGTGCTGCCTGACTTTGTTGGAACCCACAAACCTTAGTATGATCCGAAACTTCTCGAGCTATGAACCTAGGTTTTTTTCTTTCTACTTCAAAAAATAGAGCTTTTATTTAGGCATTTCATTTTGTAGTTCATTTTACAAAAAGACAACTCTTACTCCAGACGAGGCTTCTTGTCATGCTTGGGATCACCACCGTCGCCATGACGCTTGCAACCAAATCCGGCCAAGTCCAGCAATTCCTCTTCCTCCTCCTTAGTGACATTTTTGGGATCTGGCTTGGACTCATTTATTCTTCCCAACTAAACTAATTTATCCTCTGATACATCTCCTGCAGCTCCTTGGGATGGCGACGCACACTCTGCTTGTCTTCACTGAGCTGGAGCAGACCCCCTCTGAATTATTCAAAGCCTCCATGACTTTGGGCAATTTTTTCCAGGCGAAGTCATACGCTTCAATAGAGCGGAGAGTGGCACCCATCCGTCTTCATAGTTGGCCATCGGCTCGCACAGAAAAGAATACTCCAGTTGGCGTAAGAGTGGGCGCTCTTCTTTGCCGACATCCGACACAGACTTGGCATCAGCGGAAGTCTCCGGCTCATTAGTTACTGGTTTCGGCTGCTCCTCCTCCTTCTGGGGCGAGTCTTCACCTTCATTGGCCGGTGTCGGCTTTTCTTCAGCTTTCTCGGCTACTTCAGCCTTTGTCTCCGGCTCGTCAGTTACGGGCTCCGGCTGCTTCTCCTTCTTCTTGGGCGAGCCTTCACCCTCATTGGCCGGTGTCGGCTTCTCGGCTTCAGTTTTTTCGGCTACTTCAGCCTTTGCTTCCTCAGCGGGAGATGAATCACCATGCTTGACCTCCTCCTGGACAGGTGTGGGAACGTTTTCTTTATTGTCGGCCATGGCTAATTGATGTATTTTACAAAATTGAACAAAATGCTGAAACACGTGCTCTGTATAACCTCAAGCATCAAAGTGACAGTTCTCTTTAATTTCCTTTTCACTGTGTAGTGTGACCAGATTTTAAAATACCGTATACTTAAGTTACATTTGCAAGGTTTTCTGTTAAAATTTAAACTTGAATTTTCTTAGGCTTCAAATTAAGCAACTAAATTTTAAGAACTTGCTCCATACACTTTCCAAACCTGAATGCAGTGCGGTAGGGACGACATGATTCTTTAGAAAGAATTCAAATTTTAATTTTGTACTTTGTGTCAAAATTTGGCGGCAGAATAGAATCGTATATTTAGCGTCGAATGGGAATAGTGGAATATGGAACATTGGAGAATTATTTATGTTCTTGTTTTCTTTCTCACTATTTAGAAAATAAAACATAAAGATCTGTACATGTAGAATTGTTTAGAAATGCAAGAACTATTGTCTTAATTGACCTGTGGTTAAGAGTGACACATTTTGGGTATATAAACTCTCTCAGATAGTGGGGTTGTCGAAATATCGATATCGAATAGCTTTTGACCATATTTGGGCATTCTATTGGATATTAGTAATATCGGTAATATCCTTTAGAAAACCTCCCGTTTCGTGGCCGAAACTAACAAAAATTCAAACTAAAAATATATTCAATAAATATTTGATATTAATATTACGACATCCCTATCAAAAAGTGGCCCCGTATGCACCGCTCAATATCAAGAATATGCTCTGAAAAGTTTAACTCAACAGCGAATCAATATGTCGAAAAAAAGTGAAACTTAACCTTAACATTTTATATAACATTTAACACTTTAAACACTTTAACATTTTTATACACTTGAAAAGTGTATTATAATTTTGCCCAGAAGTTTGAAACGCATAGAAGGAATCATCGCCGACCACATAAAGTATATATATTATTGATCAGCGTGACGAGCTGAGTGGATTAAGCTTTGTCCGTCCGTCTGTCCGTCCGTCCGTCCGTCTGTTTCTCAGTTTTGAAGCAATCGAGCTGAAATTTTGCACAGAGTCTTCTTTTCCCTGCACGCTGCTAATATGTCGGAACCGACCGGATGGGATAACTACTTCTTGTAGCTGCCATACAATGAAAAACTTCAACAAAAAATTTTGCATGAAACCATGATTGTAACTCAAAAAGTAATGATGCAGTTCAATTCGTAGGACCCGAAATAGGGGAAACCGTCGAGTTTGGTCTTGTCTTTTTTTTTGACTATCACAGTGTTGTTATTATTTTTAGTTGTCAAACAAAAGCAGGTATTTTACTGTAAACGATTTTTTTGCTAGTATCTACCGGCTAACCACCGTTTTGTTAGGTCGAAAATCCACAAGCTAATAAAATGTAATACCAGAGATAGTCATGTCCGTCTGTCTGTCGATATATTTGCAAAGGACAGATTTCTGACATGGTAAAAGATAGAGGTTTGACTTGTATGGGACAAATACTTCTTGAAGTTGCTGGCACACAAATTTTTATGTCACAGGTTACCACGCCCCCTTCCGCCCCCGCAATTCAGAAAAAACCTCATATCTCCCACAGTTTTGCAGATAGATGGTTTGTTTCTTCTAAAGATATTTTTTAATCATGATTATTTATCGATTCGCCAAAGGAACTATAAAGATCGGATGAACGATAGCGGAGTTATACGGAAAACAAAAATGTTGATGGGTTGCACCGGTTTAACGTTGATGGGCAGCAGTGGGCTCACTTTTTGACACCTTTATCACTTTGTGTGGCTTCTATACAAAATTTTTCAGATAAATGCAAGCTCTGGGGTATACAGAACTTGTTATAGTCGGACTTCACCGACTTTCTAACTTGATTTTTGGGAAAATATAACATAAATATTTGAAGTCGATTTGCGCGGACTAGGAATTCATTTTAGAACCATGGTTTCTTGGTGAAATTTTCTTAGAATTGACCGTAGATTTCGTTTTTGCTATACGCTTTGGTCGAAAAAAAAATCGACCCCCTCTAATATATATATATATATAAGATACTTTCCAGGTACTTTGTAGCTATGCCCGTCCATTAACAACAGTGCGGATCATCATAAATATTCAGCCAACTTTAGTAAATAAATTCATATGTATGTAAAATGTTCATTGTAGATACACCTAATCGAAATTTTTACTAGTAGAGAAAAAAATTTGTCCTAGTTTTTAGAAAATTCGCATTATCGAATATTTATTTTTAAGCCAGCAATTCTCAACTTGTATAAGCCCAGCCTTTCTATAAAATAACAAATTGTATTATTTTATTCCCTTTCTTTCTATATTAACTAATCATCTTAACGCTACAAGTACATTTACACTTATAGCTTAGAGCGCTAGTCACAAAATACTTCACATCAAAGTCTTGTACTGCACTCTAATGGCCCCAAACTCAAATCTTGCGTGCATTTTGTTGTCAACTTTAAGCTAGGCCAGCAATGAGCTGCCTTCACGTCAAGGCCTAAGGTGTGGTGCCCTTTGAGCAATGCGGAAGTCGAACGCCTTTTCATTTCCTCTTCAGTTCTTCCCTTCAACCCTCTCTAGACTGGTGATTGGCAGCGGCGGAAGCGGCTTTGAAATTACCCGCGATTCGTGAAAAAATAGAAAACTGAAAGAAAAAAAAAAAAAAACCATTGACTGCCGTTTGCCTTTGACGCCTTCTTTTTTTTTTGTTTTCAGCCATGTCTGAGCAAAATTTAAAGAGGCGTCAATTGATTTCACCAAACAAGGATAATCAAGTTGATGATGATGATGAAGATGACAAGGACATGAACGTGCCGGCACAAACCTTTGTGTTTTTTATTTGCATGGCAATCATTTTTTATATACAACAGTAGAGAAAGGGAAAGAGAGAGAGAGAGCGGTAAACCAGTGCATTGTGATTGTGGGTAGATTAGGCGGAGAAAGCAAAGGTCGGCAATGGGAGCAGAGAAAATGCCAGTACCCCGAAAAAAGCTCAAATCTGGCTGGAAAAATTTGATTTAATCCTCGACCTTTGTATTAAAGTCTTAAGTATGAATTGTAGGAACTTGATTTTACTTGCAACGATGCAAAAATTTCTGTATCAAATCGAAAAAGATAATTTTAAGTATGAATCCTACGGAATTCCAATGCAAAAAATAGAGGCAGGCTAACTTCGGCTCGACCGAAGTTTATATACCCTTGGAGCTTGATATGTGCCTGACAGTTTGTATGGCAGCTATACTATATAGTGGTCCGATTTCGAAAAATTTTGGTGATATGATGTAAAATCATTAAAAACTTATAAATACGGGCGTTGGGAGCTATAAAATTGAAAACAAAAAAGTTTTTCTCACTAAGACTTTTTTTCTGACCTTACTTTTGTATGGCAGCTATACTATATAGTTGTCCGATTTCGAAAAACTTTAGTGAAATTATGTGAAATCATTAAAAACTTATAAATACGAGCGTTGGGAGCGATAACATTGAAAACAAAAAAGTTTTTCTCACTAAGACTTTTTTTCAGACCTAACTTTTGTATGGCAGCTATACTATATAGTTGTCCGATTTCGACATGGCTTGGTGAAATTATGTGAAATCACTAAAAACTTATAAATACGAGCGTTGGGAGCGATAACATTGAAAACAAAAAGTTTTTCTCACTAAAACTAGTTTTTCAACCGATCGTTCCTATGGCAGCTATATGCTATAGTCATCCGATCCGGCCGGTTCCGACAAATGTGCAGCGTATTTATACCAAAAGACTTCGTGCAAAGTTTGGTTACGATAGCTTTAAAACTGACGGAGGAGATAGCATAGAAACAGACGGACGGACAGACGGACAGACGGACAGACGGACATGGCTATATCAACTCAGCTCGGCATGCTGATCAAGAATATATATACTTTATGTGGTCGGAGATGCTTCCTTCCCTGCGTTACAAACATCCGGACAATTTTAATATACCCTCTCCAAGGGTATAAAAAAGAGCATATTCAAATCAGTTTCAGAACAAGCTCAAAACAAAACTAAGAATATCTCTTTTACTAATACAGTCGGGCTAAATGGGAACATACACATACACTAATTCTACTGTCAACTGAAGTGAGAAAGAAGCTGCTGAATTACCATCAATGGGTCAAGTCTATTGAAGATTGAAACGGAAGGTTCTTTATAAACAGCGACCACGCTCCATTGTGGTCCTGTTTATGCACCAACTAATGACCTCGAACCGGCTAGAACTTGCGTATAAGCCAAGCTCCCCCATATAAAGGTGGAAAGTTTTCGGGTAAGTTTTGATCGGAATTCCGCTTTCTTAAATTTCCTACTGTCCCTCCCAACTCTTCAATTTTCAATAGTTGTTCCAGGTCATCTCCTGGTCGCCTCCATTTTACACTTGCCCCCCCCTGATTAGTTGTCTTCGTTTCAGTTAACCCACAAAGAACCCTGCCCTTACCTTACCTTTCCCTTTTTATTTATTTTTTTTTGACTACGTGCTTACACAACAACAGTGGCTACTCCTTCGTCTTTGCTTTGTTTAACCCCTTTATTTTTGGGGGGCCAGGCCGATTGAAAGTTTTTCCTGGCCGCCTTTGCCTAATTTATACGGAAATTTATTGCCAATAAAGGCGGCAGTAATTGAAATCTCAACGGGAGTAAATCACAATTTTATGGACTGCCAACTGAGGGGGAGCCGCTACCGATAAGGTGGGAACAATATGAGATGAGGTTAATAATTCTGTGCTCTCTCTGTGTGTGTGTGAGTGTGCTTAAGGGGTCAGTTCAGTGTTTTGGGGTCATTCGCTGTTGAAATTAAATTTCAATTTGATTGGCACAGTTCCTAGAGAGAGCTTCAAGCTGCTGCCGCTGCTGTTGCTGTTTGTACGTTCACAACGTACAAAAAGGATCCCAGAAATGAAAACCCAACTTGAAATTAAAATTACGCCAACGACTTTAATGGAAGATGTGCGTGGAATTTGAAATTTCAAATTGAATTGCTGCTTTTTTTACATTTTTTTTTAATTTCATTCGTTTAATTTTGTTTTCGTTTGTGTGTGGCGCTGCACTTGAATATTTTGGGAGGGTTAGAGGACAAAATAGTCCAGCATTGATATGCATGGAGGACGGCCTAGTAAGTGGGACAAGGACTGGGACAAAACTGAAGCTATGCTCAAAATATGGAACATTTGCATACGTTTTAGGTTTGAGCAAATAAATTGGCTTTGCTGTGATTCAAAGATAGAACCAAATAATTGCTGAAAACTTAAAGCTAAGTCTTAGTTGGAAAATAATTGTTGAAATTTTCGAACAAAAACAAGGTTTACATAATGCTTCACTAAACGCCTAGTTTAGTTTAGTATCTAGTTTTTATTTTGATCGTTAATAAGGAGGAAGTGTCCTCACCTGGCTCAGGTATGAACTCCATTCGAATAAGTGGAGCGTACCTCATAGTTTACTCGTTATGCATTAAAAACAACACAACGTTCAGAAGCGTATAGAATCGCGAAAGTTAACCGGAGTGGGATTCTGCAAAATGGATTCTTCTCTTGAAAGTAGGTACCATTTGAACGTATTGCTCAAAATTTAATCGTTAATAAAAGTAGAGGTTTTTTCCATGGTCACATACTGAAAAGTCGTATTAGAAAAAGCATATTATCGATAAGCGTGTTTTTCGATGTTTTAGCCAAATCAAATACGTGTCCGAATAAATTGTCTGCCATATTAGATCCGTCATTTTGATTTACTAAATTTTGACTTTGAATCCCCAAGTACAGACTTTCAGCCAAATCAAATGCGTTTTTATATTTTATTGTATTTTTATACCCGTTACTCGTAGAGTAAAAAGGGTATACTAAAGTCGTGCAAATGTATGTAACAGGCAGAAGGAATCATTTCCGACCATATAAAGTATATATATTCTTGATCAGAATCAACAGCCGAGTCGATATCGACATGTCCGTCTGTCCGTCTGTATGAACACCTAGATCTCAGAGATGGTAAGAGATAGAGGTTTGACAAGTATGAGACAAATGCTTCTTATACTTGCAGGCAGATCAAGTTTATTTCAAATTTTGGCCACGCCCCCTCCCGCCCCCGCAATTCGAAAATAACGTTATATCTCCTACAGTTTTAAAGATAGACGATTCGTACCTTCAAAAGATAGTTAGTAATTAGCAAAACGAATAAATTTGCCGAAGAAATGATAAGGATCGGATGAGCGGTTCTCTAGTTCTGAGCAAAAAAGCGATATATAGCCGAGTTAAAAAGTGTTGCATACTTTTCAGATGTTCACCTTAAAGAACGCAGGAACACTTTTAAACATGTTTTTTCATGAGTAACGGGTATATCGAAGTCGGTTAGAGCCGACTTTAATATGCGCTCTCGTTTTTTTTTGTCTTTTGCATCTGTTTGTTTTATTAAGTGCATGCTTCTAATATCTATTACATAGTTCTTAAGAGTTCAAGCCTATGGACTTATTCTGCTTTGTTAAAACTAGACTATATTATTGTTTTATAAAGGGCATAGCAGAATAAGCATACTAAAACTGCCCCCACATCGATCAGCACCAAATTTAAATATGTTGTTACCATTAATCAGAAACTCACTCTCCTAAATGTATAGTCTTCTAATCACTATTGGAGTAGAGTTATGAGGGCGGAAAGATAAATCGAAAATGGCGTTTATCTTAAGAACCGCATAACCGATTTGGATGGGTTTAATATATGTTGTAAGTGTCCAAAGCACAATTAGAAAACAAATTTTTGGACATTTTTATTGCCAATTCATTGGCTCAAAAAAAATTATTGAAATTTTCAAATAATTCTTTAACGGTGTTAGCCTTTTGCGACACCGACAGTTTTTTGCTGGTTTTTTCATCAACATATAATTTTTGCAAAGGACTTCTTACTGAAAAAACCAGCAAAAAACTATAAGAGTTGAAAACGATTTACTCCTCGAAAAAATTATTTGAAAATTTTAAAAATTTTTTTTGTGCCTAAGAATTGGCAATAAAAATGTGCAAAAATAATTTTCTGAATTCTATGGTTGACACTTATAACATATTTTTATGCAAATTGGAGGTAGGATGATGCCGAGGGAGCTTGAAAATCATTTTTAATTGCGTGTTTTGGGCTGTTTGTAGTCTCTTAATATGGCACTTGGCGACATCAGACCACTCTGGGGCTGCATAGAAATTTATTGCCTGAAATATCGATCTGAACAAATATAATTTATATTCAATGGATAACCGTGAGTTTCTATTTATTAGGGGATACAGAGTTCTGATAAGAGAATTGAGTTTATCAAAGGTATACCCTACATGATCCTTGAAGTGAACTTTTGGGTCTAGGATGACACCTAGGTAGCGAACCTTTTTATCCCAGAGGATGTCAGTACCATCCAGGTCTAAGAAGCTGTTTGGTAAATATCTAGGCAATCTTTTTCTTGAAAAGTAAATAGCTTGAATTTTATCGGTGTTCACCAGAATTTTCCATCTTGTAAAAAAGGATTGGAGGGAGTCAAATGCTTCCTGTAAGTTCTGTGTGATTTCTGCTGGTAACAGACCTGGAGAAACTATTGCTGTGTCGTCAGCAAATATTGAGGCAGTGCAGCCGTTTAGGTTCGGAAAGTCCGATGTATAAATGTTATAAAGAAGGGGGGAGAGGCAGGATCCCTGGGGGCATCCTGCGGGGATATCTATCGCGGTAGAATGAGCCCGACCAATGTACACCATAAACGAACGCTGGCTAAGAAAACTTTGTATTATTTTGATAAGTTCTGTCGGAAAATTGAGAGCTGTCATCTTAAAGATGAGACCGTTGTGCCATACGGAATCAAAAGCAGCTTTTATATCCATGAGCACCATCCCAATGGACATCTGCATATTTAAGCTCTGTTTGACAATCTTTTTGATTCGGACTAGCATATGAATTGTGCTGTGTTTCCTACGAAATCCGAATTGTTCATTCGGGAGTAGATCAGTATTGTCGACAAAGGATGAGATCTTCTCTTTAATGACTTTTTCTAATATTTTGCTGACTGCAGACAAAAGGCTAATAGGCCGGTAAGATGAAGGGGACTCAGGAGGCTCATTTGGCTTTCTGATTGGAACTACTTTGGAAGTTTTCCAAACTTGGGGAAAATATCCAAGTCGGAGGCTTGCGTTAATTATAGCGGTCAAGTACCGTATACCACTACGAGGGAGAGCTTTAAGGCATAGATTGTCAATATTGTACAGACCGGGTGCTTTTTTATGTTTGAGCTTTTTATTATTTCAGAGCACAAACTTAATATACTCTATGTACCTTTGGTACAGAGTATAAAAAATGTTGCATATTTTTCGGATGGTCACCCTAAGGAACGCAGGAACACTGTTAAACATGATTTTTGATAAGTAACGGGTATATCGAAGTCGGTTAGAGCCGACTTTAGCTTACGCTCTCGTTTAGAAGGTTAAAAGCATTTGTGTTCAAGCTATGTACTATTTATATCTTTTGAAAATCTGGTTTCAAAAGTAAAGATTTAAAAAAAAACCATGGCTCATCGCCGCAACTTTATTGCTTGTAAATTTTTCAAAGTTCACAGTCCATCAAATGAGTTTTTTGAGTTAAGGGGGTCTTTAATATCCAACTACCTTATATTCTTGGGTTAAGTAGTTCAAAATTGTATTTATCAGAGATTGAGAGAAGCTTGGTTTGGTCGCTTTGGGGCTATATATCCAATTTTACATTATACAAATTTTGTATAGTTTATGTTCTTGCATACCCGTGCTTCTTCCGATAACTCACCAATTGGTAGGCATTATTACTCTATTAGACCTATACCATGAGCCAATATCATGTGTGCGAAGGGACAAAACCGTTTCTTTTATCAGCATTAACTCTGCGCGGTACTGGATTCATTTCTGACCTGTTGATTTGTCCGTTTCTTCTTTAAGTTTTCAGTTTCAGTGGCAAAGGAATATGCAAATATGCTCATATAAAGCTTGCGACTCTTCCGTTCTCAGCATTAACTCTGCAAAGGAAACACCAAAAGAGAGAGCAAAGTTCAAATCAATCAGGCAAACTCTTTTCCACAGACAAAGAGAGAGAATAGAATAGAATAAACGAACAAGGATGCTGTCATCATTGAACAGATTTCAGTGTTAACTCAGTCTGGGTCCCCTTTGTTTGTTACAATTTTCTACTTTCAATTTCCCCTCCATCACAGTGGGTCAATTGTCTTGACCCTGACCTTATCCCCTAACCTGATCAAATCACGCTCCAGTCGTTTAACAATTAGCAGCGATAATAAATTTATGAACAGGACATTCCAAGCAGGATACTCGCCCCGGTTCGAGCATTTACACGTAATAACAATTACAAATGCGCGCTCCATAAATCAAGCGAAGCCTCCGCAAAACCGGACTGCTGGACTCACTATTCTCCATTCCACCGCTGGCGGCTGCCAACTCCTGAGCACTAATTACAATTCAGGACGCGTTGCACTCGAAAGTTGTTGCTCATTCAACACTCGAAGCCAAGTGGCGGGCGTTGACTGGAGTGCGCGGGCGGGGGTATTGGTTGTGCTTAACTTCAAAGTAGCACTCCCCTTTCACCCCCCACAACCCCTGGCCAAAAGTGTTGTTGTAATTAAATTATGTGCCAAGTGACGTTGTCGTCGTCCTCGTCGGAGTAGTCCTTGGAGTTGTCGTCTCTATCTCAGATGTTGTGGCAAATTAAGTTTGCTTTTGTTCTAGATTAAAAAGGCATTGAAATGTCTGCAGAGTGGTTGGGGGGAGGGTAAAGCGGCAGTTAAAATGACGCCTTTGGCTAAATTTAGCTAACTTTGTTAAGTTTTTTTTTTTTTTTGTGTTTTGCCAGATGATGGAGTGCCAGAGAGTACAAAAATTAAAAGTGAGGCAATTGCACTTAAGTAACTGGACGCAGAAAGTAAGTGAAAGACAGACAAGCTGATTGGCTACGCTGGATCTGCTCTATAGCTCTCTGCCGAGGCACCATAAAGCCCTCAACAGAGGCAATACTACCAACAAACTTGGAATCATTTGGAATAAAGCCACCTTCTGAACGCATACTCCGCTCTCTCAATTATGTACGCCCTGAGACCATTTGTCAACTGGGCCGATATTTCGGCGTTGTATCGTCATCTTTTATCTTTATACATCAGTTCTCAACCAAGGCAAAGAACAGCCCCTTAAGCGAGGCACGCAAAGCCCTACTGTGACTACATGCCATCTGTCTATAACTTTCAGCTATATAATTCAGTACTCTGCCGAGGCATATTCTGATCAGCTTCAACAGCCGAGTCGATATAAACATGTCCGTCTGTCTGCCGAAGAATGATAAATATCGGGTGAGCGGTTCTCAAGTTATGAGCAAAAAAGTGAACCATGCCCACCCACCTACCACTGTTCTTTTCGCGATAAAATGATGAGGCTTCAATTCTTTCAATAGTTCACAAAGTAGATCGACGAATTCATTCGTCGGATGTATTTGAGTTTGTAAGGTGCATTTGCTCTGCCACACTCGATATTGCACAGTCTCAGTTCACGAAAAAACCAAAAAACCGTATTTGGTTCGACTAAATCCGATACACCGTTCAAAAGTTATGATTTTTGATGTAAAACATCTTAATATCGGTTCGGACGATTTTAGTAGGAAAATTTGATTTGAGCGTCACGTGACTCTGACGCCAGCCATATTATGTTGCTGTGTTTGCTTTGTTCAGTGGCTTGGCACACACACACAAGACGGTTGGTAGAGTGATGGTGGAGAGAGAGATGCAGAGAAGAGTTTAAGATCACACACCCACACCCAACATTTCATTTACAGTTCTTTGCTTATGGCTCAGCCAAAAATTCAAAACAGAGAAAACTACCACAACAACAACGAGAGAACCATAGAGAGCGTACTCCCACAACTTTTGCTGTAAACGCGAGAGGGAGAGTGAGTGCTACTAAGTACTGAAAAGACAGGGCACTGGTTTTCATGGTTTTCTTCTTCTGACAAACTGCCATTGCTGATTTGTATACCAAGGTGAGACCTCTGTGATGTGAAACATCTTTTATTTCGGTACGGACGATTTTAGTAGGAGTAAAATTTGAATTCAGCGTCACGTGACGCTGACGTCGTTCATATTTTGTGTTGTTGTTTTGGGGAGTTTCCCGGCAAACACACACACAAACACAATAGAATGGTCAGAAAGATGCTAAAGAGGGGCAACTGGGTGGGTTCTGGGTGAGATCTTGGTGGGATCTTAGTGGGATCTGGTGGTATTCGAGAGGGGTTTGGATGAAGTCTTATATGTGCGGGATCTAGGTGGTATCAGGGTGAGATCTGGGTGGGGTTTTAATAAGGATCGGACTGGGATCTGGGTGGTATCTAAGTAGAAACTGGGTGGGATATGGATGAGATCAGGGTTGAATCGTGGTTGGGATCTGGGTGGGATCTGGGTGGGATATGGTTGGGAGCTGGATGGGGCCTAGGTGGGATCTGGGTTGGATCTTGATAGGTTAGATCTGGGTGGGATCTTGGTTGATTTGGGGTATTACCTTTGTGGGATCAAGGTAGTGTCTGGGAGGGACATGGGTTAGATCTGGGTGGGGTATTTGTGGGATATGGGTAGTATCTGGGAGGGATCCGCGTGGGGTCTGGTTGGGATCTGGGATCTCACCTTGAGAGAAACATCATCATTTATCTACGGATCAGCACAATAAACAAGACTACCTGAAAAAATTAAAGAACTCTGCAACAAGTGATCGTGTTAATTTATATTTAAGTTTTAATCAAGTCGTCATTAACTCATAATTAAATAATAGGTAAATCATAAGACGTAAGTAAATTGAAAGGAAGTCATAAGTAAAACGTAAGTAAAACGTAAGTAAGTCGTACGTAAATCGTAGATACGTCTAAAGTTAAGGCCCCAACGCAGTTGTGAAATAACGAGAAGTAATGTAAAATTTTTATAAAACAATTTTGGCAGGTAAGCAAACGTAACATATTTGTATGAGATACTTACTTCACAAGTGCGTATAGGGCCTAAGTCGTAATCAAATGGCAAGTAAGTTGTAAGTAAGCAGTACGTAAAACGTAAGTAAGTAAAACAAAATCGTGATAAAGTCGGATGTAATCGTAAGAAAGGCGTAAATAAGTTGTAAGTAAGACTTCGTTAAGTTGTAATTAAGTCGTGATTTTCTCGTGAGTAAGACGTAAGTAAGTAGTAATTAATTATGTCGTTGATAAGTCGGAAGTAAAACGTAAATAGTACATATATGTAAGTCAATCGCAAGTACTATGTCGTATGTAAATAGTAAAATTAAACTCAGACTCCTGCTTATTTATCACAATTTCATTTAAAATTTTCTAGCCAATACATTTATTCAGCTTTCATTCGTAATTTCCCTGAGCTAAGCTGTTCACATGCTCATCAAATAAATCCAGCTTAATTTGTCGACAACCAGTCTCTCACACTGATCCGCCTTCCGCCACCCATTTGAACCCCAGGCACAGTCTGATATCAACCCAAATTGACAGTTAACCCAGAGCCAGAGAGATAGATAAACATGTCTTATAATAGATTTAATGCGCCTAATTTTGCTAATTTTGCCTTTTTGGGGTGGCGCTAGCGGACAGCAAGGAGGGAAATAATTAACACGTATGTGTGCGTATGTATATGGTATCCCTCCGTCACTTACACGTACTTACTATCCACCTGCCATGTGGCCTCAAGCAATTGCAGACTGCAAGGATTTTGGGAAAAAAGTTTGTATTGCCCTTAGATTTTGGGGTTGTGGTATGAGGGATTTATGATAAAGTTTGACATACTTTTTTTTTTTAGTTAGTTACTTTGGTTAGTTGTTCACTTTATAGTGGACTCTAATTGCTTGCTCAGTGTTTTTTTATTGCTCAGTTGTTCACTTACTACTCATCAAGAAACCTGAAAATTTATTGTAATTCCGTTTAAACAATTTCTAACTTTTGTTTGAAAATGATATACGAACTCGATTCTCGTTTAAGAATTTATCATTAATTTAGTTCAACTTGTTCATCGATGACTGTTCACATCAAACTCTAAACCCTTCTTGTCCAAATGACTTTTCTACAGAGTATACCAGTTTCAATCTAAGAATGTGAAAAGTTTTCCCTCGATATCATCATTCCACACATTCATATGGCTTGTGTGTGTGTGTGGGTGTGTTTGTATTGCTAAAACCATAATCTTGTTGTTTTATAACTTTTAATACCTTCTAATCCTTTGGCTCTTGTCGTTGTTGTTTCTTATGAGCCCCCGCACACTTCTTCGCCTCAACTCAACCAATTCAATTTTGCCGGCACAGCATTTATGGTATCTGTCTTTGGTCCTTGGTGTTATTCTTGTTTGGCTTATTTGGGGTGAGAAGCTCCAACAAGTTAACATGTTGTTTGTCGGAAATTGACCAAACAAAATTAAATAGTTAACAATTTATGGTATGTGGTAAGGTTAAATAACCAATAGCAAGAATGCAATTCGTAGAGGGCGATTTGTTAACTGCTTAGCATATAATTGACAAAATCTGAAATTGCATAAGATTAATAGCGTTTTTCTAAAACCACTTCAAAATTTATAAAGAAGTATTTTTTTGAATTAAGAGTAATTCCTTAAAACTTCTGAAACTAAGCAGATAATATATTACCAGAGCCGATTTATTGAGGCACACTCAAAGAAATCACTCAAAGTTATAATATAAAGATAATATAATATGTATAATATATTAAATAAAAAATATTTTAAATTGTTGCCGTTGGTTTCCGAGGCTTCATTTGAAAAACTGGGCATAAGGTGATGCTTACAGAGGTCATTTTTTTTTATAATTTCAAGGTCTTAAGCCGGGTTTTAAAAAAAAGTGGGATTTTGTCGAACTGTGTAATGATATGTTTAAACATGTCTATTTGAACATGTCGATAAGCATATCAATTTGATATGTTTTAAAATCGGAGTAAAAACCTTATTGTGGGTGCCTGGACTATAAAAACTATACGTCTATTCAAAAAGACCGCATTGTACACTCGAAAAAAAAGAAGAACGAGTCGGTCATAAAAAACGCTCTTGATTTGATCCTGTTTTGGTCTAGAGTTTTGTAAGTACGATTCGCTCTTGGAAATTATTACTTTGAGTACTACGAATCGTTCTTAATCTTTGAAAATTCAAAAATTGAAAATAAAACTCTTGATTTAAGAATAAAAAGATATAAGTTGAGATCATTTTGTTCTTTAATTCGAAATTGACCGTTTCATGAATTTCAAGAATTTTATTCTTGGAATCGAGATAAATTCGTTCTCAATTTGGTTCTCAGAGGCAAGGCGTTAGAGGGGAAGCAAACTAAGAGAGAATAGCGATAAACGTTGTTAGATGCGTACAAATACAATCAGCGTATAATCTTAAGTATGATTTGGACGAATAGTCTAGTGAGCTAACGCGCCGTTGTCCGTGTGTTGAGTCTTGGGGAGTTCCCAGTTCAAGTCCCAGTAAAGTAAGTAAGAAAAAAATCAACCTAGACCAGCCTAGACCGCGTCGCTCGGTCGGGTCGATTGCGTCTCTAAACAACACTCTTAACGTACTTTTCAGATCGAAATTCACTAAGTTTGCTTATTTGGATATCTAAAAGTTCTTAAAAAAATCCCGAATTGAGCTTAACATATGGGCATTTCCGCCAAATGGTAAGCCTGGACCGAAAAATAAAATTTAATGACAATTTTATATTTAATTATTTAACAAGCAAAACATATGCTATGTTTACAAAATCTCTTCATTACAATCAATTAAGAAGAAAAAAAATGCATAGAGACCAAAAAAGTTCGATTAACGGTTAATTTTTATCTTGCTCTTTCTAACCGTACGTTCGCGACCGGTAATTAATTCAATTTAAAAAAAACCAATCGAGATATTTTTCTGAGTAAACACTCAATAGAAAGCTACATTAATCCTCTTTTATAATAAATTAATAGCTTTACAATATTCCGTTCCATTTCGCAGAATTTTGCATTTCACTAGATTAAGCCAAAGTCAACTTCTATTCCGCGTACGTTCGCGACCTCATGTTTATTGCTATTATTATGAAATCTAAAACTCGATAAGCCCCGTCTTTTGCACTAAACACAGAGCTAACAAAATGCTATCAAATCGCAAAAAGAAAAGTGGGGATAGTTTTTGTTTTCTGTCTTTTTTAGTCTTTTTTGTACATCAAAAGCGTACAAACGTACGTTCGCGACCCGCGGAAATGCCCATATCCAAAACGTTCTTGGAAATTAAGAATTTAAAGATTTTGAAAAACGCTCTTGAATCGAGAAAGTTTGTACTTAAGTCCAGAGTTTTCTGGCATATTTAAGTTTTAAAACTGAAAATTCTTGATTTAAGCTTGGTATGGAGATACCCGCGAAATACCCGCGAAATGAAAAAGTCCATATAAAAAAAATGATTTCGCACAGATTTCGCAAGTTGCTGTTTCGTGAGTTGGTATGGAGTTCACGCGCGAAATTGGCATATCGATATCACAGCGTTGCCACCCGACGTCAACGTGTCACGCGATAGTCACCCGATAGGCAAGTGATGAGAGTTGATTTCGAAGGTGTGAAATATATGTAAAACATATTTTTCGTACTCTACATGGCGGTAGACACTCATATAGATACAAGTGTTGTGGCGCGGAGTTTTTAAATGAGTAGGACAACTATACAAAAACATTAAAAAGGCTGAGCATCTTTTCTATGGAGGAAAAGGTGATAGCGGCTTGACAAAAATGATCTGTAAAAGTATAGATATTTATTGAGTTTAATTATGATATTCACAATTGATTGTTTTTGCTAGGAGATCATTGCAACGCGGCTTGGGCTTCGTTAAAGGACAGCGCCACCGTTCGCTGGCGGCGTCCTAAGCACGCCAAGAGTTAAAGCGGTGGTGGAGTATCCATCGCAACGATGTGAAGTGGCAGTTAGCTCCACTTGTGTCGTTGTTGACCAAATTGTCGGCATAAGGAATATGTGCCGTGCATATGAACAAATAAGTGCTCATTCTCTTTTCAAGAGCCATAGCTCCTCGAACGAGCGGTCTGTTACTGAGGAACTGGGTCCAGCACAAAGTGATTCAACTGTTAACGACGGCGATTCCGTATTTTGACCGGATGAGCCGTATAACTTTTCAATGGTCAGACTTGTGTAGCCGCAAGTCGTGGACAACATCTTCTAATCTATGATTTAGCATTATAAGTACATAACGTCGAGATGAAATGGCCACAACAGTCGATTCTGCCATTTCCCTAGTTGTGTTCAAAGAGCACCAATTGCCAATTGGAGCAAATGATTGAAAAGTTACAAATAAAGGTAACGATGAACCTACAAACGATTTATTATTTTGCGATTTATTTAAGTTATACAACTGCCTCCACATGGATCTTCACAGGAAGTAAGGATATAACAAACACTGCTGAACCCTAGGTGCCTTAACTAAAGCTTCTTACAAATCACTTAAAGCTATTGCTCCAACTATTGCTTCATTAAAGGCCACCATAAATATTCGCTGTTAATTAGTTTAAATTGTCCCGCCAAATTAAATTTGAAAACAAAGCAACTAGAAATGAGCAACTTATTTCGCACTTGCTATCGACGAAATAATGTGCAGAGATTTCGCACACTTTTCGCAAGTATCTCCATACCTAGCTTTAAGCGCGAAAGTTTTTAATTTTTTCTAGAGAAAACTAGAACAAATAATTTGAACACGAACGCTCTCCAAAAAAAATTATTCGTTATTGAATTTTTAAGAATTTGCTCTTAGAATCCAGCTAAATTCGTTCTCAATTTGTTTCTTATAGGCAAGGGGAGTGAAGGGAACCAAACTTTTTGAGAATTGTGTTGGACGCGCTTCCACAGAGAGAAGAGAGAGAAGAGAGAGCGCTTGCGCAGACTGTCGTTGTCTGATGTGAGTGATCAGACGTTAATTCATTTAATGTTGAACCTTTAGAGAGTGCAAAAGTAATCGAAAAAAGCCTTATTTAAAATAAAAGTTCTAGGCTAACCAGACATAAACTTGTCCACCCGGTCGATGTGAGGATCTAAAATTCGCTCTTGGAATAGAGATTTTGCTCTTGGATCAAGAAATTTCACTCTTCTTCTCGATTCAATATTGAATTTCTCTATTTTTCTCTGAGTTTACTAGCATGGCTATTTTAAGACTCTGTAGCACTGATTTGACCATTTAACAAAAAAAAAGTGGCTTTCCAGAACTTAAGATATTTTAGGTACAATTTTTGTTGAACAGGCTTAAGTTCAAAAATTTTGTCACATTTGGTTCGGTTCAAGGTTGGGTTGGCTGTGAAAAATATGTCGGAATTCCGGGTTCAACTTGGTCCGGTTCGGGTTATGATGTTTCGGATCTCTTCGGTCTATATTCTCGAATACAGGCTCTCTGTGAGGTCAGAACTAGGTAGTGTCCCCTCTCACTTATTGACAAGTCTTCAATCTTTACTTTATTAGCGTGAGATTTTCACAAATCGATTCTCGACTCTTCTGTTCCTTATTGCTTCAGTAAGTTTGCAGTGGTCAAAATGTAGTCCCAGACCTTGTTATAAAAGTATCTATAACTAAGATGCAAAGTCATTAGACGGAGTGACCGTACTGTTGTAGGTTCTGAAAGGTCATTCTTTTGGTCTGGTCACACTTTAAACAGTTCACTTAATAAGTATAATTCAAATGCCTATTCGATTTTCGTATCGCATCTTGAACTTTTCAACTTACTTAACATAAAATGTGTTGCCTACTTATAGGCGAAGTGATTTACAATTCAATATTAGATCAAGCCACTCCTGTCAAAGCTCAGAGGCGTATCCCAAAATCGCCTGCTTAAATAAGAAATCATTTTATTTGAAAAGTTTATTTTTCTGTCAGAGCCACACCCCCCTAGCCCCCCTCCACCCACGCTTGTTACGGTGACAAACAGTAACAACAACAAAAGCGACAGGCGAAAAGCACAAAAGCAAAAAAAAAAAAAAACACAACAAAGTTAAACTGTAACAATAACCAAAGTCAAAGTTTGGCGGCAAAGTTTTTGTGAGCTTGTATTGGTGTGTGTGTGTGTGTGTGTGTGTCGACTGTCGGAACATCTACAGGATACAAATTCATTTCAATTGTTTACAATGGAGTGAGCAGTGGTACTAGAGAGGAAGAAGAAGCTGTATAAAATGGCATTTGGCTTTTTAAGATGAAACAAAGTTTTTTCACCTCCGTCGACCTCTCCGGGGGCCACAAACCTCGATCATACCTGCCGCCGCCTGCTGCTTCACTTTCTTTTTCCGCAGTTTGTTGTTGTTGTTGTTACAGAGCAAACAAAAGTAGCAGCGAAATGCCAAAGGAATGCAAATACAACTTTTCTTTCCCCCTTCCCCCCGCCAACCCCCATTTATCCATAGTGGAACAATTTTAATTTTAGCCCCAAAATGCAACACATTGAAACTGAAAGCTTCCTGTATCTTTTACTTTTATGCTGTTCATTACAACTTGAACGGTCCAAAAAATATAAAAAATAGAACGAATGAAAAAAAAAACACTTAATTAAGCATTTTGTTGTAACAACAAAACAATTTATACCAATTTAAGCAACGAAAAAGAGAGAGACACAAAGCCAGTTGAACTTTGGGGAAATATCTGAAACACTGCAAATGGCAGTTGGGGAATTTTTAGAGAGAAGACACAAAAGACAACAAAAAAAAAAAGCATAAAACCGGTAAACGAGAAACAAAACATTGTAAACAAAATTGTTAGAAAATGCTTAAAACAGTCAGAAAAATATTATATATAAAGATTTTTGGGATTGAAATGAAACTGAAGTCAGGCTCAATTTGGTTTTGATGTTACAGCTTAGTACTCAGATAAACTAAATTTTCCAACAGAGGAATCGATCGCTTTCCAATGGAGGTCACTCAAGGGTTCATTGTGACTATTTAACGCCAAATACCGAAACACTTAAAACGTTCACAATGCACTTTCATTTCTAAATTGCTTGCATTTGAATTTGGTGAACTGTTTTTTTTTTATTTTGAATATCCAGGGATATTTGGAGTCTATAAGACATGCAGAAGCTATAAGCTCCGAAAAAAAAATTGATATCAAACCTATTCCGATATGATTAAGATCAAAATCTTATGACTGTCATAGGGTCGACTGGTTGGAAAAAGGTGAGAACATTTTGTTTGTTTTTAATTTCATAGGGAGAGAGTGTTTAAAATCAACAGGTAGTAATTTGCACATTTAGCATATTGATTTTACCCGATATGACTAAGATCGAATTGATATGCTCAAAAATGTTACTAAGGCATTTTCGAACATATTGTTGATATTTTTAAGATTATCTATATCGTTTCGTCATATTAATAATGTAATATTAATTTAATATGTTATAAAATCGTAAATATGTACATATTTAAACGACTTACTTTAAGAATATAGTAGTATAAGGCCCCTTTAGCTCAAAAAATTCCTTTGCTGAACCGCGGACTATCAAGAACTAACATGCAATAAAGTCTCGGGGTCAACCATGGTTTCTTTTAAGTCTTTCAGGCCTGTTCCCATATCCGAATCTGATTAATCGGTGTTGGTAAGAGTTGGGATTTCTAAGAAACTTTTAAAGATCGAAGAGGATTGAATAAAGGTAATTGGGACTTTGAGCTTAAAAATCGTATAACATATTCTGTCATTAAACAATTCCGATTCCGCATGATTTGATGGAATCAAAATTTTAAAATTTTATTTTTAGCTCATATGTCCAAAAAATGTTTGAAGTGTGGCGCAGACTGAGTTCTTTGGTGAGGAAAAGCTTTTCAAAAACTCACACAAGGATCTCGCGTGATGTAAAAAGCGTAACAGTGTTCCTGCGTCCCTTAGGGTGAACATCTGAAAAGTATGCAACACTTTTTTAACTCGGCTATTTTTCAAATTTTTGCTCATAAATTGAGAACCGCTCATTTGATCCTTATCATTTCTTCGGAAAATTTATTCATTTTGCTAATTACTAACTATCTCTAGAAGGTACAAATCGTCTATCTTTAAAACTGTAGGAGATTTAACGTTTTTTCCGAATAGCAGGGGCGGGAGGGGGCACGGCCAAAATTGGAAATAAACTTGATCTGCGTGCAGATAAGAGAAGTATTTGTCCCATACATGTCAAACCTCTATCTCTTACCATCTCTGAGATCTAGGTGTTCATACAGACAGACGGACGGACGGACAGACGGACAAGTCTATATCGACTCGGCTGTTGATGCTGATCAAGAATATATATACTTTATAGGGTCGGAAATGCTTCCTTCTCCCTGTTACATACATTTGCACGACTCTAGTATACCCTTTTTACTCTACGAGTAACGGGTATAAAAAATTTTGCAAATTCCGATTTCACAAAAATTTTTCAACGAATGTTGTTAATGAGGTAAAAAATGTTGAGGTAAAGTATGGGTAAGTATGTTTTTTGGTCCAGTATTTCAAATAATTGGAAACACCTTCGCTTTGCTTTGATGCTCATGTGCTGTTAGAAAGGGTTTCTATCTATGTAAAGAAGAGTGAAGAGCGGTGGAAGAGGAAGGGGAAAACCCAAATTGAATTATATTATAGTTTAAGAGTAGTTGCCATGATGGGATTTATGTCTAAGCTTAATCAAATAATATTGTCTCTTAAGTTTTTGGGAAAAACTTAAGAATCTATACATCCCCAATTATGAGCAAGCAGTGCTAATGCTGCTAAGTATAAGGCGACCAAATATTTTATCTAAAACTAAAAAGTAAAAATTATTACCTATTAAGTTGAGTTAGATTGATCGAGATTATTTTAATCAGGGCTGCAAACCTCCTAAAAATCGGGAGGGGTTCACTCCGGGGCTGAACCCTTGAAATTTGTTGGGTTCGGGTTCACGGAGCGGATTCAGAGGACGCTGAACCCAGGTTCAGGCTCGAACCAGGGTTCAGGAATAATAATCTTTTCCCTGACTCAAAAAAAATGTGTGTTTATTGAAAAAAACTTAAAACATTTAATACATAATTGGAAGTTTGGAGTCTTGATATATGGAATATAATATTAACTTAATAATAGATAGATTGAGGGATATTTTACTTTAAAATCAAAGGTAAGTTTGAACTAATTTTAAGAAAGTAACTAGAAAAGTTCGACCAAGTTACACAGGTCAACAAGCATTTGTAACAGAGAAAATAGCAAACATTCCACATGTATATTTGGTCGAAAAGTGCATTTTATAAACTTGGAAATAGTCGATTTTATAAATAGGTAACCCCATTCCATTCTAAAATCCGATAATTTGTATCTTCATGTTCGGGTTTTCTGTAACGTCAATCTATTCAGCTAACATGAAAACAAAATTCGTTACAAAAGTTTACTAAATGTGGACACATGATCCACAAATGTGAAGAAACTTCTCGTAGCACACGTTTATGCAAATAGGAGATATTTTGTAACCCTGACGTGCTGGGTGAAATTTGAAATATGATTTAAATTCAGCGACCAATAAAAATTATGAAAAGTTATCTATCATTTCTGTTGGAAAAGTTTGTCTTTTTTGTATTCCGGTGTTATAAGACAAATCTAGATAAGAATATATTAAAAGAAAAGTTTTTTCTAACATTTTTTTATTTTATATTTTTCGAAGTTCTAAAAAACTTTTTGTTTATTTGAAAATTTTTTTAAATACCAGGGCAAATTTGGAATGATGTCTAATTTTTTTCTTAGTGTGCATTTAGATCAGTGGTGCCCAAATGTCAATTGCCCTATCCCGTGTGATAGATATAAGTAGCACGCACACACATTTGTGTGTTTGTTTATACCCTATATTTGTTATAATGTTTACTTCGTGTTTCGCTGCTACACACACAATCGCAAAGCTTGATAGTGTGTGTTTGGGCACCATCTATTGAAAAATGGCAATGTTAGCATATAGAAAATTTTTTTATAATTTTTGAACCGAAAACACTTTTAACTATTTTTTGCTCCGGTTCAGGTTCAGGTTCGGACGGATAAAAATTAACCTGCTCCGGTTCGGGTTCGGTTCGGACTTCCAAAAAATCTCAGAGCATCCGACTCCGGTGCGGTTCAACTCCGAAACGGTTTGCAGCCCTGATTTTAATAAACATTCAGCGGTTGGTCGCATTCAGCAATTAACATGACCAATAAGAAGGCGAGGCAAGCTTTAAAGCTTGTTAGCTGCGAGAGCGAAAGTGGGAGCAATGGAGTCAGTTAAAAATATTTGTATAAATTTGGGATTTTAAGGAAATAAGTCGCATTTTCGCTTTTATCGTTTTTCCAGATAAAATTTTTATTTCATTATAACCCAAAGTTAGATTTTTACGTACTGCTCAAAATATGGTCGTAAATAAGACATTAATACAAATTTTTCATCGCCTCCTTTACGCAGTGTGTCATTTTCGAAATTTTTAAAGTGAGTCTGTCTCTGTCACAGCTAATTTGTATAAGCGGCACAACGAAGCCCACGTGGCGAGGCAACATCATTCCAGCTCGAACGAACTTACTTATCGACGCTCACTTGAAGCAACTACCTTAACCAGAAGGAAAACTACCGGCTTGACGAGAAGTAACCCCATCCTGCTTGGGCGAACTTGCCTTTAGACGCCCACTCGAAGCAACGTCCTCTACGCGAGGTTGCTATAGAGATAACTACAACTCCAACGGTTCTCCACAAGAAGCCACAGTTGGTCTGCTGCAAACTGCAGCTCCTGTCAAGCAACCGTTTGAGCAACCCAGCCCTGACCCTCATAGAATTTTCACCGCAACCGTCGTCACGGTTGCCTCCAACGACAATGTCAGCAGTGGAGGATCGCCCCAGACACTCCGCTAAATCGTGACGCAGTCGCTGGAAGGGGAGTACTGCGGGAGCTCTGGTCACTCTTATCTGTGGTAGCTCTGGTCTCACTTGTCTTTTTAATAGGAGGGCGACTGCTAGCTTCCGAACAACGTTCTTAAAATAAACTTAATATATGTTTTATTATACAATACTAAATAAACTTGGTGTTTTATTTGGCAACACGGTTAGGCTGCCTTCACACTGTTCGACACATGACCCATGACATCTAGTAGGCCCGCATTTCCCATGAAACTATGAATTGGACAAGCTATTCAAATTTAACACAGAACAAAAAGCAGGACTAGTAGACTATCATTTGTCATGTGTCGAACAGTGTGAAGGCAGCCCTAGCAAAACAATGCATGTAGTGCCGCCATCTATTGTTCAGCAGAGCCGTTTCAGCTGCTACTCCAGGTAAAGAGGTCTCACTTTTGTTTTGGTAAAATTTGGTCAAAGTCGAATAACTATATCTTATGGCTGCCATAGGACCGACTGTTTGAAAAATGGGTCTGAGTAAGAAACCTTTTTTTCCATTTTTATACGCTTTCAAACAGTTTCACAAAATTTGTTCAAAATCGAATGACGCTGAGTCAGAAGTAGAAACAATTTTTGATTTTAGCCTTCTCGTTTTATACGGAGTTTAGTTTGGAAAAGCCACAAAGAACTTGCTTTCTATTGTGTATTTTTTCCAAGTGTAACTGCAAACAATCATTCGGCGACATCATGCACGAAATTTGCAAATGGTTTTACATTTTTAACTGCGTTTTGCGTTGAGAATTTCAATTAAAAATTTGGAGCAACTAATTTGATTTTTGAAGCTTTAAGCACACCTAGTTGCAGTCCGTTGTTCTTTTCTTCTTTATTCCTTTAACAATTGAGTTGAAACCCTAAGCTCTTTGCTGGGATTTTGCTTATAAAAATTTCTACACATGATTTCGCTTTATTGCTTTATGACTGTGGGGGAGCTACGTCTTGCGTCTGTCTGACTATATGACTGTCGACTGTCGGTGAGTGAGTGTGTGTGTGCGTGTGGTGTCAAGGAGGGTGTTGGGAGAGGTGCTTATGAATATTTCAAAAGTGCTTCAAGAAAGGGCACAAAAAACGTAAAATTGCAACTTTGACACTCAGACTAAAGTTGACTTATCCCATATTTTTTTTTTTTACCTCGCATCAGGCCTTTCCATTTGATATTGAAGATGAGGGCGTGTCGTGAGTCGTGTGTTTAAAGTGTTTGCAAAAAGTAGCATAAGGACGCCTTATATATGTAAACAACGACGATTTTAGATTCGCTACAGTATTGCTCAGGATTTATTATATCTTTTAAAGTTGAGTTCGAACAGGTTGAAACTGGGATCAAGATCAATCTCGGGCGTTCTAGAATGTTATCTGAAATGGGAATTATAAGGCAGTTCAGTTGTACTTCGGCAAGAATCAAAATTTGAAATCCAGCACTAAGAACTTTTGTGCTTGAAATGAGCCTATTGGGTTTTCCTTTTTGCTATATCGGGATAGTTCCATTATTGTTACCGCTTTGGCTTGAGCCGATCCAGATTAGTTTTGCTTCATTCGTTTTGGTGTCTAAACTACTATAAGCATTGTGCATACCGAAGATTTTAGTAGGACTAAATTTTAATACCAGCGTCACGTGACGCTAAAGTCAGTCATATCTTGTTTGTTGTTGTTGCTTTGTGAAGTCTCGGCAAACACACACACACTAGAGGATGGGCAGAGCGGGGGAAAGATGCTGACTGGGATCTGGGTGGGTGGTAGGAAACATCTGAGAATAGGCTTCCTTCCTAGGAAAGATGCTAAAGAGGGGGAAAGGGGGCACTGGTCAGAATCTGGGTGGGTTCAGCGACCTTAGCGGTTTTCGAGTTATATAGTCTATGTTCAACCCCAGTTAATCAACTACATATATGAGTGCCCAATTTCATCCGAATCCGTTAGACCAAACATACAAACTGTCACATTTATAATATTAGTAAAATTTGAAAACTTGCCTAGTTAGGATGAAACTCTTTAGTAAATCGCCTGGAAGGACACGAAAAAAATGCCAAAAAGCTTTGTAAATTTATGTAGCAACAATAACTATTGTTGGTTTGAAACATTCACTAATCTATTGTATATTCTACCGAGCTGACGTGACCAAGCATTCCTAGAGCTAACTATATTTTCCTGATCCAAGTCAATTTTCCTGGTACAGGTCCAAAACTTGAGGAGCATGCCGTGTGTCATGTGCCAATTAATTTCTGCACGTAAATTCATTATAATTCGCGGTCCTTCGAGGAAAAGTAATTCCGGAATTTTTGGAGAGGAAGGACATATAATAGACAATTATGTTAGATTAGATTTTGTTTTATTAATGTAACGTGGTTTTCAATTAAAACTTGTCTACAAAAATTACGGCACAGGTTCATTGGAAATAAAAACAAATCAAAAATTTCTGTCTCTTTAACTGATTGTGCGGTGTTAGTTGTAATAGGGTGGGAGGGGTGGAGGGTGATTACTTTTGCTTGAGAACCGCTCCCGATTTTCAATGTATAACTTGTGTCTACAAGAATTATACCGTTTTTTCCAATTGGGGGAAGGGGGTGATGAAAATGAATACTGCTGAGCTATAAGAAAATTTGTCCCATACATCAAATTATTTAAGAGATCTGTTTTCTTACAGGACGGAGGAAGACGGACAGACGGACGCATATACGATCGGGGTGTGATCAAGATTATAAAAGGGTCGGAGATGTTTTCTTGTAATATTCACAAACTAAACTCTAAGAACCTTTGGTACAGAGTAAAAATCACAATATTATTGACTAACCAGTAAGGCTGCCTTCACACTGTTCGACACATGACCCATAATGTCTAGTAGGCCTGCATTTCCCATGAAATTCTAGTTATTTGACAAGCTATTCAAATTTAAACAGAACTAGACTATCATGTGTCACGTGTCGAACAGTGTGAAGGCAGCCTTATACAGAACTGAAATATTCCTCATATATTTTTGTTAAATATATACAAAATGGTACATAAAATAATTTTCTAATTTTTTTAACTTTCTTTTTTACAGAACCGATACAGCCCTTTTCATTCCCGATGCCAATGCTTATTCAGCATAATCAATCGTCTCAAGACAGTCTGAAATTCCCATTTTCTTGAATGATTAAGATTTCCCTTCCATTATCCATCATCAAAAATTTTATATGCTAATCCAAAAGTGTCGATTGATCATGCAGATGGATGGGCTCATCTATGTCAAGAAGTGGATTGTACTCTACTTCAATTGGGTTAGTTGTTTGGGCTTGAAGTCTGTTTTTATGGGTTTGCTTAAATAAAGTAAAAGTCAATTAACATCTTTGTCGCATTAGCATGAGACGCTGTAGCTGTCGCGTTGTTGTTCACGGGTATCTGTTGGCTTTGTTATGTATTTTTCCGCATTTGTTGCTCTTTCTTGAGAAAACAAAAGACTGGTCCTCCTCTTTCAGTCCCCGGATTTGACAAAGTTCCCAGCTGTGTGTTGAAACTTTGCGCTGACTCTTATGTGTGCCGTTTTGTAAACTATTTAACACATCTCTTCAACAGGAAGATTTCCTCATTCTTTGGAAGGAATCCAATAATAATAATATAATAATTTTTAACAGAAATTGTTATTTTTTTCATAACAGTTATTTTCGGTCCCTGTATATTATTCCTAATCATAAAAGGGATCAAAGTCAATCATTTCGAACTACAGGTGCGTATCGAAGCTATCGGACATTCCTAAGCCTTCTTGAAAAGATCCTGACTCCCAACTACAACATACACGTTCAAAAATATCTACATCTCAACATGGTTTCCATGAAGAATCGCTCAATCTCACGAATCTACTTGAATTTACTACTCTGTAAACAATGGGCTTGTCAATAAGCAACAAACTGATGTATGTTTATGCCGATTTCAGTAAAGCTTTTGACTCAGTCAATCACGAGCTCTTAATACATAAATTGTGTCTGTTCGGCTTCCCACCAATCGTCCTGAACTGGATAAAGTCGTACTTAGGCGATCGATCTCCACGAGTTCGTTTCAAATCAATACTATCCAGCTCCATTACTGTACTATCTGGGTCCCCAAGGTAGTCATTTAGCCCCTTACTATTTAACCCTTTACAAATAATATCCCATTCTCTAAACTCTCTTCACACCTGGTGCTCGGTTAATAGCCTTTCTCTATCTCAGCAAGTGTAAATGTATGACGTTTAGTCGTAATCAACCATATAAGTTTGGATTATATGATTGATTCCGTCCCTTGAACGTATCCATAAACTTGATGATTTGGGTGCTAATTTGTTCCCAAGTTATGTTTCAATAGTCATATCAGCTTATCGCAAACAAGCCACGTTCTCGGTTTTGTCAACGATGGTCGAAGAATTTAATGACCCCCACGTCACTAAGTAACCTCTATGTCTCACTAGTGAGACCAATACTTGAATATCGGTCGTGTGTGTGGTCTCCATACTACCAAAAATATCAAGATCAACTGGAATCGGTTCAAACAGTTCTTAATTTTCGCTCTTCGTGGCTTAAACTGGGATTCCACCATTCATCTTCCTCCTTATGAGGACAGATTACGTCTAATCAACCTTCCCTTCTCTCTTAAGAACCGCCGACGTACATAGTGTTCTTTTTTATTCATATACTCCTGTCGAGATATTGACTTGGCGCTTTGTTATTAATATAAGTCTTGCAGTCCCACAACGTTAATAAGTAAATTTTTATCCTATTTATCTACAGCCTTGTGTAACAAACTACGCTCATCACGAACCCTTCCGGAATTTTGTTTAAACTATAACTTGCATTTTCACATTTTTTCATCTCAATCCTTCTTGTTTGTAGTAAAAATAATTTATTATCAATAGGAATGGATATTATTAAAAGCTTATAAGTTCGATGAAGATTTCACAACCTCCTCATCCCAAATAAGAACGTTTATTAAATGCATAATTGGAAATAAAGGCCAGCAAAGTTTCCATATGTATTTTTGGTTCCTGAATTTAAATCAATTTTCCGTTTTCCCCCAGCAGGTCTGATATACGAGAAATGGGGTAGGTAGAAGGTTGGAATTCCATTGAAGAAGGTTGAGATTAGATTGAGACTAGCTTGAAAAAAGGTAAAAACTAATTTTAATTAGGGTTGAAATAAGTTTCAAAAAGTTAACGTAAGGTTGAGATAACGATGAGAGAAGCTAATGACACTGTTAAGGTAAAGTCAAATTAATGTTGAGGCATGGAGAAGAGTTTGAGGTAGATCTGGCAAAGTCATCGATACATCTATTCATTATTTTTTTTTTTGAAAATCTCAAAAGAGACAAAGTAAGTGTTTATGCGTTCCATCTCTGATATGAACATTTTTTTCAACTTTTTCCTTACTTCTTTCTTTTCTTTGTTGTTGTTTCTGTTTCTGTTTCACACTTGCAAACGGTAGTTTTATTTATGTATCTATTTACAACAACAATAACCGCAAGTACCAGTACTTGCCTCCCCCTGCTCTTGGACTATAATAACTTTTGATGATCTTTTTGCATGGCGCGTGCTGTGAATTGTCAATAAATAAACAATTTTGATGCTCTAAAAATGGTTGGTTCCCACCCCTGTAAAGCGCTCTCCAGTGAGAGTGCGTGTGTGCGTTCTAGAAGGGGTCATAACATTGGAAGCCATGCTGAGAGTTTGTGGGTTTTTGTCTTTTCTATAGATGGTAAAGGGGGGGGTAAGCGGAATGAGCTAGATAATGTTGACTTCTAAGTGCACTGAGGGAAAACTGTAGATTTGGTAAATACATTCAAGAACTTTCACGATTTTGGGAATTTTTAACTGGTTTTGGTTTTTTTCTTGTGAAGTTCATGTTATCTAAGAGACTTGCAATCTGAAAAACCTGATAAGTATTTGAAAACAGGCTCCGAATGTCCACAAAGTCCCAAACTGCAGGGACCAAACACATTTCGCTATTTACACTTACACGAGCCGAACGCATCTCTAATCATGTGACAAGAAGGAAAACAGTTTTTCACTTTTGAAGTTGGTCTGAGCTAGTTTGGCGTCGCACACCAATACGCTCTCACCTTTTTTGGCCTAATTCACTTATGGGCTTCGATTCTTTGTTAATTCTTTTTTCAATTCCAATTTAGAATAAATGCCTTGATTCGATCTCCCAATCCCTAGACAATGTTCCACACATTCCCAAAAAAAAAAAACAAACCAACGAGAGAGTATTTTCCGCATGAACGAAAGGATACACAAACCGGGCCAAAAATCTTATTATGCAAAATAATAACAACGCATCGCACTATGAAATTAAATTTCGAATCCCAGCAGTGAATAAACTTAAAATACAAGTTATTGCAACACCAGAAAGCATTCCACATGTGTGTGTGTGTGTGTGCGTCTGTGTTGCCACATGACTGGCTTTAACTCTGGCTCGGTGTATGGCTGTGGATGCTTCCCTTACTCTGGCTGACTGCCATATTTATACTCTTAGTAAAGAGTTACTAAAACATTTGCAGAAATGTTAATATTCATAAAATGGTTAATTATCTGAGTCAGAATCGTAACGTTTTAAAATTCCTGACCCGAATGCGATTGTATTTTGGAAAGTAAGTTTCTATCACATCAAAACATTTTGAGAAAATCATTTGTCAAATAACAACAACCTCTACATAATTGTGTACCATTTGAACACGGAGCAAAAAGAATCGGGTATTTTCTGTCATTAAAATAGAGTTCATAATTGAAATCTGACGCCAGTGTAGCTTTCCTTGACTTGTTCCTTGGCTAAATAAATGTTATTGCAACATTTTTCGGTGGTTCCTGTTTTGGAATTCGCTCAAATTATGCGGAATTGGAACTGTTCGTTTATGAATTAGGCTGCCTTCACACTGTTCGACACATGTCACATGATAGTCTAGTAGTCCTGCTTTTTGTTATGTTTTAAATTTAAATAGCTTGTCAAATTCATAGAATTTCATGGGGAAATGCGGGCCTACTAGATGTCATGGGTCATGTGTCGAACAGTGTGAAGGCAGCCTTATCTGTTAAACTTATCGTGTAACATGTGTGTTAGCAAACTCCTCCAAAACGGCTTGACGATTTTATTGAAATTTGTTCTGGTATATATTTGGCAGGTGTACTATAGGTTTTGAACTATATTTCGTAACGCTAGATATTTTTGGGTGTTCCACTGCAAAACATACTTTTGAATTGACTACGTATCAGACTGCTCATCTGTGTCTCACTGTGTTTCATTATTGTGAAAATCGTTATCGTTATATCAACAGTTTCAATTTGACCTATCTGTGCGTGTGTGTGTGTGGGGCTTTTTAGTAAACAGTGCCAGCCACACGTAGGGGTGGTTGTTTGGCCCGTCGAACAAATTCAGCAACACACTTGCGAAATGTTAGACCAGCAAGAACAAATCAACAATTACATGAAATAAATGAATTTACTCGTGTCAGAATGTCGCAACTGAGTTTTTTCAGTCACAAGAGGCACAAGTTTTGCGAAGTCTACAACAACTGGAGCAGAGACAAGCGTGCCAGACAAATGTTAACACACGTAGAAGAATTGACCGCCTACGCCTACAAGAATATCGAGTATTTACATCTGCTTTGTTCCTTCGTCTCGTATTAGAGTATAAGCAAGATATCAAATATTCCGCTCATCCACAAGATCTGATTGGTGCTTTGGACAAAGAATGTCGTAATTGTCATGCGATCAAATTTAAAAATGCGACCGCTGGGATATGTTGCGCACCGGATTCAAATTCAAACCTGTTTGTGAAGTCCATTCGAAGAATAATTTAAGACTTTCAACTGACTTCGTTCGGCGCAACAGAAATAGTGCAGAATATAGCGGCAAATGGTCAGCAGTTTAATTTAACCTTACAAATCAAAAGCCTTGTGTACCATAAAGTAGGCTCAATGCTGTCAATGCCAAACGAACCACACAAATTTTTACTAATATACTTTGCGGTGATGTTGTCAATCGTTTGTATGCACGTTGCGGCTACAATAAACTCAATTCGTCGGCGGTGTAGTACAGATTATTGTTTCTTATTTAAAAACCGAAATATTCTTCAAAATATTTACTAGAAACAACTTATATTGGCAAATCAACGTTTGTCGGGTCAGCTAGTATATTGTATAGATAAGGTAAGTCTTAGAACGATCTGATCCCGAACACGGTAAAAGTTGGAAAGATAACAATCTTAAATTAACAAAATAAAATGGGTAAATGCTGTAATTATATAGATTTTAATTTTAATACCCTTGCAGAGGGTATATTAAAATCAGGGATGCAAACCTCTCGAAAATAAGGACTAATTCGGTTCACTGCAAGGTTTTTGGGTAGTTTCAGTTCGATTTGGTTCACTCTTTGATAAAGTAAGGAAATATATTTTTGAATAACGTATTCAGATTATTCATTAAAATAGAATTAGGATTTCAGTTATTAAATAATAAACATTTTATTTCTAATAAACTTTAAACTTGCTTTGATAGCATAACAATATCTTTAAGACTGTGTCATTTTATGAAGACATTTCCTTTTGAAAAAAAAACTAATTTTATTACACTTGGATAGGTGGATTTCAAAACAAAAGGGAATAATATATATTTAAAAAAAAATTTATATTAACTTTCTTATGATGCCATTTTGGTTAAGAAGTGGGGCCGTTTTCTCATGTTCCTGTTTTTGTAAATCCATCTAGATGAATTTTGTTGCCTTCTACTTCATCCATATTGATTTCAAAAACATCTACTTGCTCAACCAAATTATGTATTTTATTTTGTATTAAGTACTTAAAGTCAAAATACAACTGCTGGTAAAAACAATTAAGGGGGACATCTAAGTAGAATTTTTTGAAAATCTAAATTTTTTGTTGGCTTAAATAATGCTTTAGGGTCTTAAAAATAACATACCAAAAAATTGAATCCGCCAACAGTTTCTAAGTGTCAAATTTTTCCATTCTACGGCGAAGCCTCAGCGGACTATACCAAGCGCTTTGATGAATTCTGGCAAAAATTTTTTAGATATTGCAACCAATATTGCAACAAGTGTTTTTAACGATGGCCTTATATCAATTTTGAGAACATTTGATGTCATGGAAGTAAAGAAAAGTAAACTTAATAGTAATATTATTAATAAAACATGCGTAGCGGCTTTAAGGTAAGAAGCATCAGAGCCGCATTCGTTGTTGTTTTAGTCCTCACATGTGTTCTGTCTTTTCTTTCTCTCCTATGCCTCTTAAGGCATAGAGCTCTCCAACCATGGCCCCTGGTCCCAAGCCACTTGGCAACGACCTGTATCCGCCCAGTAAATGTACACAATACTTTGTAGCTCTCGGAATATATTTAGCTCGTTCTCGCTCGAAGTCTACGATTCAACTGAAATCTAATTCATACACAATCGACAGCCTTGTCGATTTGTATGACATCTAAGGCACAGGCTCCTACATCCCTCCCTTACTGTTAGAGCGAGAACCTTCTTTCCGCTTGCTACTCTTCTGGGACCAGTCTATAGCTCAATACTTGTTACATGGATTGGGGAAACCCAGATAAAACCCAACCAAGCAATATTTATTACTGCTCTTACTTGTCCCGGTCTCCTGTTCCAGAGGCTGGGGTCCTTGCCGAATGCTAGCCGGAATCATGCTTCACTGTGGACAGTCATACTTCCGCCCTCTCTTTTTTGCGAAACCGCGTTTTTAAAAGTTCGAACGCAACAACCAATATGTGTTTATGGTTTTGTTGTTGGTAATGTAATAATTTCGTGTGTATCAGTCAGCGAAGAACAGACACACTCTTCAGCAAGCAATCATAGGTTTTCTGTTTCTATTTCTTGAGAACTTTATTTATTTAAAACTATTTTCTTAATTTGTGATGGTGTCTACGCGGTATGTATAATCTTGATTAGCCTTACCCACCAAGTTGATATAGTTGTTTTCGTTTTTTGTCTCTCTGATCTTGTAGGTTTCAGAGAGATATAATAAATTACAGACTTATATAATTATTAGCTTGCAATAACAATATTGTGTTCAGGTATGGTGGTGCAGTGGGCCTTAAGCCTGGACTCGATCCTTTTTTAGAATTTTTGAAACAAAGTTGCAGCATTCGATTTGATGTAAACCCACTATTCAAAGCAGTGCTTAAAATTTCTGATCTTCTTTCCTAAATCTCCTCTTTTAATTGGCGTGCTCCAAATTTACTGAAACATTGAGTACAGCGACTTGTGTTTGCCAAGGAATGTCCCTTCAGAATGGATTGATTTCTCAGTGCGCACCTTTTACCCCTTTCGCCCGCCCTAAAAAAAATCTCCAAGTATTGTTCTTTTATGATAGTATTCAAATTGTTTTATTTTTAGTTTCTTTTTAGTTTCATTTTTTTATTTTTGTGTCTGTTTTTTTTTCTTTTGCATTCAATTGTTTATAACCTAATTTGTGAAATTTGCAAAAATTGAAATTTTAAACAAAATAAATTCCAATCTTTGTTTTTAGTTTTGTTTTAAATGTATTATTAAAGTCCGTTAACTATACAAGAAATGTGGGTTATTATCGCAAAATCTTCTAACGCAGATTACGAATATGAATATATATATATAGATTTATTTATTATTTATTGTTAATATTTATATATGTACGAGTGTCTAACTTTGCTGATATGGGATGCTAAACTTACAAAGGAAATTACGTAAATGTAAATGAATACAAAAATGTGTTATAAGATAATCCTCACAAGAAACACAGACTAACGTTTGCTTAAGTCTGAATTGATAATAAGTAAACCCATTTTATGTACAAAACACTTGCAGACATTGCCGAACAGACAGATGGACATACTAATTCCCCTAGTTCCATTTCTTAAGCTAAGTTCTCACAGACAATTTGTCAAAATTTTCATTAAATTAGCCATGATTTAAAGTTTTACAGGACTTAAAACTAAATTATTTTTGATGAAATATGGCAGGTGAAATATGGTCGTCAAAATTTGTCCAAATAATTTGCCTGTGGGAACTGAGCTTTAGACCTAATTTTCCATCAAAGTAAGAAGTCGTTTCAAAGTAAAAAACCTTCTCCTACTAAGTGAAATGCATGCTTTAATTTTTAAAATTGGCGCGCAACGAATATATCAATTAACTGCAGAGCGTAGAGGCTGGCTCAAGGTCAGTGGTTAATTATAATTCAATATGATCCCACAAACACAAATAAACTGAGATAAACTAGAGCACATTGGAATAGCAAATGGTAACTATCGCTGTTTCGAGAACATACATATTCTCTCATCAGCGGACTTGTTTTCTGTTCACGCTTCAAACAATCCACCATTTCAGTCAGCGAATAAAGACATGGGAATTCCAAAATGTTAAATTCGCATCCTGAAATTTTGCAATGGCTTTGAAGGTGTTTTTTCTGCTTACCTTTACATCGCTACATCAATATTAATCCTAAAGTCCGATAAAACTAATTTCAATGTGGAAGAAGCGTGTTCTATGATTTTCCTGATTAATATTTATTTATTTATTAACTCCCACTCCAATGTTTAATAATATCTGTATCTTTAGGTAAACGCTGTATGCCATCAAACGCTGCGATGCAATTAACAATGGATATTTTATTTTTTGATGGAATTTAATCCCTATTATTGAGTTGTTGGGCAAGCATTTTCACCGCGTTCTCACTTATTGAGCTTAAATAATAATCCGTTATGATACTATTTTATTGCATATTAACATTAAATGAGATTCAGTTACATTTTTTGTTCCTTCTTCTGATAGCAAGTTTGATTCCTGGAATCTAAATTAACGCATGCGAACAGCGCTGCCACTGCAGTTACAGAGTATATTACAGTCGGGCTCTACCAACTTTCTTACTTGTTTTTATTTTTTACAGCTAGAGCATACCAAATTCGCTTGGCCACTTTTTCACATTTTTTACTTCATTTTTGCGTGTTGCCTTGGCTTGGTACGCTGCCCGTTTTGTCTGTTTTGGCCGGTTTCGCCTCGTTTTCATTTTCGTGGGAGTTGGAAGACAAATTGATTTCATGTCTGAAACTTCTTAAGCGCCTGCATCGAGGGAATCTTACTGCTGCTGCTGTTGCACTTGCTGCTGCTGTTGTTTTTGTTGTTGTTGTTGTGTTTTCAAATTTGATATTATACACATGAAGAGCAGTTTGTGCCTCCCGGTCGGACCGCCTGCATTTTTGGGTGGTTCGGTTTTTCGTTTTTCCTTTATTTAGTTTAAAGTTGGCTAGAAATTGATGCGCCCCGCCAGAAACAATAACGCAAAGGCAACAGCAACAAACAACAACAACATGTTGGAATGGAATGCCCGTTTCCCTTTTTCCCATATCCCGTTGCATGCTTTTGGCGCATATTTTCTGGCACGTTTGTTGCGGTTTCGCCTTTTCCTTGTCATAGACATGAACAATAGACGGATAAACGTATGTATGTATGTAAGGATATGGCTAAATATTTGCAATTTTATTTCGTATTACCCAAGTGAGGTCATAAATTGTTCTTTAAGAAGAGGATAATATGGCCTTTTTATGTAATGCTCAACACTCGATTGCCAATTTCTAATCATTTTGTTGGTCAATGGGGGAAAATCTTGGCATTTAGTGAAGTGGAAAGTGCTTTCGTAGAACAAACTTCATATCTTTTTTGATTATTTTATAATTGTAACTTAGTTTATCACTTAACTGAGTAGGTCTTGACTTTGTTTTTTTGATTCGAAATTGTGAATGCAAATTTTATTCGGTTAGAGCTCAGAGATCGACACGAGATCATGAACATGTCGCCATGGACATCATTTTTTGAGTACGTCGTTCGTCAATTTGTAATCGATGAATTTTTTTATCGACATGTCTCAATTGTCGAACAGTGTGAAGGCAGCCTTAGAGAGAAAATTTAATTAGTCGACAGCGTTTCTGTCAGAAATTAGTCAGCTGTTAGCTCTCACTTACGCTCTCTACACAGAGGGAAAAAACCGAAAACATTGGACTCAAAACGAGCACAATCGTTACCAAAAAGCATGCATGAACGGGTTTTCTCATTTGTAGTACAATGTTCTCACTTCAAGAACAATTTATTGAGAACCTAAAAACTCAAGTTGAAGTGACATTGTTCCTTTTTTGAGAACATGATTTGAGATTATATTGTTCCCTTTTCAAGAACATTTAAAACTCACTTGGAAAAACATTTGATTGCACTTGGGACCGACTCACATTTTGGTGGAATAGGGAACGGGACATACCTTTTTTGATTGTAAGTGAAGATAGACAAGGCTACTCTGGATACGGGCGCTGCTGCTTCACCCTCCACCCATATGTGCCATAGGAATCAGAAACATTGTTTCCACAACCCACTTAACCTGACTCGTTTCATTTAAGTTTCCAGAAAAACACAGAAAAATTGGATCGGGCTTGACTGGGATTTGAGCCCGCAACGTAAGGAATGACGCACTTGACAATTCAGCCGTTGAACAGTTTTGCAGATGCACGTCAAGAGGGCTACTTATGATTTGTTGAGCAGACAAGAGAGAGAGAGAGAGCAAAAAGAGAACCAACTCGCTCTCTCTCTTGTATATCTCTCTGCTGGAAATCAGTTTTGTTGTTGCTTCAAGTAAATATTATTCGTTTGAGAACAACTTTACTCATTCCAAGAACATTTAAAACATTTGTTCTCGAAAATTTTGAGAACGTTCTGTTCTCATTAACTTATTTTCTGAACACGTTTTTCCCTCTGTGTATTTTTTCGGTCTTTCGTTCCTATGACGGTCGAAGATTCCAAACATAAGTTTCATACTAGTTTCGTTTATTTTTGTTTCAAGCAGCAGCTTTAATATTTAATTTCTTCACATCAAATTGGCCTTGATACTTAAGTTGTTGGAATCTGTACTCTAAATTAGCTAGACAGAATATTTCTACAAACAATTTCTCCGGAAAAAAAGGACAGACCAATTTAAGGTGAGATCGTCAGCGCAATAATAATTTATACCAAAGTTTCTCAAAAACCTCAACACAGCGTTGCAATTGTTCAAAGAAAATGCCACCCAAGAAGCGAATTTCCAGAATCGGGACACTTGCAACTGAACCTATTATTAGAATGAACGACAATAATACACGTTCAATTGGCATTCAAACTGAACCCATCAAACCGGGTGAATTGCGTGCTGTGATGCAGCCACGTCGTCTCGTTAGACCCACTTCAGACGCATATGATGAAGCTATGGCGGCCGGCACTCTCTATCGCCGCAAAATTCCGGTTAATGAGGACACAGATCCGACGCGTAATAAAGCGTGTCAGACAATGAAAACCGGCCTGGGACCCACACCGGTAGCCGAGTCCCAGGTGATCAGCGACAAAATGGATAATCTGAGGGCCACGATGGCCAAAAGGCGGGCCCAGGCCCTTGAGGGCGATCGCCAACGTTTAGATGCGCTCATGGAAATAATTAATGCTGATCCACCGCCCTCGTGGAAGAGGGCTAGCCTCATGTGGCTGGAAGTGGATGAGTTAGAGAAGCGGATTGAAAATGCCGAAGCCTTGACGAAATCTGAGCAAGAAGTGGATAAGACTGAGGAAAATGACGGTAACCAAGACAAATAAACAGTTTTGACATAACTGCAAAATAAAATTGTAATATCCCTGAGTAATTGCAATAACATTTTGGTTTAGACTTATATCTTGGTACAGGAGTTTGAGGAAGAAACATAGAGTTCCGCTTTCAACAACCGATTGCGCTCTCCGTTTAACAGTTTCCCCACATACCGTCAACCCAAAGCCAAAAAGTTTTACGGGTTCGTTATAGTTTTCTTATTTGGGCTATTTATTTTAGTTTTCTTTCACGTTTAATTTTATAATAAAAATCTTTCATTAAAAATAGAGGCAAGCTAAATTCGGCTCGACCAAAGTTTATATGCCCTTTGAGCTTGAGATGTGAAAAGATTTTTTAGACCCATCTTTTGTATAGAAGAGTAGAGCTCTATAGTTGTCCGATTTCGACAAATCATGGTGATATAATGTGAAATCATTGAAAACGTATAAATACCAGCGTTGGCAGCTATAGCACTAAAAAAAAAAAAGTTTTTCTTACTTGAACTAGTTTTTCTACCGATCGTTCCTATGGCAGCTATATGCTATAGTTAACCGATCCGGCTGCGTATTTTTACCAAAAGACTTCGTGCAAAGTTTTGAACTGACGGAGGAGATAGCATAAAAACAGACGGACGGACAGACGCACATGACTATATCCACTCAGCTCGTCATGCTGATCAAGAATATATACACTATATGTGGTCGGATCCACATAAAAACAAAAAAGTTTTCTCACAAATATTCACTTTTCGACTGATAGTTTCTATGGCAGCTATAAGATATAGTCATCCGATCCAGTCGGTTCCGACATATTAGCAGTGTGCAGTAAAAAGAAGACTCTGTGCAAAGTTTTTAGCTCTATAGCTTTTAATCTGAGAGATTAGTTTGCTTAGAAACAGACGGACGGACGGACAAACCTTAATCGTCTCAGCTCGTCGCCCTGATCAAGAATATATATAGTTTATAGGGTCGGAAATGAATATTTCTGTGCGTTGCAAACATCTGGGCAATTATATTACCCTTTCCAAGGGTATAAAAATGTTCTCAATAAGGCCCACTTTCGGACTGATCGGATCTATGGCAGTCATAAGACATAGACACCCAATTTAAAAAAATTTGGAAATCAGTTTGAAAGCATTTATTATGTAATAGTGCGCGGGGAGGTCAAGATGTTATTCGGTATGAGTGAGACTTGATTAGACTAGTGGTGCCCAAACACACACTATCAAGCTTTGTGATTGTGTGTGTAGCAGCGAAACACGAAGTAAACGTTATTATTTAAAATATGGGCTACACACATTTATTGCTATTTATAGAGCACACGTATTCTCTCTCTTTATGCGTGTGGCGGCTGCGATGCTGGCAGAATTATGACTTCCTATCACACGGGGTAGGGCAATTGACATTTGGGCACCACTGGATTAGACCATGGTAGAGTCGTCCGAAATTCACCATGCTAGAGAGGTACCAGATGCACCAACTCCTCTGCAGAATATGGTCAAACGAATGCATGCCCAAAGATTGGATTCTAAGTGTAATTTGCCCGCTTCTTAAAAAAGGAAACTCTACGGTTTGCGCTAACTACCGTGGGATCAGTCTTCTTCCCATCGCCCAGAAGATTCTGTCCTGCATTGGACCATATCCACACACTACGACAAGTCCTGAGGAAGACCTTTGAGAGATAGAGAAGCTCTGTTTACCTTTGGTATACCAACACAGTACGTTCGACTTTGCATGATGACGTTGAGAAGCACTCAAAATAGGAAAAACCTTTTCCAAGTCATTTGATACCAAAAGACTGTGATACCTTATCGTGTGACTTCTTTAATCTACTGATGATATGTACTGCGCCAGAGCCCACATACCAACAGATCGGGCACATTTCTTTTTAAAAATCTAATGTTACTCGTATATGCCGATGAAATTGAGAGCGTTTTCAAAAAATGGATGATGAAAAAGCTCCAGTAAAAAAGGCGTACAAATTAAATGTGACTTTGGAGGAAAAGGCAAAAGGGAACACCCACCGCTACGATGGGCGAGCTAGGTGCGAAAAGATATTTTCAACCTTGGTGCGAACAACTGGTGCCAACTCGCACGAAGCAATAGCGACTGACGGGCATTTATAGCAGGTGCCGAGACTGTCAAGCAGAAGAAGAGAACACATTTTGTATATGTCTTTCTCTTTATTAAGATTACAATAACCATTTAACGGCATTTACCGTTGCTTCTTTGAAAGTAAAATATAGAGAATTTACTGAAGAACTTACACAAGAATACTAATATCCACAACGAGTGTGTATTTGATTTGACTACAAATTTTGGTTGTATGTCACACCGCTTACGCTCTTACAGCAGATCTCTCTCCTTTTTAGGGCCGATTTCTAGATAAAGTTCTCGTAGATAAACTTAAAATGCACTTTGTTTTCCAAATAAAATGTTGTACAGCACTTCAAGTACCGCCCCAACTTTCGTGTGAAGCCAATTTCCGCATCGTTTGTCATTCTTGCATTTTTCTTGCTGCGATACTGTTGTGCACCTGTTGTCCTCCCCAAGTGTCGTCTTTTCTGTTATCAAAGCTTTCCACAAACAGTCTGAGAAATCTATCCCAAAAAATATAAAAAGAAAAGGAAAGAAACCAGCAAGCAGCAGGACCTTTCCCGGCGTATGCTTTGCTGCTAAGAAGCGAACAACTTACAATAAATCAGAACCAATGAAATATCATTAGTGCCAGACCATGAAGGAACCACATTAAGGCAGGGGGGAAAAACACGGTGCACCAACTGCGACGTGAAACCCCACTCGAGTAGCGTATGCAACTAGGGTTTCTTTTTGCCACCGGCTGTGGCTCCCGGCTGTAAAAACTTGAAAAATTGATTGAGCGCGTGAATAACAGCAAGTGAAATGGTAAATGCGGGATAGCAGGAGCGGTAACAAGAGCAGCAGTCAGTATCAGGAAAGAAACAAAAAATAGTGGGTGGCATACATACGTACATACAAATGTATCTGCTTACAGCTCTCGACTCGACAGAGGCAATAAAATGTACAACAGGCGGACCCCTTGCCTCGGATTGCATTATGTGCGAACTACAAGAGATACAGCCAATGTGTGTGTCACTGAGGGTAGGATGCTAGCAAAATACCCTATACTTCTTTCTGATAGTTATAGAATCTAAAATACCAACACTCTCCTGCGAAATCATAAGAAATAGGGTATACCTAACAAAAGCGAAATACTTGAGTGGCGTTTGCACTTGCCACTACGAAAAAAAACACAAACAGACAGACAGAGACAGTCGAATAGATATGGCAACAGTATCATTGTACAATACACCCCTCTACACCCTGCTGTCGGCCCATTCCGCCCACTTACTTGACTCTGGCATAAACAGCACGTAGCTGGGAAGCTGAAACACCACGTAGCATTATCGATGTAATCACCGGATAAGCTAACAAGTTGCCAGGATTTTCACGCATACTCCGTCGTTGCAATGGAGCAGAAGAGGGAGGTGGCTGGCGGGATGATGCAGGGCCAAAACAGAAGTGCAACTGCCAGTAAGTAGAGTGTGGAAAACAAAACCCAAAAAGAAGAAGGGTAAACTTCGTTTACTCCATGATAGTTTCGCAGCAGCAGTCTATATGAGGTGAAGCTTTGGTACTTAGTATGGATAAACTGTTTTGATAACTAAAACCGTTCAAGCTATTGATATGGTAAATATTGTATGGAATTTGTTTTCCTGTTTGAGATACAAGACAGAAGGAGGAGGGTGGGGGGATGTAATGAGTTGTAATGGAACATTTACACTAACGTTTCAGAAGATCCATGTGAATGTGGATGTGGGGTGGAAAATGGCTGGAATGGAAAAATTTGTTTTAGAAAATATTTTCCAAGTTTTCCATTTGAAAAATCTGGAAAATTGTCGGTAAATTTTAAAACAAAACCAATTTTTAATGCTAAAAAATTCAGATTTATTTTTAAAGCTACGGAGCACCATAACTAAAAGTAGTATGGCCCTCAAAAAATCGTTATTTAAAGAATATATATAGAAAATGCCCATATCATTCATAATCTTTAATAAGAAGACAAACACGTGTTAATTCTGTATCTTTCGGTTCAAATTATGTGTTACACTTAGGCTTGTCGAAAATATATCAAAATATCAATATGTTGATAATATTCTTTAAAACTGAAAGATTTATATCGTGATATTTTTGTCTCTAAATATCGAATATGCGATATGATTTTGGGATATTTTATAATATTTGTGCGTTGGTCACTTTATAAACTGGGTAGCGATTGCAATCGCATTTAAAAGACGAAAAGAGAAAATTGGATTCAAATTTGATAAAAGCTAATTACAGCGAGGTAAAAAAAGTCAAAAGCGAGCGTTTAACCAGAGCTCAATACCGAAACCGTTAACCGAAATAAGCCGATTCAAATCGCGTACCGGAACCGGAACCTGAACCGATACAAAATTTTTTTGAGAACCGAATACCGCTTACCGTTATTATTGGAGCTGAAAGAACTTTGGTGCTCTCGGTTTTTTGATACGCTGTACCTAATTAAATTAAGAGTGTGCAAAAGTATGGAACTGCGAGCAAGTAAAAGTTCTTGATCGGCATCAACAGCCGTGTCAATATAATATAAGGTACACTGGAAAGATAGTAAATTTGCGTATTTGCACTGCAAATATAAACACATTAGTCCTCTGACAAATTCGCACTTAAACGTATTTGAAAACATTGAAAGTTCTTAACTGGTGTTCAGATTCCTCCAATAGGAGTTATAGATCAAACGGTCAAACCAATCGTCAAAATTCCAAAATTTTCATAGATCGTTAGATTATTATGTATGTAGACAAAAAAAAACAAAAGATTGAACAGTCCAAAATATTGCGCAGTTTGGAAATGGCAATGTAGACGGGTAAGCAGGAGTTGTAGTCAACCAATTAAACACCAAAAAACAATAAAGCAACTTTAAAAAATGCGACATTTGCTTTATTTTCTTATTCCCAAAATTATTATGAAAATTTTATAGACTGCAATAGAAAAGGGTAAAATTACCCGTCATGAAGACGGGTAAATAGACGGATTCTGAATTTTGCTAGATGAAGATTTGATAGTATCAAGTTATGTATGACTAGCACATAACCCGTCGCGCTTCGCTGCGCCTTTAACAGTATAGAACCAATATCAGACCGTGGTCGGATTTTCCATCATTGGGAAATCACACTTAAAATAATTGCGAATTTTATCCGTACAAACAGAATCTCAAGTCAATCGGATGAAAAGTAGTTATTTTCCATGTAGAATTTTACTGGAATTTCGCGCCTGGGGCGGAATTTCCGTCATTGGAAAATTATGCTTCAAATTAACTCGTATTCTATCGTTTAAGCCAATCGGATGAATAAAAGTTTTCTTGCATGCAGAATTTTCTGCGCATTTTCACTCGCGGGGATCAGATTTTCCGACATTTTTCTATTTCATCAATTGAATCCGAGCTTCAAGCCAATCGGATGGTAAATAGTTTTCTTCTCGCAGAATTTGCTGGAAATTTTACGGCAGTCGGGTAAAATTTTCCGATTTTGAAAAGACGCTTTTTAAATTAATTCGTATTACATCTTTACAAACCGATTTTTAAGCCAACCTGGGGGCGGTTTTTTTGGTAAGAAAAACCCAATTTTAAATCATATCGTAGTCTGTCCTTACAAACCGAGTTTCAAGGAAATCGGATGGAAAATACTTTTTTATGCAGAATTTTCCGACCTTTGGATACAATTTTCCAACATCAGAAAATCACATTTCAAACTATTTCGTATTCCATCCTTACAAACCGAGGTTAAAGCCAATCGGAAGAAAAATAGTTTTTGAGTGCAGAATTTTCCGTCCATTTTCCTCGTGGGCTCCGTCTTAGTACGCACCTTCTCCACTAACAGAACTCCTCTCCAAATTACAGCCCTTTATCTCTTACCGTTTAGGCTGTGCGATGATTGCCATTGAGTTAGTGAATCAGTCAGTGAATCAGTCAGTCAGCCAGTCAGTACACTCTCTTTTTATAGATATAGAGCGAGGCCAAAAAGTGAGAGAGTATTGATGTCGATTCGAACTCTTGCGAGCGAATGACGGCTTTCTGCTCTTTTGGTCTCAGCTTCGGCAAACGTTCGGGTCGTGTACGTGTGAATAACGAAATGTTTTCGCCCCCTGGGAGGAACCAAGGACTAAGTATCGCTAGAATAGGGATATTAAAATTCCATTCAAACAATTAAGCATTTATTTGAGAATCTTTATCTTTATAATAGATTACAAAAGAAATATGCCTTGCGGACTGAGCGCTTCATAATTATAAGTGGTCTGCCACCGAATTGAAAAAGGCCAAAGTGGCGCGAGGGTAGAGAGTCAGCCGCCCATGTCAGCAGTTGTGGGTTCGAATCATGGCCTGACGCAAGCGAAGATTTTTTTTTGTTTGTTTTTGTTTTCAAATTGTATTTTTATTGTATTTTTATTGTATTTTTAAACAAATATAATTTTTTGTTATTTTTGATATCAAGAAAACACACTTCTAGTAAATATTTTCAGCACTTAAACGTTTTTTTCGTTTTGGAGAGCAATGGGAGCTGCGTTGAGGAAATGCTTTCTTAGTACAATGTCCGATCACTATAGGAAAATAAAAATACTCGACATTCCTAGTTGTATTTACCATTTAGTCGAGATTGAGTCATCGTTGTCCTCAGCAATGTCTTAATCCTTTTTAGACTGCTAAAAGATCGTTTCTTTGTTGCCGTTGTGCATGGTAGAGTAAGCAAAGTGTGGCTCTGTGAAATTAGACTGCGGTGCATTTTGTATGGCGTTCTTATTAGATTCTGCAAAATGAACTTAGACCGCGCGGTCTGAATTATTATCTTCAGAAAATCTGTGTGTAATTGAGTTTATCATATAGAGAAAATAAATGCAAAATATGTTAAATAATATCGATTTGAAATTTTGAACATATCAATTTGATATGTTTTCATATCGACTTAAAATTGATACGAAAATATATCACTTTTTGTTTAAACATGTCGAAAATGGCTCAATATGATGGGTGCATTTAATAATGTCGTTACTTTTCGACTGCATTATGTTGACAACTGGTTCAAGTACGGCATTATGCAGAGACGAAAAATAAACACGCTCTCACAAGCAGCACTGTGTAATTGATAAGCAAGCTTTTTGGTGAAAGCATTTCCTTCAATACTGAGTAGAGAAATGTTCTTGAACCACAGCACGAAAGCCAACGCGAGGCATAACGAAGCCCCCAATGCGAGGCACCACGAAAGTCCTTAACAACAGGCACCACAAAAGCCCTCAACGAGAGGCACCACGCTGCCTCTGTCTATGTCAGTCTTACATATTTATCATTAAAAGAATAACTAAAATTACTTTTTATTGAAATCGTATTTCATTATAATTCGCACCTGGTCACCTTAAAAGTTTGCCATTTGTATGTAACATCTTCAGCACGTTTTGTGCACTTTATTAAGCAGTTAATTTAAGCCTTTAAAAAAACAGTAAAATACGAGTGTGCCAGTATTTTGCTCTCATCCAACTTAAGAAGCAGATTAACACATAAATTAAATTTTCAAAAGCGCAACTTGTGAGGGGGTGGGGGGGCTGAAAAAAACAATTTGATGAAGTTTCATGACGGCGTCTTGAGTTTTTATTTGCGTGTTTGCCCGCTGTTAATGTGGGGATGGGTGTGGATTCGTCGGATGGGCTGGAGTTCTTTATCTGCGGCAAAGTTGCTCCTGCAGACCTCGAAGACCGTTATGTTAACGCAATTATTACGCATTTCTTATGATGTAATCAGACGCAGCTTGGTTTTGAAATGAAAATATGCCCAGCCTCCGTGTGCTTTCTTCGTTTTTTTTTATTTTTTTTCTGCGGCGAGAAAGTTTCGCCAGGTAAGATGCTGAAAATGAAGCAAATATAAAACTAAATTATGGCAATTGAAAATGAAAAGCGAAAATTAAGCGCATAATGAGTCGCAACAGGACGAGGGTGGATTAAAGCAACAGGATGAAGGACCAGCAGCCGGATAACGTAATAAAAGCCGCCGACAAACAACAAACTGCCAAAATATTCAGCAGAAAGTTGGCGTGAAGCAATAACAACAACCGTTGAGAATAATGATGGAGAGTGAGGGCCCATGGGGGGGCTGGGTGGGTGGATGGATGGAAGCGCATTATCCAACGCCCTAATGCACTGCGGCACAAAGGAAGTGGAGCTCATTTTTGGCAGCCACTTGAGGCAACCAACGAAGCTTTGAGCCTCGCACGCGTAGACCCAAATCAGAAAACTTACGTAAATCAGTCAAACACACAAATCAACTTGAGACCCAATGCATGGCCACACTCTGCCTAATGGGCGACAAATATTTCCGATTTGAAACGGTTAAAAGGGTGGGTGAAATAAATAAATATAAAAACAATTAAAACTAGCCAAGAGAGTGCAGTGGGTAGCTTGGAATGGGCTTCTGAAGCAACAGCAACCACGAGAAATAGTAAGAGAAACCCGATTATCGCCAGCATTCGTGCGACATCGCTGTGCCTATGCGCACGGCAAAATAGCAACAAATGCGCGCTGTGCTCATTGGCACCCCTGGCCTAAATCGATTGCCAGACAACTCTGTATTTTGACGATGACAAACCAGTTGGTATTCATCGAAACACACATTTGCTTACAGAGAGTTCGGTAATGTAATGTATTCCACCTTACTAAGTTGCTAAGCGGATTAGACCGCTTCAGAAGCTAAACTGAAAGAAGAATCAAACATTTTTGAACTTAATTCAAGAATTTTCAGTTTCAAAACTTTAATAAACCTGAAAATTTTTGATTTAAGAACAAAAGTCAAGAGCTTTGTTTAAAAATCACCATATTCTTGATTTCAAGAAAGTTTTGGATATGTTAAACACTATTTGGGTTAGTTTTAAGGACTTTTAGAGCTCATAATAAACATGATCCAGACATATTTATGTTAGCTAAGAGCGATTTCTTCTTAAAGCAAGATCTCGTTTTTACATCAAGAACGAAAAGATCTTAAATTGATACTTTTTTTCTTGAATCAAGAGTTTTGAACTTTGAATTTAAGAATGATTCGTTCTTACTTCGTTCTGTCTTGCAATTTTTTGATGTGTCAAAATACCATAGATAACGTTCCATATTATCACAAATTAGAAACCATCAGAATAAGTTTTCTTTTCCTTTTTTTTCTTTACACGTTTTGCCCGAAAAAAATGTAAGAAAATATAGATTGAGAACAAAACCTCAATTTAAGAACATAATTAATAATCTTCAATATTTTATGGGCTTGCACTAGTGTTGTCGATATATCTCAAAATAGTAACATCTATAATATCAAAAATTAAAGTGTTCAATATCCAAATAAATCAATTTATCTAAATTTTCCAAGTCTTAAGAAGCTTTAAAGTTTTTACTATTTTCGAATACCAAAAGAACATGGGTCCAAAATGAATTCCTAACCTGCGCAAACTGACCTCAAATATTAAGGGCATTTAAGGATATTGACTTTTCCAACAGCTCTGATAAAAACCATTTTTATTTATTCTATGAAGAAACTAAGTTACTGGTGAAAAAAAATCTATGGCTTAATATCATAGCTGGATCAATTTGAATGGAGGAATTCATTTTAGACACATCGTTTCTGGGTGAAATTTTCTTTGGACTTCAGTTCAATTCATGTGGGACCCAACATCAAAAATATTCTGATAGGCTTTCGGTGTACGGACAAATCTGTTTTCATCTAAAAGTGAACACCGTAGAATAGTATATATTCTTGCAAAATATAGATTTAGTAAATTTTATTTAGGTACATATTGTCTTGAATATATTAAAAGCAACTTTTTCAATGGTCTTGGTACCTTTTTGTCTAATGTTATGAGGTCGAACCAAGTATAAGCCAACTACTTAAAAAATAAACATGTAGGCAAGGGCAACAGTGCGTATGAGTGATAAACTAAAAATTGAATTCTTATGCCTTAGTATCAGTATGGCCTTATATTTTTTCATACATCAAATGTCCTCCCTATTGTACAAATTATAAGACTTAGTTGGGTTTGACTTAGAACTTTTATAGCCTAAAAGTATGATCAAATATTACTTGAAATAAGTACTTTCGTACTTGCCGTACTAGAAACAGTTTTTGCACTGAATTCAAGTAAAAGTTTCTTGATTTTTTTTTTGAAAGTAGGAATTTTGTTTGTATTTTCCTGAATAAAGAATTTTTGTTGAACCAAACCGAAAAAGGTACAGGTTAATCTTCAGGTATTAAATAACTTTTTTCTTATATGATGGTGTGTATTAAGTAGATTAAGCTTCAAATTTCTACTTACCATTGTCACTTACCATTATCATTAGCTACTGCAGCTTTATTCCTCACGGTAATCCTCTTAACCCCAGATCAAATATTTAATCTGGATGTGGTTAACCACATTGATATTGAAATTTTTGTTGCCTGGCTAAACGATTGAATGCATTGACTGCACATGTGTGTGTGTGTGTGTGTGTACGTTTGCCATACCAAAAGACAAACAAACTGCTCTGTCAGTCAAATCTGACACAAGACAAATCGCATTGAGTGGGCGCCAAAAAATTGATCGCATCCTTTTGGCATCCTACAGTGTGACACGAAGTTTGCCTCTCTTCCAGTCGTAGAATTTACGTTACACTCGAGCAATCAATTCACAATTACGTAGCCAGGCCGGGAGCCCCGCACGAATGTAAAGTTCAATTCAATCTTTCAGTTGTCAATGACAGAAACAATATGCAAAGTCGAAGTCAGGGGATGGCATGGCATGGCATGGCATGGCATGGCGTTCGTTCCGTTCAGTTCGGTTAGTTAGTCTGTCCCATTGCATCTGCAAACTCGTAGTTGTTGTTGTTTAGAATTTAAATGTTGTGCCAACTTGTATGTTTGCAATGTGGAAATCTAATGAAACGTGTTTAAAACAATTTGTTCTCAATATTGAATTACACACATGAGTGCATTTGACTTCTTTTCGATGCGTTTTTGGCTTTGTCACTTGATGTGTGTGTGTGTGTGTGTGGGTGTTCACTGTGTACACACACGGCATATGTTTTACTATCTACTTACTTATCTTTGTTTAGCTTTTAGGCTTTAGTGAAAATGCACCTACATAAATGCATCAAATGCAGATTACAGATCTAAAGTCTTAAGCCAAAAAAGAAATTGCTAACGAGGGTTGGCTGATGAGTAAGCGGTTTAATTACCTAAGTATAAAAATATATTTTTTAGATTTAGAACCAGATGTGAGCCGAGAACATTTCAAACTTCACATAACTAATCTACTTATAAAACGTCATGTTGATATTTAAAACACTACTCCATTCTACTCTCCAAATTTCTAAAAAACGAGAAGGCCAAGCTAACTTCGTCTTTGCCGAAGTTTATATACCCTTGGAAATATTTTAATACATCAGAGATAAAGAAAAATTTTTCTAAATAAAACCCACTTTTTGACCGACAGTTCCTATGACAGCTATAAGATATAGTCATCCGATTTTGACCAAAACTTCAAAATCTGTGTAAAAGCTTATAATATTAATAATCGCTGAAGTGAAACGCGTTAACATTAAAAACAAAAAAAAATTTCCCAAAAGGGCTCACTTTTTGACCGATAGATCCTATGGCAGCTATAAGATATAGTCATCTGATCCGGTAGAAACAGACAGTCAGACTGACGGACAAAGCTCAATCGACTCAGCTTGTCGCCCTTTTGCAAGGGTATAACAAAAGAGAACGTCGGTCAAGCCAGACTATAACAGACTCTGTACCAGTGTTGCCAGATTCGCGTTTTTCCCGTCAAATCTGGCTTTTTTTACGACCAATTGCCAAGAAAACTCGGAAACAGCGGGCAGCGGGAATTCTGGCTTTTTTCTTTATTTATTAAGCTTTTTTTTCCGCTTTTTTTTGGCCAATGCCATTTTTACTTTGAAAGTATATCGATGTGTCGATCGTTTTTTTTTCTGTTTTACGCGATCTTGAAGTAGGACAATACTCTGATGTTTCTCCCATCTCTATTACTCGCGCTTAGTTTCTATTTAGTTTTTTAATCTATTTTTATTAAAATATACAGCGCAGACTCGACAAATGATGTGACAAATAATTTCCCTCGATTGATAGGAACGGTATCTGCGTATGAGAATGAATTCGAAAGATTTGAAAAGTGTCAAGCGAATACCAATAAAACAGCTGGACGATAGCTGTGTAACTTTCCTGACGCTACTTGACCACAGTAAAGCATTTGATGCGGTCAATCACGAAATTCTCTGCACGAAACTGATGAATTTATACAATTTTTCTAGCACTGCAATTTCTCTGCTTAAATCATACCTTAATAACAGAATGCAGGCGGTAGCATCAGGCTCATGCATTTCTAACTTTTGCTCAGTCAATCGTGGTGTCCCTCAGGGGTCGGTCTTAGGACCGTTGTTATTTTCTGTATATTTGAATGATCTTCCTAATATCCTGTCTGATTGTGATGTCCACATGTATGCTGACGACGTTCAAATCTATGTTAGTAGGCCCATTATAAATATTAATGAATGTGTATGTGTAACTAATAATGTGCTTGATAAAATTGATACTTGGGCTAAAAAGAACGGATTAGGCCTTAACCCGGCTAAAACTAAGTGTTTAGTCATATATAAAAAGTCCCTTGACACAAGCCAGTTGCCTAAAGTTGTCATTAATGGAACTCCAATTAAATATGTGGATCAAGCAGTCAATCTCGGCATAACTTTTAACAACAACCTAACATGGACTAATCACATATCAAAAGCAACCGGTTAAACATACGGAATGTTGCGGCAGCTCGCAATTTCAAAGTCGGTACTACCAGTCCATCTTAAAATGACTATAGCAAAGCAAATGCTCGTACCCACACTTTTCTATGGAGTAAAGGTATTTGGCCACTGCGACTACCGAGAATTCATAAGATCATAACGAGCAAACAACCGTCTTACCTTCATAATATGTTCAGTCCTGCAGCATTGCAGCGCACAAACAATTTTATATGCCCGAGATGGAAGCTATTATGCTCAGAGAGGCAGTTTATAATAAATGATATTCGGCTATGGAACGATCTACCTCATGGTATTAAAACAGAGGCGGCCAAATGGAGAGGAAAAAAAAGTGAGCTTGTGTTAGTAAACAGGAGAGCTCTCTCCAGACAACACGCATTTTACTTGTTAGGCAGTGCTCACCGATTCACACAACCATAACTTCGGCTCTCGTTTGCTTAAAAATACGACAGACTTCGGCTCGTGCGAGCCTCAGGTGGACAGGTCTGTATTAAAACGATTGGAAGCGTAAATCAATTCAAGACGAAGGTTAGGGAAATCATGCAAGATAGGGAATTAGTAGTAGTAAACAACTAGCTGTAATAAAATAATTTAACAATATGTCTGTTAGCGTTAAAATTTAATAATTGTTATAATTTAAGTTAGGGAAATTGATTGTATGTTGAGTATAAAATACTGTGACTAGCGCGTTAATTTATAAGTGCTAATGTACTTGTTGCGCTGGGAGTAAAATAAAATAAATTCACAAATTCACAATTCACTTCGTCTTGTATATACTATGTGTTTGAAATTCTGAGGGTGCTTTGCTTTTTGTTTTATTCTCTCTCTCTCTCTCTCTCTCGATATTAGCAAAAGCTGTCAGTACTCGATAAACTCTGAATGTCATACCTTGTATAGTTGTATCATGGTAGTAGACTTTTATTATTTTTCATTTGAATAGTTTTAGAAATAACATCAACGCCAACGACTATTTATAAATAAAAAAAAATATATGATAATAGGCAACACTGCGTATGAGTTATATACAAAAACTTTAGGGGCTGATCGCGCCCGTTAAGACTCGACTAATTTTACTTTAAATTTTTTTACGCTAATTATACACAGAGAAAAATATCCCGTTCTAAAATCGTAACCAAATGGTCATGATTGTGGTCTGTTTTTTCCGTTCATAAAACATGAACGGTAGTCATAAAATGCGAAAAAGTGTTCATAAATATATAAATATTTCAGCTATTTTATGATTTCAGTGCTTATTAACATTTATTTATATCATAGGACCAGAGTGCATTGTAAAAAATATAGACAATGTTAAAAATACTTAAAAAAAAATAAAATTACAAAAAAAAAAAACAGGACACGACGGGGATTTGAAACCACGACTTCGGCGTGCAAAGCGAATGCCTTTCCGCTGGGCCACAGGGCTTAGATCTGTCCGGCAGTCTCAATGCTTACTTAAGCACTTCATTCTGAAAGATTTCATTTCTTAATTCGATTTTGTCGCTATCTCGGGCGTGAGCTGGATGGTCGTGAGAGTTAAAATGACGTCGTCCGTTCAGTCTCTTCGAGGTCCTGAGTTCAAGTCCCAGACTAGGTGAAGCAAGAAAATTTTTCAAATTAATAATTCTATTAAAATTTAGATACAGCTTAGAAAAGGAGTCAGGTTGTTGCAATGCGGTGGGTGTGTGTGGTGTGGTGGTTTGTCGTCTCTTTCTAACCACCCCGGAGGGAGGAGACTTCCACATTCACCTAACTAACTATGGTTAATTTTTTTTCTGGATCTTAGTCGCCGGCAAAGCGAGAACAAAATGTTCTTGAAACGAGCACAAAATGTTTATAACTCAAGCCCTAACCGTTCATATGTGAGAACAAAATGTTCATGGCATATTGTAAACGAATGTTCATGAATATCGAAAAAGCGTGCTTAGCAGACTATCGTCAACAAAAGTTCATGATTTCGTTACAATTCGAACGAATATTTTTCTCTGTGTACATCAGATTGATGGGTGAGAATGACCTTAAAAATTGCATACTCATGGGGTCCAACCTAATGTTCATATAAATTGCAGTATCATTTTAAATATATAAAAAACAAGACATTGAAAATTCTTATTCTTTAAATATTTCAGCTTTTTTTCACTATCGGTCCCGTCAAATCCAGCTTTTTTTTCAATGAAAAGTTGGCAACACTGCTCTGTACAGTGTACACGGAGTAGGAGCTGAATGCAGCGCTGCCGCTGTGCTCATCTCTGAGTTTTTCTCTCTGTCTTTCTTTGTATGAATGAAATGCGGTGTTGGTTGAGGGTGCGGGTTAGGGGGATGAGAGCCGCTCATCCGATCTTTATCATTTCTTCGGCAAATATATTGCTAATGACTATCTCTCTCTAGAAGTAACAAATTATCTATCTACAATACTGCGGGAGATGAACCCTTTCTTCAAAATTACGGGGGTGGGAGGCCTGCAAGTATAAGAAGCATCTTTTACCAACTCTGAGATCTGTTTGTTCATACGAACGGACTGACAGACGGACATGGCTATCATGGCTGATCAAGAATATATAATATATACTTTATATGGTCGAAAATGATTCCTTCTCCTTGTTACATACTTTTAAACAATTTTAATATACTCTGTGTACCTTTGGTACAGAGTATAAAAATTTCTGAAAATTTTCGACACGTGTGAAAAATTTTGAGTAAATAATTTTCTGGATTTAATTTTTTGGACTAAATTTACTTTGGTCTTGCTGATTTCGCTGAATTTTGGGCGGGCATCACTTACAGAAACACGTCGCTGGAAATTGCATGTCCTGCCTCTCCTGGTGCTCGGATTCAACTGACCAGCTGCTCGTTCGTTAGCTGGAAACGCCCTCTTCCGAATATAGTAATTATTATTTAAGGTCCCTGCTTTATAGGCGATTTATACAAAATCACTCTTTAATTGTTGGGCTAAGGTAAAACCAACCAGAATCACTTACTGAACACGCCGATTTGAAATTGGGTCGTAATTGGGATTTAGTCAATTTTATAGCTTGATTAATTTGTGAGCTATGATTTCGAATCACTTTTGAACCTTTTTTAAGTCACTTTCAAACTGGACTTTGACTCCTTTCTAAAAGCCAGGAACATACTGTGAAAATCTGTACAGTAGATTGGGGTATAAAATGTAAAGCATACTTTCCGGCTGATAATTTGAAAACTTTAAATATTTAAGTGTTTTCTTTGAAATAAAAGTTTGTCAAAACCTGAGTACTAAATTAATTACTGATAAGTTAAGGTTAGCTTCGGTGTCCAGTTCCGAAATTCTAGCCAAGTACTGATCGATCCCCCATATGTTTTAAAAATAAAACGTAATTTCAAGGTCTTCGATCAATAAAATAAGTAGTACATGAAAGTAAGTAACTGTGCGGCATGGGGGTTTCCCCCCCATGCGTTCACATTGCGTATACGCAGAGATGGGGTTAAAAAAGTAAATTTTACAACTGATTTAATCTATTTTTAATATGTGCTGAGGTTTTTCTTGCTGAAATCGTGAAATAAAAAGCTCTCATAATAAAATTGAAACAGCAGGCGGCCCAAACGAACAACAACAAAGGCAACAACCATGTGTAAACACATGTAAGCATTGTTGTTGTTGTTGTTGTTGTTGTTGCAGCCAACAACTGCCGTTGTCTGTCTGGTAAACCAAAATTGTTGCTCGTTTTCCGCATGAATCACTTGCATCATCATCATCATCGTCGTCGTAGTCATCATTATCATTGCGCCCATATATGTAAGAGTATGCTAGCATGTATGTATGTACATACATTGGGGCGAACCACAACATTGCATGTGTGTGCAGTCACACCCACACACACACACACACACACATGGAGGAAACCGTTTGGCTGTACACTTTGTAAGTAGCTTTTAATATATTTTGCCACAAGCCAGGACTAAAAAAAAATCTGAAAATAAAAATACATTCTCTTCGCTCTGTGTGCAGAAATTGGATTAAAATTAAAATAAAAATAAATACAAAATAAAAAAAGAAAAGAGCAGAAAATTAAATGAAATAAAATGTACACACAAGGCAGGCAACTGATACAATGTGGTGGGTGATTGTTTCTTCTGCCAAACCTTCAGTGGACGAAAGTGACCACAATTAGGCATTCGCTTCTAACACCGAAACTCCATTACATTTCTTCAAGCATTTTTATTGCCATCATTGTCAGCGGGAATTGTCATCATAAATATTTGATTGTTGCATCAATAAAAGCTTATGACACATAAAATCCATAATTTCAATTGCCGCCCACGGGGAATCGTATCGGGGATCAACCCGGCAGGCAGCAAGGTTAAAGCCTTGCCAAAGAAGCGAACGCCATAAATAAAGAACAGCAAGTGGGGCGAGGGGAGGAGGGGGGGGGGCAGGACACCAAACTCATAAATCAGTATTGTTTGTGTGAGTTGCAGGGGCAAGTTCTGAATTGTGAATTCCAAATGCGTTTGAATTCGTCGGGCCAGCCCAAAGGCATGCTGCGCAATTTACCGGTGAAATTCCAGAGGATTCCGCATGGGAGAACTTGAACTTTCAATTGACATGCAAATCTCATTGTGAGTGCATTTAACAATATTTTCATAATTAATTGAAAACTTCGATTGTGTGTGCCGCTTAATGATATAACCATGGACTCGCACTTATCTCTCTCAACACTTTATGCATGGCTACATATGACAAATTAATGAAGCGAACACCCACACACACACACACACACACACAGACAGACAGACAGTGGGCTCATCATAAATCAAACTGTATGCCCCGAAAATGTCAAGCATAAGTATCATGACAGTCCAGAGGTGGAGGGTGGAGGGTGGGAGGTGGAGGCTTTACTTGCACTTAGTTTAAATGTTAATCGGGCATATGTTAACAGTACAACAACAGCAAACAGCAGATTTTGTACTGCAAACGTCAGCGAAATGCCAAATGCACGAATTTCAAAATTCTCATGGTCGGAGAGTGCAAACTGCCAAGCACAGCACAAAATGCAGTCCAATTAAACACTGAGAAATTGCTTTAATGTCCTTAATGCAAGCACAGGCATAATTATAAATGATTTTTTGATCACTTTTAAGCAAAAATTTTAAATTCAATGAATTTAACAAATTTTAAATGCATGACAAATGTGCCCTTTTAACTCGACCATCGTTTGTCTGATCCGTACTCGATCTTTGCATCAAAATTTAATAGGTATATATTAAAGAGTGAGTCCTCACTGAATTTACTTACTGAACTGTAAAGGATAAAAGGTTGAAATTTAGACAGAATTGGCAATTTGTGTTGAAAGTGACTAAGACCAGGTTTCGGAGAATTCTGCCCCCTAGTAAAATTCTCGGATTTGCTGCTGATGATACTTTTCATCCGAATGACTTGAAAACTAAGCTTGTAAAGATAAAATATATTGATTTTCCAATGTGAGGAAAATCTGGTCATGAAAATTACTGGAAAATTCTGCATGCAAAAACGATTTTTCCTCCGATTGACTTAAAACTCGGTTTGTTTGGAAAGTATGCCAAAAAATTTGTGATTTTAGTTTCCCATGTTAGAAATTATGTAAAAATTCCCGGAAGTTTTGTATGGAAACCATTATTTTTCATCCGAACTAGTTGAACGGATGGAAAGCGGAACGATTCGGTAAAATTAGGTAAGAAAGATTCGTTTTAGAAAATTCTTACTTTAAGAACGAATCGTTTATAAATTGACCGTTAAAACTTCAAAAAGGAAAAACAAACTCTTTATTCAGAAAAAAAGTTTCAATTTAAGATCAATTCGTTCTTGATGTTCTTACTTAAAGTACAAATCGCTTAAAGCTATCATATAAGTATAATAAGTCTAGATCATGCTTATTTTGAGCTCTCAAAGTTCTTAAAAAAGTACCGAATCGTGTTGAACATATCAAAAATGTTCTAAAAATCAAGAATTTAGGTATTTCCGTATTTAAATGAAGAATTTTCCGGCTTATAAAAGTTTCGAAACTGAAAATTCTTCATTTTTTTTTTCAGTGAATTTAGTATGCGACATTATTTGTAATGTGATTTCCTGATATGTAAAAATTCATGCCGAACGGTTAAAAGCTCTTTATCTCTTCAGTTTGAAAGCTCTACACTCAGAAAAAAACGACCGGGTTAGTTCTAGACCAATCGGAATAGAATTTATACCGTTTTGTACTTGAAATTTTAAGTATGTTTTGTTCTTGAATGTACTTAAATTAAGTACGAAACATACTAGAATAGAAAAACGACTGTTAAAATTATTCAAATGAGAACAAATGTTCTTGAATCAAGTACATTTCCTACTTACAGTTAGACTAAAAATTTAAGAAAAGATCGTACTTAGTTCAAGTACAAAATTTCTAGGATTAAGTACAGTATAAACTTACTATGCGAGCTCCAAAAAGTGTGCTACAAAAGCTGCGAACTATTTAACGTTGATTGTGTTCTTGAAATTCCCTCCTGGTTCTAACACTTTGGTAATGGAATGTGGGTAGATAATAACATCTTGGTCTTTGGTTAATTCATTTCCTTCGGATTTTGATATTATATAGGCTTAGACCATAAAACATTTTGTACTTATTTTTTTGAAGTATTTTTTTGCTTCCAGCATGGATTGGGGTTGACTTTTCAATTATTAGATTTCGAAAAAGAACCTTTTTGCACATATTTTGAGAGTAAATCTAATATGATCAAAAAGATATAAAAAAAAGTTCGAAATGTTCTTAAAATATCCCGAAACAGTCTTCAAACAAGTATTTTGGGATTGAAAAAATCGTACTTGAAATAAGGATTTCGTACTTGAATCAAGGATTTTCGTACTTACTATTGACACCGTTCGTACTTGATTCAAGTACAAAGCTCTTGGTTTTTTTTTCTGAGTGTAAGTGCCAAATAAAAGCGAAAAAAATTATTTAGTCTTGGTAACTCGCCTTAAAGGTGGGGAAAAAGGTTGCTGGGGAGGGTTCAAGTTCAATCTAGCCGATCTGAATAAAGTTTCTTGAAAAATGAAAAAATTATGTTTCAGTTTTGGAAAACCCACAAGCAAAGTTGGATAATAGAGGGCGTGGCTGTGTTCAAGACCAATCTATGTTTTCAAGCCGTTTTGATTAAAATTTCGTTTGTAATCTCTTAGTTACAAATAAGTGGAAAAACGATGCTTCAAATTTGGAAAACACAGCAGTAAAGTAATATAAGAGAAAAGGCAAATATGCTTTGATTTTAGGCTGTACTGTGGGACACAATTTAAAAAAATATTTTGAAGTTCGGAAAAATATATTTAAATCTCTCGATTGACTGAAAACTATACTAATGAAGTCTTTTAATTAATTTTAATTTTTTTTTAAATCATTAATCACACATAATTTGAAAATTGAATTGAACTATCTCTAATATTTACTGTTTAAATACAATTCTATTCAACGCGCGACGCGGTCGTAGGAATGTTGCCGACATTAAAAGCTTCGATTTCAGGTAACAAGAAGTCATTTATCATAGTGCGGCCGCATTTTTAAAGAAATACGGACCATTGATTCTAGCAGCCCATAAACCACACCAAACAGTGCATTTTTGTGGATGTAACGGTAGCTCAAAAGTTTCTTCGACAATTTTGTTTGTTGCCTTCAAGGCAATGCCTTGTCACTGAAAAAGATTTTACGCAAAAAAAGAGCTATTGCAGAGCTCATTTCATTATGATTGGTTAAACAATCCTTGACCAAAATAAATAACTGAAAAATAGAATATTGAAAAAAACCTCTTAATGAATATCTCCTAAACAAATATATAAAAGTCTCAGTAGGAGATGCCAAAAATAAAAAAGGCTTTCTGATATCTCGTTTAAGTTTTTGGACTACCAACTCACAGTTTAAGCCCCATACGGTAACTGCTTTGCTTGATGCAGAAAGTGTTTCTATTTATGTGAAATACTGTATCAAAAGAATTTCGGGGTCAAAATTTTTTGTAGCCCTATCATTTGAGAGTTTCCAAATGTCTCAATACAAGTTTAAATACAGCTTAAGTAGGGCTGCAAACTGTGCCAAAGAGTTAATTCAATAATTCGAATAGAATGGGAAAATACATGGTTTAGTTCGCGGACCGGCTCTTTACTTATCTGACTCCTACCTTGGGTTTTGCCCTTTTTTCGTTGCATTTGATTAATTTTTGGTGTTTCAACGCACGATTGGTCTATTAATTAGCTAGTGATTTTTAATGTTATCAATCATACATACCCTCCTTCTTTATTATGATAATTTTGTATTGGCATTTTGATTGGTCTTGCTTTATTATCCCTTTGAAGTTGTAATTAATGATTCACCAAACGGATATTCAATGTTCAATTCATTGGGATATTCAAATATGAAGAAATTTAGATATAGTCGTATAAAAGTCGATTCTTTTCTAAACAGAGGAGGTCCAGATTCGGAAGAGATCAAATATCCGAATTGAACCGGTTCAACGGGGTTCCGTTCTGCACTGGTTTTCAGCGTTGCCATGAAGAACTGTGTGTCTGACTGAGCATAAAGTGCAGAGTATCGATTACTACGTAAAGAGTACTGAAAATCAATTAGTGAGTATCGATTACAGAGTATTGAGTCAAACACTTTTTATAGAGTTCTAGTTTATGCGGTGTGTCAAATGATGAGTACCGAGTACTGAGTCTTGTAGCGTGCAGGGTTTTCTTCTTATCTAAATAACTGAATGGCCTTCAGATTAATAGATTTGATCAACTTCGCGCATTCGTTATTGGCCATAGAGGATTCGGGGTGTGCACTTCTTGCTGTGCTCGGGCTCAGCTCGTCGGATGGGGTGGGGCTCTTCCTCCTCCAATTATGGCAAACACACCACTACAATAATTAAGTGCACTTTCAAAAGTAGGAATTAAAGGAACATCGGAATAGGGATTTAAATAGTCTGACAGGTATACGTATAGACTGATTGGATCTAGGGTATTGAGCTGTTGGTTATACCCTATTCTGTACCCACCCTTCCTTGGCATATCTCTTTGGAAAGGATCTTGGTATGCCCCTTTGCAGCTCTTAGCTGTTACTTACGTATGGGATGGCATTGGCTTTTAGGATCGGCGACGGACCATTGGGAAAATCTTAAGCTGTCATTTCAATTCTAGATTTAAATTCATAAACGAGCTTAAACATTGTCTAATTCATTGTTCATTGACTTCAAGGTTATCCATACCAAACTAAAGAAAACGAGGAAATTATTTCTGTGGGTATATACCTATACATAAGAGGAAAATTAATATATCTAATTATTGAGTTATTGAACTGATCTCTGCATCGCAAAAGGGAAGTTAAAATAAGCCAATGTAAGAAAATGAGTATGTTTGTAGAGCTGTAAGATTGAAATACTATAGTTTACACTCACCATACACTGCCGTCGTGGAGCTTCAGATGACGATAATGGGCTTCAAAGTGAAATGAAATCTTTACTATACAGACATACACACTACGTTCACTTCTTAGGTGGATGCAAGAGACTTAGGTTCAAGAAAAAGTTAAATTCAATTTAGCAAAAGATTTACAGTAAAGGTTGAATGACAGAATATATTTGAAATTAAAGTAATAGAAAAAAAAACTACATTTAATGCTCCGGATAAGGTTTTTTGATTATAGAGTCTCTCTTGCAATCTCCACTTTTAAAACCAGATGCTGTAGGTGGACCTCATGTGATGCAACACATGTACTATGGGTGTGGATTAATCATTGCAAACACCTTGCCCACCTTCTGGGTCTATACAAAATTAACAATGGGTCGTGTATGCGCCTAACACATTTTGGGGAACGAATCTCGTCACTGGGCGGGCAGTGTAGATCTCCTCCGGGGTTGGTAATTTCCTTGGTTCGACTTAACCAAGAGCTTTGGTTTGACCTTAGCGAGAGCGGTTAAATGACACCGATTATTTGGGCCTTGAAGAGTGCTGGATGCCAATAAGCAATAATGTGACTCTCTGAAGCCGCCAAGAAAATGCTTTTGCAGAATAAGCCTCAATGCACGGCTACAGCTTTAATTGGGCAGTCCAAGTCCCAAACGAAAAGGCATTGGCTCGAAGCACTATAAAAAGACCACAGAATTATACTTCTGAAGAGGCACTTATGAAATTTCGTACCTGGCCAAATTCTTTTCGCACAATTCACTTTTCTTTTCTTGATGTTGATTCCAAAAAAATTGAGTCGACCTACCGTCTGAATACTTCAGTTCTCAGATTTGGGACTAGAGGGGTCTTATGTAATCGCCACGTGGGTTTAATTTTCTAAGTCAAAGATAACACCGCACAGGTCGCTTGACATTCGCTCACTGTCTGTGCTACGCTAAGCTATGCTTGCATTAACCTATGCTAGCTAACCGAAGCCGACGTCAGATAAGAACGGTGCAGTCGTATGATGTGCTGATGCTTATCCAAGGTGACCTAAGAGTATTTTGATCTTCTCTTTTCGTACTTCTACAGTTTTATAAATCAGTTAAACGCAATGTTAATACTTTTAGTTCAGTTGAACGCCCCTGTTGGAAACTGGCCACTACAGTCTTGAGTACTTAGCATCGAGTACAGAATACTGAGTATCAAGTTTTTAAGTTCTTAGTATAAACTACTGAGTATCGAATTCTAAGTTTTAAGTACTGAGTATAGAGTGCTGTTTATAGAGTACTGAGTTTTGAGCATTAATAATCAGGTATTGAGTATCGAGTACTGAGTATTAATAACGGCGTATAGAGTACTTACTAACATTAAGTGTCAAGTACTAAGTACTGCATAGATTTGAGAACGAAGTATCAAGCTGTCAGTATTGAGTACTGAGCATAAAGCTGATGATACTCCAAAGCCAGAGTCCTGGACGAGATAGGCTTCATTCCGATCATCATTCAGATTTGGGAAGAAGGAAAGGCGCGACAGAGAGTTAGTCATTTGAACGAGTAAGTTCCACTTTGTCAAATTGGAAACGAATAAAACGGGGTCGTGCCTCGTATAAATACGTTTCCAGTTCGAATTGATGGTTTAATTCCAAGTTTCATTCTCGCAGAAATTGGTCCGCTTAGGGTGTAGAATTTACTTAAATTTTAAGGTATCAAACAACAATGATCGCTCGCCCCATAAACTGCGCTTAAATAAAAATGCCTCTGACCAAATAAACTAAATGCTTAAACAATTTTCAACATTGACAACACACAAAATTGTGGGTGAATTTCAATTGTAAAACCAACAGTGAGTAAATAAGTGTAAGCAAACAAAGAAACAAACAAACAAAGCGCAAGAGGACAATGAAAAAAAATAAAATAAAATAAAGAGAAGAAAAAAGCGAAGAGCGCGTCGAAAAGTAGGAAAATGCAGGCCAGGGCAAAATTTTTATGCAGGCGCAAATATTTTAAATGTTAACAATAAAACATGCGCACAGTAAATAAGTGCATGGGTGTGTGTGTGTTGTAAACAGGAGAGCAAACAAACAAACACGCGCAGCCTAAAAGTATGCAACGCGTTTGCCCGGCCTCGGCCACATTCAAACAAAAACCGCTTAAAACACTTTACTATCGCATTTTGGAATTGTTCAAATATTTTTTACGCTCCTGCTGCTGCATTTTTAGTCACGCCCACCGCCTACCCAGAGCGTCGACTTTTCCCTCTCTCTTGCGCTCAAACACAAACAATTAAAATCCTCAAATATTTGCGCCAACTGTACCAAAAATAAAAAAAAAGTGCACAAAAAGAAGTTGGACCAAAAAAAAAAGGTCACCAGCGTGCAACTTGGTTGTCCGACTTTTTATCTCTCAAATGTATGTTTGTATGTTTGTATTTGTATTGTTTATTTAGTTGGCCTCCACTGAAATCTACAGGAGATTCCAACAAAGCCACACACACACACACACAGCGGCAGTGCAGCTGTATTAATATTGACACTAATACTCAACCAACCTGCCCAGGCTTATGACAAACTATTTGTATTTGGATACACAAACTGCAACAAAATGACCAACAAATTGACCAAAGCCCCTGAAAGAGAAAAAAAAAAAGAAAAAGAAGAAAGAAAAATCTTTTTCAGATTGGAATTTCTCCAGCTACACACAATATTTTAAGTTCATTTTTATGTAAACTTATAAGAAGATGGTGTTTGGCACAATTGGATCCTCCATTGCGCTGTGGCTCTATATAGTGTGTAAAGCGAAGCAAATCAGCGACTGAAAAGCTGTTTGCTCTTTTGGCACAAGCCTTGCCATGCATTCGGCTCGTGTCGGTGTGAATAGTGAAATTTATTCGGTCCCTGCTGTCCTGGAAATTTCTAGAGATTTTGGCCTTGGTTTGGAAAACTCTCAAAAAATCCGTCGGCATCACAGAACTTCAAGAAATATAATTTTTTTTTTAACGAAAATCTAGTTAGAAGTTTTGTGTCCCAGATAATGGTCCATCTTCCTACCTGTTTATAAGTTAATTAGAACTTTTGATTGTGTATAGTCGTATATAATGCGAGATCTTGATTGCGTTGAGCAAGAAGCAAAAGCTACTTTGACGGAAGACAGAAGCGCGTGAGATCGCTCTTTGAAAAAATATTAATATTGAATCATCTATAATTTCGTTACGAAAGATTTTAGTGGGAGTTAAATTTGATTTCTGCGTCACGTGACGCTGCAGCGCTGCGCTGACGTAACGCATATTTTGAAAGGGTGAAAGAGGAGGGAAAGTGGTGGAAAGATGAAGAAAGGAGTGAGAAATGGTGGGAAAGTGGGGGTGACTGAGCCATGACTTGATAGTGACTAAACAGTGACTTAACAGTTCTAAACAGGGACTTCAGACCCAGTAGTTTTTTTTTTGTGTCGGGTGCTGCCAAAAGCAAAGCGTCCGGTGACCCGTTTGGCACACTACCCCCAGACGCTCATACAATATTAGTTAACCATCCGGCAGTTTGCTAAGGGGTAGCCATCGGCCTGGCCAATCAGTACAGCACCGCCATACGTTCGCTTGGAAATTGTCAACCAGCCGCCAGGCGGTTTTGGGACTGCCATCGGCCAGGCCATTTACCACTTACCACCCGGCACTCAGCTAAGGGTAACCATTGGACAGACCCGATCGACACAACAATACCAGAGATTATACATAAAATGCCAACCATCCGCCAGGCTGTTTCGGAACAGCCATCGGCCAGCACATTTTCGGATAACCATCCGGCAGTCAGCTACGGGTAACCATCCAAATGACCGATCCGCACAACAATATCAGAGCTTATACTTACAATGGCAGCCATACCCCAAGCTATATGGGCCAACCTTCGGAATGGGCATTTGCGTTTATCATCCGGCAGTCTGTTAAGGATAACCATCAGCCAGCCCGATGCGTACAGTGTATACAGAAAATGTGAGACCGCGATTGTGTAAAAGTTTTTATGGAAAGAAAACTATTTATTAGTTGTTTCGGGGCGGCTTCGAACCCTCGACCTCCACACCCAGCCATATATATATTTTTGTTAACCTTCCTGCAATATCTTAAGTTCGCTAATTATATGTCGTTTTCCTTTGTTGAACCCCGAAGATAGAAATGAAGACTTTTACTGATTTTGCATACATTTTGACAGAAGTCATGTTATATTGTAGAATTTCTCATCTTAAAAAAAACTTGCATACGATTGGCTGTTTTGTTGTGGTTGTTTTTCTTCTTGCTGTTCAAAATGATACCATCGTATTTCTGTTGGAACCATTTTCTGGCATCCTCCTTAGTCAGACGATCTTGGAAGCCAACGGTGCCGGACTTGCGTTTCCTGTGGGCCACATTGTAACCTGGACGTCCCAGTACGACGTAGAAGTCCAAGCCGTAGATGCCGATGGAGGGATCGTACTTGATGCCCAAATCGATGTGCTCCTGAATGCTGAAACCAAAGTTACCAGTGGCAGAGAAGTTGTCGCGTCTCAGCTCGTATTCGCGCACCTTCAAGCCACGCTCCAGAATTTCCTCGGCCTTGGCGCCGCGCACCGTGCAGTGGATAGCGACTTTCTCATTACGACAAATACCGAAGGAACGCACTGTGTAGCGGGCCTTGGAGAACACGGGCTGCTGACCGGTCAGCGAATGCATAATCTAAACGTTTCTCGATTTAAGATAATTAAAAATATTTGCGTTGTATGCACATCATACTTATAACAAGAGATATTTAAATGATAACTTTATAAAATATTTCAAATATATATAGCACATTTAGTTTAGTAATTGATCTTAGCAACAGTAGCACTGAGCTAGAGCATCCGACTGTGAAGCGTTCGGTTTCGAGTTCAAATCCCAGTAAAGGTATGTTTAAAAAAAAAAAACAAAGTACATCCAACACATTTAAAAAATGTGGTGGTTGGTGGTAATGTATAGAAACAAATGTATATGAAATTGAAAAAACCAAAATTTCTCTTTTTCTTTTGGTCTTTTGGGTGATAAAACCGTTTGGTTAATGTATAGTCCATATCGCCCGCCATAAGGCTTACAGAAACAGCCTGCCGCTCGGTTGGACACTTTTGTCTGACCGCTGGCGGCAGTGTCCGGATTTCATGACATCCCATATAAAATCTGGTATGAGAGCTGGTATGGGGGCCGGCAGCCGGAGCCAGAACACGGACTAACCAGTGTCCTAAAAGTGACTTGACAGTAACTTAACAGAATTACATAACAGTTGGAAGACACAACACCCAGTGATCTTCTACCAAAACAACATTTTATATAATCTCTGATCACATTTGAGTCTTTTTCGATTTCTCAGTCTGATTTAAATATATAATATCTGATTAATATATAAATGATCATAAATAATACTTTTGTCGAAAGAAAATAGTACCCTAGCTGCGACACTTCATCATCATCATCACATCGTTTTCTAGATCAGTTTCGAATCATTTTCGAGTCATTTGGGAGTATTTTTCGATTCGGTTTTAATCAATTACTTTTTGAGCTTGGTGGGTTGTTGGTATTTCTACTCCTTGTTTTCTTTTTTTAAAAGATTGTCATTGCTGATTTAATTACCCTTAAGACAGCTTGTGATTTTGAAATTAAGCCCTTAAATTTAGCATCAGGTTTCACATCAAAGCCACACGCACACCTTTTTTTCCAAGAATTTAGCTTTCAGAATCGAGCTAAATTCGTTCTTAATTTGGTTTTTATATTTTTTATTCTTTTCACTCTCACCGTGCTTTTGAGATTGAATGCTCTTGATTTAAGATTATAATTCTAGTATGCTAGAAGATTATACAATTGCTTTTGTCTCATCATTTCCTCACTGAAAACGGTTAGAACAAACAATGCGATTCATTGTAACTGATTTGAATTTTGTTTTTAGAGACAATCTTTGTTTAAAATCTGAAAGGTCGCCAAATCACAATTGAATATACCATATATTTACAATAGCTTCTGTCATTATAAGTGAATTCGTTGCAGTTTTTTCGCTGCCCTTGTGTGTTCCGCCTCCGAACCTTCTCGATAAATATTCCAACAATAATTAGTTAGCATTAAAACATTTTGCTTGCCCTGATATTGTCTTTCCATGATGAAAGCGCTTCCCAAGCTCATAACTAAAAGCCACGAAATGGTCCAGAATATAGTCGAAAAGTTCTTTGCTTTTTTGAGAACTACAGAGAGCGACTAGCTGCAAGGAATGATGAAGATCGGATGAACGATACTCCAGTCCAAATGAAAACTAGCTGCCGCAACGCTGATACTGCAGGTACAGATTATATTACAGTCGGGTTTAACCGACTTTTTACCATGCGAAATTGTTGCTTAATCGCAAAACTTTAGTATCATCCCTTGTCCCCGCCTCATATTACAGTCTGTTGTCATAAATCCATATCTTAACCACATTTAAAAGATCTGCAACTCTTTTTAAAACCAAGATAATTAAATCCCTACCGCCCATTAAACTCCTGCCACTTCTGCCCCCTAGTTTATATTTTAATCTGCCACACCCCTCGAGGTTAGCTGTGAATCGCCTCTAGGCGATTGCATGGTGGCAATGCAAAAATGGGAAACGGAAATCCAACGTGTTGCCCACGAGATGCTACTGTTGTTAGCGGAATATGAGAGGCATAGACAGAGAGAGAGAGAGAGGGAGGGAGAGAGGGAGACTGACAAGCGGAAAAACCTTAAATTTCTAGCAGCTCCACATTAATGTGGAGCACATTAGTGCACGTAAGTGTATTAAGGATAATGGATGCACTCATAGATATTTCGCCGTTTGACTGCCCGTTCGTTGGTAAGGGGAAAAAGCAGGTGGAAATAAGAACTTGCCTTGAATAGAATGAGAACGAATGAATGCCGAATGTGAACGACGGGATGGTGGTATGGTTGAGCAAGTTGGTTCTACATAAATTACAGTGCAGTCTGACTGTCTGGCCGGCTGTCTGTCTGTCTGTCTGTGTGGGTCTGTGGGGCTGCGGGTCTACGATTATTTCATGCATTTTTTTGTTGTTGTTGTTATTCGACGTAACATCAAGCTCTCTAACCAGGCAAGCCAACAACTGAGTGTGGAAATTTTGTATTTAAAAGCAAATCAAAACGTGAAGCTTAAAGCGGGAGTTTTGGGCATATTTAGAAGTAATTTGTTTAATTAATTATAAAATTCTATTACAAGCAAAACAAACAATAACCAAATACAAGCAACGCAGCTCTGAGTTGACGGAATCTAAATTTTTACTAACAAAAAGTGAGACTTAAGCGAACAAGCTTACATGAGAGAAGATCATGGTTCAAAGGGTCAAATGCCAAAGTCGTTGTAGATGACATCAGTTTACTTCTTGAATTCATTGATGTCAATACAATGCAGACACTTACAATCCTTACAGCAAACCCCTAATACAATAAATCGATCTGCTCAATAGCGTATTTATGGTTTGGTCCTTCGAGCCGGATTCCTTACCAAACACCCATAAGAAAATCAGGAGGAAAAATAACTTATTTTTTGGATTTATTCAAAGTTTTTACGCATGATTCTTAACTTCGACGGCGGCAGACCACAGAACCTCAGTAGTAGGACTAGAACTAGTAGTAGGTTTTATTATTTTCTTATTATTTCACTACAAAATTGTATTACATCTTAAATATTAAGCGTGTTAAGGCATGGTCTTAAAGAACCATCAGCCTATCTATTGACTTTGCACCTCACCTTGATCCGTCTGGTACTACACTGGGCAGCCAAGCTTGTCGCGAGATATCCGATCGTTCCCATTGAGTTCCGAGAGTGCTCAGCCGTTCCGTTACAATGGATATTAATAATTATTACGTTGCAAGATTTTAAAAGCTAACATGTATATATACCTATGGAAATTCATTTATTAACCACATTCTGTACTTTATAGCATCATAGTGAGAACCTCAGTATACACTTGAAATTCAATAGAAAAATAGTTTTTAGGTATGAATAAAGAACTATGGTTTTCCAAAAAAAAAACATAACAACAGCAGCCTCACAGTGAAATATTTGAAAGTAGTAATGAAAGTGGCCAAACGGCGAAAGCACATAACAAAAACGAGAGCGTAAGTTTAAGTCGGCTCTAACCGACTTCGATATACCCGTTACTCATGAGAAAACATGTTTAATAGTGTTCCTGCGTTCCTTAGGGTGACTATTCGAAAAGTATGCAACATTTTTTTAGGGCGTGTAGCAGGGTGGCTTGGTTCACTTTTTTGCTCATAACTTCAGAACCGTTCATCCACCACCAATCATCTATCTTCAAAACTGTAGGAGATATAACGTTTTTCCAAATTGCGGGGGCGGAAGGGGACGTAGCCAAAATTTGAAACAAACTTGATCTGCGTGCAGATAAAAGAAGCATTTGTCCCATACATGTCAAACCTCCATCTCTTAACATCTCTGAGATCTAGGTGTTCATACAGACAGACGGACAGACGGACGGACGGACATGTCTTTATCGACTCGGCAGTTGATGCTGATCAAGAATATATATACTTTATATGGTCTGAAATGATTCCTTCTGCCTGCTACATACATTTGCACGACTTTAGTATACCCTTTTTACTCTACGAGTAACGGGTAAAATGTTGTAATTAATATCTGTTGATTTGTGTTGATTACATTGAATTGTAACTCCACCGACCTCGAGACAGCCAAATGCAAAATTTTTACAAAAAACAGGTCGCTTAAACCCATATGTGAAAGAAACATATAAACAGAATTCTAAAGACTCGAACGAGACTGGGTATATTAGGTGGTTATTAATTAGACTCAAATATGAATAGTAGTAGTAGTAGTATTTGATTTATTCATAAATATTTTATAATTTGTATTATTTATACTTTATTATAAATAAATGCTGGTATCCTTCTGAGCATGGCAATTGAGGCCGTTAGCCCATACTTCCCTTAAGTGGTCCACAATACTCCATTTCCAGTTACTACACTTGACTTCCCCGGTCGTCCCGAGATATCAAATCGTTCACCGGAAATAGTGCGTAAGAAAACCACTCGCAGGGAAATAACTCATAGATTAACATTAACTGAAATTCAAAAGAAACATTATTATACATAAATTGAGGTTACAAAATATTCACTTATTGACATTAAACATTATAAACAAGTGAGAAACTCGGTCAAGCCCGACTATAACATACTCTGTACCTGAAGTAGAAGCTAAATGCAATGCTGGTGCTGCGCTCATCTCTAAATCTCTCGCTCTTTCTCTCTCTCTTTAAGATTGTGCTAGTTGTAATAGGTTGGGAGGGGGTGGGGGAGGGTGATATTCTTTTTTGCTCATAACTTGAGAACTGCTCATCCGATCTTTATCATTTCTTCGGCAAATCGATACATTTTGCTAATTGCTAACTATCTCTAGAAGGTACAAATCATCTATCTTCAAAAGTCTAGGAGATATAACGTTTTTTTTCAAATTGCGGGGGCGGGAGGGGGCGTGGCCAAAATTAAAAATAAACTTGATCTGCCTGCAGCTATAGGAAACATTTGTCCCATACATGTCAAACCTCTATCTCTTACCATCTCCGAGATCTGTTTGTTCATACGGACGGACGGACGGACAGACAGACGGACGGACAGACTGACATGGCTATATCGACTCGGCTGTTGATGCTGATCAAGAAAATATATACTTTATATAGTCGGAAATGATTCCTTTTCCTTGTTACATACTTTTGCACAAACTTAATATACTCTGTGTACCTTTGGTACAGAGTATAAAAATCCTCTACAAATAAAATTGACACTCCTGTTCAGAAATCCCCTAAAAATTCTTGCCTATATTTTGTGGCCTCCCTTAGATATGAGGTTAGAGAGGGCCAATTGGAACGGTTCATTAGGTCAAGCATTTCCCTTCTCTCTAGAGTCCATTTGTCGAAGTGCAGTAAACGGTGCTCACCTAGTATTGGACATCGCGCTATGAAATGTGCAACATCTTCTCTTTCATCCATATTGCATAGGGTGCATCGGCTTTCCGTAGTTCTGTGTGGCATGTAGTTTAGTCTGAGAACTTCAACTCTTGCACGAAAAATAAGCGATATTGCATATGTGTCCACATCATCCCTAAAATAGTTTCTTTCTCCTAAGTTGTATTCTAGGAGCTTATATGTGCATCGTGTATCACTCTGCCTTGCCAGCCGCGCGAACTCATTTTTTTTTTCCATCGTCAATCTTCTGTAGCAGTTCTTTTTGCCACGTATCCCAAGTTGTGCTGTCATTTGTGTATGTCCTTATGGTGTGATCTCCTGCCATACTATCCCATTCATGGAAGAACTGTGATCGGTCTGTCAAAAGTTGTTCAACTATGACTATTGGGAGCCGTGAAGAGTCCATCTGCATAGCTTTGCCTATATATTTAAAGTGCAGCTGAAGGGTGTATTGAAACAATGTCGGAAGGGCCGTTTCAATGTATAATGCGTAGCTCGGTGTGTTTAAAGGCAGATAAAAGATCTTTTTAATGTAGAAACGAAGCAATCGCTTTACATCCTCGAAACGGCAAAATACCCATACTGGGGCCGCATAACACATAATTTCCCTAGACGTTGCTAAGAACAGTTTATATTTGGTGCTGTTGTTGACTTTCAAATTCCCAAGCAGATGTTTCCAGGTGCTATTAATAGCGACTTTGGCGTCAGTCTATTTCTGTGCCAAATGTTTCTTAAACGACATATTGGATGTCAGTAGCACGCCTAGGTATTTGTACTCGTTTACTGTTTCTAGCAATACCCCATCTAGTGTCCATTCATCAGCTCTGGCTCTTCGTCCTCTTCCATCCTTTACTATCATTATTTTCGACTTCTCGATATTTAAACGAAGACTCCACGTCTGACAGTACCTACTTAGAGCATCATCGAATTTATAAATATATGCATACATTATTACCACTTGATTCATACTGGGAAAAAAGGTCACGTTCGACATGTCACGTATGGACAGAAATAAATCTTTATTTAAAAAATGAGAACGCAAGAATTGTAAGTCAAATAAAATACATTTCAAAGAACTATTCATTCATAATATATTAAAAATATTTCGGCTTAGTTATTGTTTCAGGTTATAGCTGCGCCCAAAATCGATTACTGTATTTGTTACGTTCGAATCGCTTCAAGTTTTGTTATTATTTTGGAAATCGAATCTCACTTGCCAGGCACTTAAGCACTAATTAAAGTGCTTACGAAAAACCACAAACGAATTGAAAATTTAATTTGTACGACGGTCACGTTCGACAGAATCGAAATGCCCATATCTGAAAGTATACACCCATAAATGCTTGCTTGTAATTCTCAAGTTCTTATTTCTTACTCTGCCCATATCAATAGTTTAAATGAAACTGATACCTCATATCGCTAATTTAATTTTTGTTTGTTAAAAATGCTATTCCTTATGTATTTTGTTTCTATAAATTGCCAAACTATCAGCTTACTCTCTATCGTCGTACTCACTTTATGACGGTTCCTTCTTCGTATTACATACTTTAGCACAAACTTTTTATACTCTATGTAAATTTGGTTTAAAGTATACAAATACATCAAATCAGTTGCCTTGTTAACTCAAAAAGCGCAAGTTAAAGTCGGTTCCAACCGACTTCGATGTACCCGTTACTCATGAAAAAACATGTTTAACAGTGTTCCTGCGTTCTTTAGGGTGAACATCTGAAAGTATGCAACAATTTTTTAACTCGGCTATTTATCACAATTTACCCAATAAATCATCCGACAATCGATTCATGTAATTACTAACTATTCAGAAGGTATACAAATTTTAAAGCTGTTGAAGGCAGATCTAGAATATATTCTAAGCCGGAAAAGCTGCCTCTTTTACATACATTTGAGTTTAAATTTCCATCGTTTGTCCATATACGAGTGTAAATTTTATACCCTTCCGATATTTTTGTTTGATTGAGTGTAAAATATATATTTTAAACAGAATTTGTTTATCGATCTACTAGGTTTGCAATGAGCAACTCTTTACACAGAATTTTTTAAAATTTTTCCAAAGTTCCAGTTGAATTTACGATTTTGCATCTCTAAAAAGTGTAGTAGAAATTCTCAAATCTTTTCCTATCCAAATCCAAAAATCCCTGTTTGATACACAAAATGCAATATTGCACTCAGTTTGCGATAAACTTTCCATAAATCTTGCATTGTCACATCTGACATGCTTTTCCAAGTCAAATCAAATGACTTCAGGGTTTGGGCATTTCCTGCTCTCGTTGTGGTTTGTTCACTTACCTTTTTGTATCTTGGACAGGTTGAATAACTTGGCAATCACTTCAATTTCAATTTCTGACTTGAAGTTGCATAATTTCCTGTACACACACACACACACACTGAGGGAGACACATACTTATGCAGTTGCATTAGCCTGACAGTTTTACAGTTGACGACGTCACGTGGTTGACTTTTGGTAGGGGTGGCAGGGATAAGCTACCGGAGACAACATCAAATCATTAGCAGTGCATAAAGCGTGAAAAGCAGACAGAGACATGCAGATGAATTTAAACTATTAGCAGAAGGGGCAGAGAACGAGAACAACATTGTTGTTGGTTGCAGCTCATCCGCAGGAGTCGGAGCTGGAGCAGGTGCATCGTTAGGTTCTGGTTGACATAACCCCAGTCGGGGCATTGTTATGAACGCAATTTTGCTTCGCTTTTATTTGTGTCGTGTGAATGTAAAAGATGCAAATGCAAAGATATTTTTTCCATTTTCATTTTGCAGGAAAAACTACAGCAGGGGCAGGGGGAGGAGGTGGAGGCTCAGCCAACATTGTCACACACAAATTATTCATTTTTGTGCCTGTGTGTGTGTGTGTGTGTGTGTGCAATATAAATAACTCTGAACCGAGTTCAGTGTGTGCATATTTTGTAACTACAACTTAAAATAAATACAAATGCTAGTTAGTTGTTGTTTTTTTGTGGCAACCATCATTTGACCAACAAAACACATTGAAAAATATTTGTTCATTTTGTGTGTGTGTGTGTGTGCGATTCTATTTGCATTTCGTTGCATGTATTTATTCTTTTCGAAACAAATCGAGCTCAAATGGCGTTGGTCATGTCCTGATCCTTGCTTCGCACTTTCTGTATGTGCGGTTTTTTGTTTTTCATAATCAAGACACGTTTGTGTGTGGTTTGTCTGTGGCTATTTGTTGACATTTTTGTTGTGTATGGCCAAATGGAACGAGGGTTGCAACGAGAAAAGAAAAAAGTTAAATGAGTTCAGTTAAGGAGGCAAAGTGTGGGTAAGTTATTTTAAACAAATCTACGGTGAATGAGGAATCATTAAGTTTAAAAACAAAATTACCAGAGAAGAGTTTGAACAGAGAAAGTAACTTTCCTGCCTTTCAGAGGCATAAGCGTAAAAAGGCTAAATACCTTCAAATACCGCCAACTAATATCACCAACTACCTATCATGATCAAGATTATAAAGATTGTTTCCAACCTCTTTCCGTGACTGACAAATCATTTCATCTTAAAAAAATTTGGAACTAAATCTAGTAAAAGTGCTTCGAAAAACTGACACTGGTTTCAACATTTTCGCTTGTCAAGGACTTTGAAGTTTTTCAATAAAATATGTGGTACAAACTAAAGTCTCAACAGTAACTTATGCCAGCTGCCGCTCTCTTTGTGTTGAAGGTATTAAGAGTTCTTTGGAAAATCTTCTTCCAGTTTTAATGGTAACAATTTATACTTTAAAATTCTTCAGAAGGTTCGGTACAAAGGCTTGAACCCATAATTGAGTCTAAGGTTGATTCATGGACTGGTTCATACGCTTGTCGAATCTAAGGTTTTGGTTTGAAACTTCCTTTATAGCTTCGGAGGTTTTTAAAAAAATTGTCCTTGTTTTTTGGTGTGTTTGAACGAATTCGTTAAAATTCTCGGCTTTTAATAGCCGAGAGTACATATTAAGTTTGTTCAAAAGTTTTTAACGGAGAGAAGGAATCAGTTAGCCCCAGTTCATCCAGCTCCAATCACAGATCCAGTTCATCTAACTAGTTCACACATCACTTATAACTATGTATGCTCAATAGTACCGCCTTTTTATATCTCTAACTCACACGCACACACTAACTTATCTCTTCGCCCTTCTGTGACACTCATTCTTACCGGCAACACGCAGCACTTAAAACTGTGTTTCTGTGTTTTAAGCTTAAAAGTTAACGTGACGTAGCTACATCATCACAGTGGCGGAGCCATCTATTGGTCAGTTTTGAGAAACAAGTAGTGGCGCCATATATTGGTCTACTTATGATTAAAAGAAAGTTCGCAGAAGCAGCGCTGCCACTGGTACAGGTACAGAGGGTATTACAGTAGCGCTTGACCGATTTTCAGACTTGTTTTACATATCATTTTTGAATACTTCGTCATTCGTAAATTGGTTTGATAAAGTTTTTAACTAAAATCATTTGGCAGTTAAAAAATTTTCGTTCTCATGCAGTACTTACTTTTTATACCCGTTACTCGTAGAGTAAAAAGGGTATACCAAAGTCGTGCAAATGTATGTAACAGGCAGAAGGAATCATTTCCGACCATATAAAGTATATATATTCTTGATCAGCATCAACAGCCGAGTCGATATAGACATGTCCGTCTGTCCGTCCGTCTGTATGAACACCTAGATCTCAGAGATGGTAAGAGATAGAGGTTTGACATGTATGGGACAAATGCTTCTTTTATCTGCACGCAGATCAAGTTTGTTTCAAATTTTGGCCACGCCTCCTCCCGCCCCCAAAATTTGGAAAAAACGGTATTTCTCCTACAGTTTTAAAGATAGACAGTTCGTACCTTCTACAGATAGTTAGTAATTAGCGAAATGAATCGATTTGTTGAAGAAATAGCACAGATCGGATGAACGGTTCTGAAGTTATAAGCAAAAAATTGTTAAATAGCCAAGTTAAAAAAATGTTGCATACTTTTCGGATGGTCACCCTAAGCAACGCAGGAACACTGTAAAACATGTTTTTTCATGAGTAACGGGTATATCGAAGTCGGTTAGAGCCGACTTTAACTTACGCAATTGGTATGTCCGTACAACGATCGCTGTTTCAGAGATAACCATTTCTCATCGTCAGCGGACTTTTGTATTGCACTATTCACATTCAAACAAGCACACAGTTTTTCTTTAAGTAACGTAGGTTCATCGAATAAGACCTTGGGAATTCCTTTGTGCCAACGTCGAAATCTACGTTTCAGCCTGGAATTCTGCTATGGTTTTTTGAATGTGCTGCTTTTGCTTTCCAATTTTTGCTGTAATATTAAAACAATATTTAAAAAGAATGTTCGATTTCGGCTTACCAGAATTAATCTGGCTTGAACTGGTCTCGAACCATTCTTGAAACAGAAAATGTAATTCATAGCTTACATAACTTCTGAGCTCATGCCTTAAATCACTAACTCTTACTCACTTTAAACCGGTTGAATTGGGTTTTGAACCGGGAAAACTATCAACTCACTATTTCCAACATAAAATCCTAATTTTGAGTTAAAATACTAAATTATTACCTATAAATATAGGAATTTAAACATTTTTTGAACCGGGTTAAGGGGCTTACGCACCGGTTCACAGCCTTGGAACGTAATCCATAACTCTTTCTTGAACGACTTAAGCCTACTGTAAGAATCTTATAAAGATTGGCTCAGCGCTTTATACGCCCATAAGAAATATTGATAAGTAAGAACTATTTTTAGTCATAAACTTTACACATACGATGTCGAACGTGACCAACTTTTTCACTGTCGAACGTGACAAACGCAAGCTAAAAATGTACAGTTCATACACTGAGACAAAAATCTATCTAAAATCTAAAGAGAAACGGTGTCAGAATTCGTCTAAGACCAGTTAATCTTAACCCAAGATTATGTTTTCAATTTCAATCTTAATCCATCAATCTTGGATGAAGATCGTTTACACTCGACTTTAAGATGAAACAATCTCTTCTTCTGTATATGATTGGAGGGAGATGGTTTAATCTTGACTTTGAGGTGGAACAATCTCTGTTTTTTAAGATTGCATAGGGATTGGACAGAGATGTATTAATCTCGAGTCTAAAGTAAAAAAATCTCTATAGAGATTGCATTTTTCTTATCATGTATAATCTAACTTACCAAAGATAATATTAAAAACTGCAACCAAATAAAAATGTCACCCATTGTGAAAAAGCCCGATATGCTCATCATGGGAAATTAATATAGAGGGTTTCTCCGGAAGGTAATAGGACTGATTTTCTTTCGAGCCGCGACTTCGGAGCGTGCGCGCACCGACTGGACTCGGTAAAGGGCACTCAGTTGTCTCCAAGCACCTGGAGAGTCAGGACAGGCATTTTTTCGTGACGTGTTTCTGTGAGTGGTGCAAGTCGTAGCTAGGAACGCCCTCTACCGAATCAGTCCTATTACTCTTCGGAGAAACCCTGTATTACGAAATACTTTAAGCTGTTTATTTTTCCGCATCAAAAGCAGTTCCAACCTAGTTTAAATGGAGGTTAAAATGTGGTTCAAATGCATCCGTTCTGAGCCTTAAACTTAGTTTGGTGTTGGGGGGAAATGTGGTTCTAAAAATAAACAATTTCTTTATTTATTTATTTTGCAAGAACTTGACGTACTTACTTGATTTCCTCTCCCCGCCAAGCCCCATTTTACATTATATCAAAAAAAAAAAAATAAAGCGTTCCTTCGATTCCGATATTGTTTTTCATATGTATTTCTCTTTATTTTGCATTTTGCTGTCGGCTTGTTGCGCAAATGTTTTCGTTTACAGTACAAACATGATACTTATTTTCGGCTTCTTTCTTCCCTTCTTTATGTACATCAACGTAAATTAAACTAGATTTATATATGTATGTATGCACGTGTATTAGATGTTGGTTTGTTTGTCTGTATGTATGCCGAGCTGTTAAGAATTTGATATTCAATATGCAGAATGCAGCAGCAAACACTCTCTGGGTAATATTTTTCGTTTATTTTCTGATATTTGGTATTATGAATATGTAATTGTCATATGTAATTGGGAATGTATCCTTGATTTTTTGTTTTGTTTTTTTTTTTGGTATTATTTCTGTAGCGTAGACATTGAATGCTTTACGAGTTCTGAATGGGGTTTGCTTGGCTTCCACTTACATAGTTAATTGCAGTTTTGAACAACAACTGGATCTGAGATGTATACATATTTGCCTTATGGTTGTAGTTTAAACATAGCTAGCATTTGCTAGTACCAAAAAAAAATTTCCCTAATTATAATAATAATTTATTTATTTTAATATCTAAACTGTATTTCTCTCTTTCTTCCTCTGCTTCCGATGATTTGGTACGTATATAAGTCAGAGTACATCTGAGTAGTCAGCTGGGGAAAGATTTGACTAGCGTGGGGGATTGAGCGGGGATTGAGGGAATGAGGATGGGAGATTATACATACAAACAGACACAAAATGGATTCGTATTAGTGGTATTATTATTTTGAATATTAACAAATTTATGTTGCTTTTAATGCTTTTGGCACAGTTTGACTTAAGTAGTTTTTTTTTTTTTTTTTTTTGATTTACATCAAATTAAACATGTGGTTGACCGGAACTAGTTGGTAAGTCTGCAAACTGATTCTATTTTACACCAAAGCGTAAACAAAAAATTAGTTTTCATTTTGATTTTTTCAAATATTATGTATTCAATTGAAAACTAGTTCATTTCACTACTAGGCCATGATGTTCTATTTAACAATTTCGATTAGGACTTTGAGCTTTGTCTTCAAGGGTCCATTCTCAAATGATTTTAAGAATAGAAACACTGAAAGGTGAATTGCAATTGAAATAAAGACAGGCTGAGTGCAGTGCCTCGACTTATAGCCTTGATTTTCATTCAGTTCAATGATTCAAACGTAGGATACACTGTCTTTAAGTTGGCTTCATTTTGATTTCGCTAGCGAGGGCTTTCTTTTGGGCTTCTTTTGGATATAAGTAAAATCAGTAATACTATTTAATTTGAAGAGAATGCTTTTAAAAACCTCCCTTTTTGTGGCCGAAATGATCAAAAATTCACACCAAAGATATACTCAACAAGTAGTCGATATCGATATTTCGACATCCCTAGTTAGAGGTCCTTACCGAGCTTCTGAAGTAACGAACAAATTAAAAATGAAGAGGGACCATTCCCTATCCCCAATGGGAACACCAAGTAGGACTCCTTGCCTTCAAGAGCACAAACAATCAGGGCTGCAAACCTCCTTAAAATCGGGAGGGGTTCACTCCGGGGTTCGAACCCGCGAAACTTTTTGGGTTTGGGTTCAAAGAGCAGGTTCAGAAGGTCGCTGAACCTAGGTTCGGGTTCGAACCGGGGTTCAGGAATAACTTTTTTCTTTGCTAATTGAAAAAATATGTAAGGAATTTGAAACAAACTTAGTGCCGATTTCTCCTTTTTCAGATAGCTGCTATGTGTCAGATAAGCCTACAATTTACTCTGCTCTTTGTAGGGTTATGTAACATATGGCTCTATGAGAAACATAAGATGAGAAATCGGCCCTTAAACATTTTATTTATGGGTGGAAGTTTAGCGGCATGATAATATCATATTCGAGGTTGGATCTGGTGTGGACTGCGCAACCGTTCAGTCTACATCAGGCCATGACATGGTAAATGTTGTGATTTTTAAAAAACCGTATATTTTTGCTATCAAGATGATCGAATAATGATAAGTGGGATTTTTAACAAAAAAGGCCAATAGAACTGTCGATTTTACATTTAACAATTCCGACTCTGCATGATTTGATCGAAATCGAAAACGGGAACAGGTATGTATATTTATGTTTGATTATAGCTTTTAAAACAAGACACACACACACACCACCAAGAAGGATGGTCTACTGTACAACTGATTCATGAACCTCCCGGTTTTATTATTAGCAGGATTTCCTATCTTTTTCAAGTCGGCAGAGCCCATTGCAACAACTGTTTTGGAATTGCAAAGGTTACACAACAACACCCAACGACAAATTGACAGAAGTAGTCATTTTGTATGTGTGTGCCCCCATTTCGGCCCTTCTGTATTAGTGGAGGAAATTCTATCGCCCCAGTTAACACAATTGATATAGGTTAATTATTAGTGTGTCTTCAGCAATCTTTCATTATGGAGTTTGAAAGTGCGCTAGACTGATACTTGTGATGCAGGAACAGCTGATTCAACAAATGTGACATCTTTAACTTCTTTACAATGATAGATTTTTCAAAACTTTAAAGCAAAGAGATTGCTTTTCATCTTCATCAAATATAAACATGGCTTAGAATTATTAATTATTTTTTTATTTATCATTCTTAAAGCTTTTGATAATTAGTTCCTTCTGAATATTATACAATGAAACAAAATGTTTCTTTGTCAGCTGTTTTTATTTTTAATATTGGGAAATGGCAGTATTCACATTAATAGCATCTAGAAAAAATTTAATAGAACACGTGTTTGGAACCGAACCCTTTTCTACTATTTTTTGCTCCGGTTCAGGTTCTGTTCGGACTTCCCAAAAATCCCGGAGTCTCCGACTCCGGAGCGGTTCAACTCCAAGCCGGTTTGCAGCCCTGCAAACAATATCAGTTACCTAGAGCCCACGAAATTCCTGACCTTTGTACAGGAAAAAGGACTGCTAGGAGAGCTATAAGCTCAGTATGGGGCACACTAGACCAGGATTGATAGCGGTGTGCTATTTTCCCAACAACAAATAATAATAGTAATAACAGACTGATCTAAGATTTTCATCTAATGGATCTGAAAATCATCCAAAGGATATGGAAAAACTATCCATCTCAAATGGATCTTAGTTGATCGTTTTATACCCGTTACTCATTGAGCAAACCAGGTATACTAAATTCGTGCAAATATATATATAAAACTGGCAGAAGGAAACATTTCGGACCATAATAAGTATATATATTCCCGATCAGCACCAACAGCCCAGCCAATACAGTCTGTATGAACACTTAGATCTCACAAACTAGAAGAGCTAGAACAGCCACACTTGAGCTGTTTGCGCGCAAATAAAGTTTGTTTTAAATTTTTGCACAAATTTTTAAGATATTGATCATAAATTTATATTCGCAATATCTTTAATCCGTCAAATTTTCATACAGATCGAATAATAAATAGCCGAGCTAATAGATACTTTTGAGCGTTTTCCCCTCAGGATCGCAAGTAGGCTATTCCAATTTTTATTTTATGACTTATCAAAGTCGGGCTAGGCCAACTTTAAGGGGGATTCTTCAAGTGCATTTTATATTTTTTAATAGCTTGGGGTTATGAGAATATTGCTCTAAAACGATTTATCGAAGTTCGAAATATTGTAGAAGCCTTTTTTGCCGAACAATGTCTTCGCTTAAAAGGAAATTTTTGTGCTGCCTAAATTTTGAACGCAAAGGCATGAAGTAACCATCGATTTCCGTTGAATATGTTTATTAATAGCCAAAAATGATAATGTTTCAGCATTATCAACAGACCAGACATAGGTCTATGTTAGAAATAGGCATGCACCCATCTAATAGAATAGCCTAATCGAAATCGTTAACAGAAATCAGCCTGTAAATTTTCAATTATTTTACTTTAAATAAGTTAATTTGTTATATAAGTTTTAATTGTGTATCTTAAACTTAACCTAAATACTAAGTCTTTGAGCTAAACGACAAAAAAAAAAAAAAAAAAAACTATTAGATAAACCAACAAAGACAACAGCTAAAATTAGGTTTACTACGGGTCTTAATATATTTACAATTTTTCAGTATAAGGTTTTCTTTGTTTTTGCATCATCAAGATTAATTTAGGTTTTGAGCAGATTTACCACATACACAATTGGATATATACGTTAGATATATATATATATTTATATACAGAATATTTGACCAAATGATAAAAACAGAAGACCAACAAATTAGTAGGAAACCCAAGGGCTTTGGGTTCTTTATGGTTCAGTTGTTCAATTGCTCACTTACTTATTAAAGGAGTAAACAATTAAACACATGAATATAAGAGAGTAAGAGGGGGCGAACTGGATGAAGTAAACTGTCTTCATCGTGTAAATACCGATTTAGTGAGTAACTGAACAAATTGCTGTACTCATCTAAAAAAAATAGTAAAACACCATTTATGCTTGATATTTGTGTATAGCAGGGTTCGGCCTAGAATGTTTTTCTCAGTTGCCAGTGGCAAGTTCTCTGCTCACAGTGCCGACCCCTGGCTTATAGTATGCTTACAGTTCTTTTTGTTTTTGGTTTATCATTTGTTCACTAACGAGGTAACATTTAAACGCATTTTCTTTTCCCTTAACTACGACACTTTTAGTTTTGTTTTGGTTTTTCTTTTTTTCTGCAATATTCCATTCACATTAACCCCATCATTAGCCATGACTGGGGACTGGGAAGTGGGAGAGTGGGCAGTTGGGTTATGAAGTTTCATTGATTTATGCTCGGGCTTTCCTTTTTGCTTGGCGTTGATGAGTTGTTGCTCAAGTTGCTCTTCTTATTCTTCGCCTTGTTGTCGTCGTAATTACAAATTAATTAAGCTATAATAATAATCGTCCTTTGTTATTACTATTCCGGCTTATCCTCGTCTCCGCCTCCACCAGCCGCAACCCAGCCGCCCCCGCATCCGTTCTTATTGTTGTCGTTGATCGCTTACAGTTTCCATTCAACTTTGTCGGCCTTTGTCTGGCATAACAATGCATGGTTCTTGTTGTAGTTGTTGTTGTTGTTGTTCGCTATTAATACCAATAAGGCTAATAGAAATGTCTTTATTAGCGGAATTGTTTTGGCTGCCATTGGGTCAGCACCGCTGCCCGGCTCTGGCTCCTGGTTGCGGTCCTTGTACAAGCGACCGTTTTGATTTCGTGAACCATCCTCGTGTCGATTCTCCTTGAGTACAATCTCGTTTTTCTGCATGACATACCGTTTTGTGTATTAAGCGAATAACAAATAAAGATTACAACTTACCGTCACTTCATTGATATCATCGTCACGCAGATTCTTTTTGCCGGGACGTTCCATTTCTGAAAGTAGATTGAACCGGGAGATTCTTGAAAGAGCTGTATAGCTTTGCTTTGCTGAAATCGAATCGCTTATCGACAAGTTTGTTTGAATTTGGAACTCTGACAAGAAAGTTTGAACCTTTGTATCATACGCAAAACTCTAGAATAGAGAGTTACTTAAAACAGCTGTACAGACAACCTGCTTCTAATTTGGCATGCTGTAATGTTTAGAGACTTGAAAAGGATCGACTGATATAAATCGGAAAAACTTATGTTGTATTATTTTGAGTTCTTAGCTTACAAATTAAACCTAAAGAACTCTTGGTCAATAAAATTCCCCTTAGCCTTTCAAACATTAAGAGTTATTTCAAAATCTCATTTTATCTCACACCATTAAAACAAGTGCTCATCGATGAACTATATTGTAACACATATGCTGTTCCATTGATAAGACTATTTCGCTTTCTATGCCATGACAAACTTTTAAAACATTTCCCAGTGAAAATCGTATAAAAGAAGACAATTTCGCTGCTGCTAGTTCAATTCTTAACTCTAGTGCTTGGGGGCTAAAGGGTCTTAAAACGGTGATGAAAGATTTTTGAACCGTTACTCTAGAAGTAAAAGGAGTTATTAATTTCGTGCAAATGTATACTACAGGCAGAAGGACACATCTTCGAAATCATAAAGCATATATACTCGTGATTAGCATCAACAGACTCGTCAATGTGTTTCAGATTTTCTTATATTGAGTAAACTTTCTATACAAGCAACTAATCTGAACCAAATTTATTTTAGAAAAGTGTCTTATGTAAGGTTTTTATATCTGAAAAAGAAGTTTACATTTTCTAAATGAATCAGTTTTGTGATTCATAGCTGAAAAGGCAGTTTTTTTTTTAGTTTTAATAATATTGATTAAGTCTTTCAAAAACAGTTTTTCTCTTATTTGTCTCAATAACAAGATCTCATTGCTTGTGCGGTTATTTTCCATTGTCCGTTCTACCGTCACTGTTGAAGGAATCTATCACATTATCAATGCTGATTCTGCTCTCTTTTTCCTTATGAACCACCTTGCTCGCGATTTGCTATTTCATCTTCTATTTCAACCATTATATCGTTCTTAGTTAAATCATTTTTGATTATCAAATTGTACAGTTTAACCCGTTGGATAATTTCCTCACCAACAAAATGATCTAGTTAGTATACTAATTTCTTTTTTATTTCGACCGATAACCACATGACTACCTCAGCCTCAACTATCAAAAACTCCACGTGTTTTAAATTAATATTTTTAAGAGCTGTTAACAGAAGGTGCTTTCGATCCCGCTGCTTAAGGGTTGAATTGACGTGTTGAAATTGTTTTGTATTGAATAGACGTAGGTTCCACGTTAAGTAACGATGACTTTTATTAGTGATAGTAAATAAAATGCAAATGTGTGGTACCATCAGAGATAGAAGGGAGACACTAGCTGCAGGTTAAAATTTGTCCATACTCGTAGCCTCCATCCTCAGCCGATTCAAAAAATCAATTCCCGGTATAATCAACACACAAATTTCAAAAAGTCATTTTACGTCATTTCAACACATTACAAATTATTCACAAACAAATTTATCCTGGGAAAGAAGGGTGACACAAGTGGCAGGCAAAAATTTTACGATATTTACAACGTCTGCATTCGGATGAAAGTTATTCAAGTTTTGAACAAAAGAATGCTATCTCTAGTGCTTTCAAATGTGCGTTCACTTTCAGAAGATATTAAAGTTTCGACTGACATTGTCACTTGAAAATACATATATATTTTTTTTAAATTGTTGTGTTCTATTTTCCAGTAATGAAATTATACTGTGTTGAAATCGTACTATGCTGAAATTTGGCGATATTCAATTGCTTTGTGATGAAATTGATTATGTTGAAATTGTATATGTGTTGAACTTGTGTTATAGTTGACGTGTGTTGAATTGACGTGTTAAAAATGTCTTGTATTGAATAGACGTGGAACCGTTTGAAACCAGTTCGCTTGCTTCTCTTCGTAGTAGTTCATCATCAAGATGAAGATTTTGTAATGGCTTCATTATCTTGTTTTTTTCATTTTTGTTTTATCAAATTAACATTCATACTTTTTAAGGGCGAAACATCCATCTTTCTTTCTTTTGGTTATAATTCGACCAATAGATGGCGCCACTATTTGATTTTTAAAACTGTCCAACAGATAGCGTCACTACTGGGACCATTGTGGCATCACCGATCAATCCTTTCAGGCGATAGCTGCAGCCACCTATCGATATTATTGGCAAGCTATCAATATGGGCGCGTGCCATCTCTAACCGCCTGAGTCTTTCGCCTCGAATTTATTCTGTTCAATGTATTAGCTAGTAAAATTATAATTAAATTAAGTTAGTTACTATTTCAAAACTGACAAATAGATGGAGCCACTACAGTAGCCACTGCAAGTGACGTTTTGTTATAACTTGAGTATGGTTCATCAAATTGGAAAAAATTTAAAATAAAGATTTAATTATATTGGATGAGGCTTTTCGCTATATGTTATTATTTAGTTTTGGTACAAAAAAAAAAAACACAGCTAACACTGTCACTTAAAGAGTCGTTCATTCGCTCTCGCGCTCTTATTAAAACAGCTTATCATGTTATGTGCTCCATTCAAATTTTTCTTTGGCTTTTTGACTCACTTCGTGGACAAATTTTCCAAATTTTCTTTCTTAGTGCGCGCTTGCATAACTAAACGAAGGTCTATGCCAAATCTTAGATCTGTAAGATAAGCAGCTTTGGCTGTGGGTTGATAATATGTCAGTCTGTCGGTCCGTCGGGCCTTCAAATTTAAAAATATAATATATACCCTTAGTACTTCTTTGCTTAATCGTCCACAGGCGAGGATTACTTTTCGCTGCAATCTCTTTTACTATTTATAAACTCCCGGAGATGAGGACTGCCTCACGCTTCAGTATCCCCTTTTTGGGTTTTCTTCTCTTTTTCTGTGTGAACTGTGCTGCGCTAGAAGCTAGTCTTGGTTCAAGTAAAGTTTCTCTACTTTCTGTTTCATTTCCAAAATGAAATTTCCTTTAATTCTTACCGTATAGCCGTATGGTGCCCTCCGTATCGCCAATGCTGTTCTTCGATATACATTTATAGCCACCAAAATCGCTCGTCTGTAAACGTTTTATATGCAAAATCATTTCAATGGCATACATGTTGTTCTCCTTCTCGGTGAGTGCATAACGATCGCCCGCAATAATCATTTCACCTGCGGGAGAAAAACAAAAAAAAACAAACATGTTCAGTTGAGATGAGATGCCAGGCTAGGCGATGCGAAATGTAGTCATGAATACGAAGCAGTCGTCGATGATGACATTTCTGACGGAGTTCACGTTTACGTTGTCACGTTTGCAATATACGTCAAATGCACTTGACAAAAGGCGATTTGCCATTGCCCTCCGCTCGAACGAAATATTTCAGCTTCGAACACGAACCAAATAAAGACAAATTGCGGCATTGAAAGGTTTATAAAGTTCCAACGAGAAGTTGGAAAATGCTAAATGAAAAATTCAATTCGTGGTGAACCCTCTCCCACTGTCCCCCACCCACACCAGTTTTGGCTTACCATTCTCACGCTGCCAGTAATTGATGGCCTTTGGCGATGCCTCGACATTGCAAATTAATGTGACATCCGTTAGGACCGGAGCGCCGACCAATTGATTTGGCACTTGCACCAGCGGATGAACTGCAAAAGAAATAGAAAGAGAGAGAGAGAGAGAGAGGGAGATACAGTCATCATCATCAGGTTTGACCTTGTCCAGACAAAGCTAAAAAAAAAACCAACCCAAAAGTCAAACTTCAAATCTCTGTTCGCATCTCTGGCTGTCAGACGGATTTTGTTCCTTCACCCGTTATTTGTTAATGGCAGCTGCAAACACCAGCAACAACAACAACAACAACAACAACTGATACGATTTTAATTGAAAATGAATTATTTTGTTGTTAGACGAGAGAACCAACAATTTTTGCTATGGACCCACAACGGACAGTAACCAACACGAGGTTACTTCAATTTGGGATACTCTACAAAACGAGAAGGAACCCAAAATCCTGAACCGAATCAGATCTATGAAGTTCGGTTCTGGACCGATTTATCTGTATACTTCCTGAACATCCTTGATAAAAATCTGGCCAAACGGTCTAAGAATAATAATATTGCTGAAGAGAACAGGAATAAAGGAGATTATGGAACGGAAGAACGCGATGGTCAAAAGGACAAGAAGAGCTATTAAAGAGGTGAAAGAAATGGAGAGAAGGGGAACAAGATATAGAGAGAGGTGGGAACGAAACGTAAAAGAAATAAAGGAATGAGAAGAACTGCAGATAAATGACTAAATAAAACAAACCTGTAAAAAAGGCATGAAGGACGTAAATAAATATATAAAAAAGAGGACTGAAAGAAGAGAAGAATGGTGAAAGAAAGTGAAGAAAGATAATAAGAATGATAAAAAGTTAGTGATAAACAGACAAATGCTGAAAGAGGGATGGAAAATAAACATATTTCAATGGAAGTGAAAAAGAGGATACAAAAAAACAGAAGAAAGGTGGGATGGAGTGAGGAAAAACAAATGAAATAGTGAAGAGGAACACAGAAAAACGTAGAGCAAGGTCGGAAATAGATGAAAGAAGATTAAATGAGGATGGAAGCGAAAAAGGGGAATAAACAAAAACAATGGGAAGGTGAAAGGGATGGAGGGAGAACAGATTTAAAGAATGTAAATAAACGAGTAAGCAAAGAGAGAAGAAAAAAAAAAACAAATCTGAAATGCAAGATGGAAAGAAGTAAAATCAGTAAGCGAAGGTTAAAATCGAAGAAAAATGATGAAAGTAAGGAATGGTACGAAAATGCCTTGAAAAATTTATGATGTTAAAGATCAATTGAAGTTAAAAGGATGAATGATACGAGGGATGAAGAAAAACAAACTGAAGTAAAGTTAAGAGAAGAGATGGTTGACTTGAAAAAGATGAAGATTAAGAAGTGAGAAGTAAGTAAACAAAAATCGAAGAAAGGTAAGAAGCAAAGAAGAATAATAAAAGAAGAAAAAGGTGGAAAGAAGTGTAAAGGAGAGATGATATTTGTAAGCAAAGAACAAAAGAAAAGAAGAAAGGTGAAGCAATGTAGCTAAAGCTCCATTTACACGACCTGATCGCTCAGATGAGGTTTCGACAGACGAAAACTCATCTGATCAACTCAGTTTTGCTTTTTCACATGCCTGAGAAGCTCAGATGAGCCAATTGCAGAACCATTGGTTCATCGGAATCATCTCGTTCATATGAACATTGTGACGTTGCTTTGTTTAAATAGAAGAGGAAGACAAGTAGAACAAAAAGCGAAATGGAGATATGCGTTCTGATGCTTCTTAAGTTGCAATTTATTTTTTTGGTTTAAATAAGAATTCACGAAACTTGACCGATAGTCAAAATTCGATAAGAAATGTATATCGATTGTCAGAAAATGGCAACGCCCACACACTGCAGTTAGGCAACACTGTAACTCGATAAATGCCACTCAGATGAGTGCTCAGGCCAAATAGAACCGGTTCTATTTCGCTTCGTTTCACTCAGATGCCTTTTCACACGGTCAGACAGCAAATCGGACGAAATCTCAGATGAGTGATCAGGTCGTGTAAACAATGCTTAAATCAATGAAGAATAATGCAAGTGTTGGAAAGAAGTTAAAAGCGTGAAAAATTTGTAAAAAGAAAAAGCATAAATCAAATAGTTCGAAGAAAGATTAATAGCGAACAAGATAGAGAGAAGGAAGTAAAGAAAGGTGGAAATAAGTAAAGAGGAGAAATGATTAAGTTAAACTATGTGTGATAAGATGTGAGGGATAGAAGCAGGGAAAAGGTATGAAAGAGAATTGGAGAGTTGCAAGATGTGAAGAAAGGTGTAAAAAGAAAGGAGTTCAAAATAAGTTAAGGAAGAGATGAAAAAGTGAAGTGAGAAAGCAAAACAGAGCAGAGTAGAATTATAAAATCACCTTAAAGGAAAGTAGAGATAAAGGATATATAAACTAAAGCAGAGAGTACAAGAAACTGAAGTTAGGTCCCAAAGAAGTGGAGAACTGGGATTGTATTCGTCTTTTTTCCTCAGTTGTCTGCCTTTCTTTCTTCATTTGTCATTATACATTTACCTTTTCATATCAGGGGTGCTCTGAATTAGCTTACTAGCGCGTCAAAACCAATACAAATGCACAAAATATATTTTAAGCAAAAACAACTATATGAAATAGAAAGAGAAATCCGATTTTTGTTTGTGTGTGTGCACTAGGTCGGACATTTTATATATGGAAAAATGTAACGTCATACTAATACCCGCTTAAACGATGCATATTTGAAAACGCATAGCAAAAAAAATTTTTGAAAAAAAAAGGTTTAGGGTCTGCGACTTGGACTTAAAGTTTATCACTCATACGTACTGTTGCCCATGCCTACATTTTTAATTTTTGAGTAGTTGGCGTAGACTTGGTTTGAAGTCATAACATTTGACAAATAGGTCCCATGACCAATAAAAAATGTTTTCTTTTTATAACAGACACAATATGTAGGTAAATATATTTGGTACTTAATATATTTGGTAAAAATTTTATATTACGGCAAAATTTCTACTATTTTGCGCTGTTTAATTCTAGATGAAAGCAAGTTTTAGCCGTTCATTAAGAGGCTATCAAGATATCTTTGAAGTCAGGTCCCACACTGAACTGAAGAGCTGCGCATCACGGTTGCAGCCGTTCCTGCAAATAGTCTACTTTTACTGGGCTGCTTATAAATAAACTTCTTCAGGATCGAAAAATAATGCGGATTACTATACTACTATGGGCAAAAAATACAGGGAAATTATTCATAAATCAAAAACTCATTATTTAATATTGTCAATTCATTTCATTCCCTTGAAAGTAACCTCCCCCTACTGCATTACACTTGTGACAACGTGTTTTACAATTTTGTTTGTGTTTGTAGGACAATTTTAAGAACATGCTGCAAAGTCTTCTTTTGGTATAGTCTTTAATTTCTTCTTCGTTTGGGGCTCTGTCTCTTTATCGATTCAAAACGGTGTCCACGGAGCAATCTTTTGAGTTTAGCGAATTGCCCATAGTAGCCAAAATGGTTTTCACTGTTATTTCTGTAGAATCTGACTAGAAGGACAGTGCGTTCATGCGTACATGGCCCTTTGTTGGAACCCCGCTCGTGGACTATGCTGACTTCAACTTGCGAGCCACACTAGTCTCACTTTCTGAAATGGGCCGTCTTAAGTATTTAGTCCCATATAAAAGCGTTAAAAAAACGCATCTCTTCGTTGAAAATGAACTCGCTCGCTTCGTCAAAATTTGGTCCTTGTCTACCAACCAAAAATACATTCGATTCCTGCTCCATTTTTATTTGTTGTTTGATTAAATTCAAGAATTACAGAATTTAATACAGAATTTCGACTCGGTAAACGGGTCGTATACCTAATAGTTGTGGAAACTTTGAAGGCTTTTCGTAGGGGTTAAAACATGATATAAAATTTTTGGATTTTTAAATTCATTATGTACACCCTAAAAGTAATCGTTTAAGATGGTATCAGTTATACTTTTTATCGGCATCCACCCTAGTGTGCACACCCGACCAAAAGTTCGCACGCAAATACACGCGCGACACTTAACGCGAATAAAAAACGAACCAGACCTTCGTTTACGAATTCGCCAAACGTTCGTTTAAGATACTTGTCTCGCTCAGTTTGTGGCAGTCGAACATTCGTATGCGAATTCGCGCGAGAATGTTGACGCGAATATTTTACGAGCTTAATTTTCACTCGTTCCTTAAATTTTATTTGTACAATAAAACTCAAATTATTTGTTAATTTTTTTAAATAATATTTATTTAAGTATATCGCTTCCACACATTTTTTCTTAGTAAAAAAAAGATTGCTTCTTTTTGATTTAGACAATACAATCATGTATATAAACCAACAAAATATAAATAAAGTTATTCGCATAACTTTCGTTTGAAGCGAACAAGAACACAGTCTCCGAACGCATTAGCAACTTTGTTGTTGCGTTTGAGTTTGCTAGAGACATCGGAGAGAGAAAAGAGAGACACATATGCTGTTGTTGTTGTAGGTCTGAAGGCGACAACAACAAATCACAGAGCTCGCATATGAATTTGTGTTTGCTTTATGTAGGCTTATGGCTTGGGCACAACAACAAATGCGTGTCTTGCGGAATGGGCTTGGGCGTCCCTGATTTATATGAATTGCCTAGGGCAGGGATCGGCAATTGAAGCAGATAAGAAAGATAAGATTTTATTGTTCCCAGATTACTAAAATTCAGCTTAGTCTAAGGGTATTTAGTAGTCTTCACTCCCATTTCCCACTCTTTGCGTGTTTTTGTGCTATTTTTGGTGTTGTGTAGAGATTTTTTTGTGCATTTTTTTTTTTGGTGTTTTGGGCATTGTCTTTGACGCTGTCTTGGCACCGCTCCTGGGGCCAGCCACTGGCTGACCATCATTGTTTTTGGCTTTTCAACTTTGCTTCGCTGTTTGGCAATCCTTTTTGTTTTTGGTTTTTTTTTTTTTTTGTTCCCTGTTTGGTCCGGCTGTTGCCTCCGCCCACTCGCTGGTTGGATTTTGGTTGCGTTCAAGCGTTCATTATTGGTCAATTTATTGGATTTGTGCATGCCTCACTCATGTGGTGTCCTGTGTGTGTGTGTGTGTGTGCGAAATAATGTAGCATATGTCATGTGTTGTTTGTGTTCATTCCGTTGTGTAATCTCTCCCAGTTGTTGTTGTTGTTGCACATTGCCTACCACTTATTGAAAATTCAATTTGTTCATAATAGAGTTTTCCACCAGGCAGCTGTTGCCACTGCTGTTAAAATTAGAAAACGCGCTGCAGCCAAACAAAATTGCATCATTTTGGGGAAAGAAAATAAATGAGGAAGACTGTACTAACTTTACTTTAAGTCTAGGTAGGATTTCGGTGTATCGGAGTGTGATAAAGAGCGACACAAGCCAGCTCTGACCTGCTTCATCAAACGCTGGTCAGCAACTAAAAAGCCGTTTCCCATTTAACAATGCTGCTTAACTTTATTTCGAATTGCAAATATATTTAAATATTGGTTTGTTCAGTCCCACTCTCGGTGGTGCTGGAACTTTGTGTGGTGCTCTCACTGGTGGTGCTACTCTGGGTGGTGCTTTCTGCGGTCGAGCTGCTTGGGGTGGTGCTGCTCACAGTGGTACTTTCTGTGGTCGAGCTTGCTGTGGTGCTGCTTGCGGGGGTACTATCTGGGGTCGTGCTGCTTGGGGTGGTGCTCGAGGAAGAACCCTCTGTGGTGCTCTCAGTTGTCGATCTCGTTGGTGGAGGACTCCAAGGTAACCATGGTGGACGGCCCCAAGGAGGACGGCCGCCAGGAGGACGACCGCCAGGTGGACGACCGCCAGGTGGACCTCCTCCTGGTGGACCACCTGGACGTCCCCATGGAGGACGACCAGGACGGCCTGGTCCTGGTCCACCTGGACCACCGAACCCTCCCCATGCACCGAACCCTCCAGGACCATCAAACCGACCGTATCCTCCGAAACCTCCGTAGCTTCCGAGACCGCCATAACCTGCCGGTCTGGGATCCTCTGGACCGAATAAGCTAGGCGGACCCTGGGCCATGGTTACAGCCACCAGGGTGACTAAAGCCACCACTATACAAGTATGCATCTTAGTTACTGACTCTTTCATATCACCCACATGTCAAGCCCTTTTATACCCAAATGGAAAGTCTCCGGCTTAGACGTCATTTGTGTGCTTAGGTGCGATCAACATTCACGGTCAATGTCAAGATCAATTTCTCCACATTTCGTCATATAATTACAAAGTTGTTCCCATAAAACAGCTGCTTAAAGTCTATTTGTCAATGAAAATTGTTTTCGATTTGACTTGGTCAAGAATGGCTGGTGGGTCACCTGCAGTAAATAAATAAGCAAAATTGTTCAAAAAGACGCAGATACTATTTAAAAAAAGAGTGTGTGTCATGAGACGCACGGTACGAGCGAAGCTCTTTACGATGAATCCGATTTAAGGAATGGAAAAAGACACATTTGGATTTTGTATAAATAAATGTTAAATAATCAAATATTAGGTCACTCTCACATCACTGTAAGGTCACTGTTTAGTCACTGTTAAGTCACTGTTAAGTTACTGTTAAGTCGCTGTTAGGTCACTGTTAAGTTACTGTTAACTTAATGTTAAGTCACTGTTAAGTAACTGTAATGTCACTGTTAAGCGACTGTTAAATCGCTGTTAAGTCACTGTTAAGTCGCTGTTAAGTCACTGTTAAGTCCACCAGATCTTCACCATATTCCCAACAGATCCCCACCTGATCCCCACCAGATCCCACCAGATCTGCACCAGAGCCCCACCAGATCCCCCTAGATCCCTATCAGATCCCCACCAGATCTCCACCTGAAACCCATCTGGTCCCATCAGATTCCCACCAGATCCCTACCCAATCCCCACCAGATCCCTACCTGATCCACACCAGATCCAAACCAGAGCTCACTACCAGATAAACACCAGTTCCCCACCACATCAGTATCAGATCAGCACCAAATCCCCGCCAGATCCCCGCCAGATCCTCACCAGATCTTCACCTGATCCCCACCAGGTCCCTGCCAAATACCCATCACCTCGGAGATGACAACTCCCCCCACTTGCACCTCACACTATCCCACTCCACACACAACCCACCTGCTACTACGCGGTAATGGTAAAAGCAGCTGATTTTGCAAATACAAAATACAAAACACAAAATCAAAGACATACCCCAAAAGAATCTGTCGCAAAGACAAAATTTTTCAAGATTCACTCCCCCAGTCTGACGTCCGTAAAAGAGCTTCGCTCTAAAAAGCATTGGCATTTAATATCACTTCAAAATGATCGTCGACGGGCTCGAAAAACTCTCAATAGAAGGAAACTCTGATACCAGATCATCTGCTTTTCAACTTTTATAACATGCCTCTTCATTATAGCCAAATATTCTGCGTACCTTGAGCCAGTGGTTAATGTCCTACAATCACAGAGATTGGACCTTCTGAAGTGCACAAACCACGTAAATAAAATCATTCAATTGGTGAAGAAATCAGAGTTGAACTCCTAGAACTGTGAAAGTTCAAAACCATCGCTCAAATCGTCCTTCATCGAATATGGTTGAATTTGGGAAGAGATCGCTATTGATTCTATAGGTAAACTCGTTGCAACGAGCAACGAGTTGTTTAATTCACTCGAAGGCAAATTCGCTGATGAAAGTTTGCCAGCGTTTGAATTATTTCTGTTACATCCGTTAATCATGCTAAAAATGAGCCTTGAGAACGTCGTTAAAATGTCTAAAATCTTCTCTGGACTCTACGAAATCAAAACGAATTGAAGTCGGCTCAACCGACTTCGATACCCGTTACTTAAGAGAAAACATGCTCAACAGTGTTCGTGTTCCTAGGGTGACCATCCAAAAAGTATGCAACATTTTTTGGGGAGGGGGGGGGTCGCTCTTTTTGTCATAACTGAGAACCGTTCACGATTTATTTCTGGAATTGATCATCTAGCTATTGCTTACTATCTGTAGAAGGTCCGAAACGTCGATCTTTAGAACTGTAGGAATATAACGTTTTTTCCAAATTTCGGGGCGGGGGGGGGGGGACATTTGAGAATAAACTTGATAGCGTGCAGATAAAAGAAGCATTGGTCTAATGTAAACCTCTATCTCTTACCATTCTGGCGGAATATGCATCAAATATATATACTTTATGGTGGAAATATGTTACTTAACAATATAAATACAAGAATGAATTAAAAAACTAACCATTTAGCAATACCCATGTTTGTTTACAGGACTATGCAATTCAGTGTTCACAGAGCATCTTAAGAAAGTTCTAGAAATATTCGCTGAGGATCCACGATGTTTAACACGAATTTTGATTCCTCTAGTCTTCCTTGATCACACCTATATAAAGTCAACTTTCAGCACGTTGCATAGGCTAAACACTCGGACTACGTTCAACTGAAAAAAATTTGAGTTACAGACACTTGGAATTAAAAAGTTTAATTTATTGAGCAATAATCGGTTCTGCCACCAACTTAAATAATGTTGCCACCAATTTAGATCAACCCTAATTTTAATCCAGCGTACACCCTTGCTTCGATGCATTAGCGAGGTGCAGACTGAGCAGCTTGGGAAACACATTGTACACCCTAACAATATTGATAACCTAGAACCCCCGAAAATCCTGACCTTTGTCCCTGAAATAGGGCTGTTATCCAAACCAGGATTGGTTTAATTCTTAGTAATTATAATTCCATTACCAGCTCTGTTGTGTGAGTCAAGGTGAAGGAGAATGAGCTGTTTTCAGATAATCTTTTTGAGCTGTGACAGGTTAAAGCTTCAACTGGTTGGGAATTCCAGGCCAAATAAAACTCTAAGGCGAAAATAGTTTTCAAGCTCGATGAACAATTTTCGAGAAGGGCGAGGACAAAAATTGGGAGTGTGTCGCTGTGCCAAAGAATCAGCTCTGACCTGCTCCAAAGAACACTAGTCTGCGACTGAATAGCTGTTTGCTCTCTTGGCACAAGCCTCCGAATGCGTTTGTCTGTGAATAATGAAATGTGTTCGGGCCAGTCGCACAGTAGTCTCAAGGCTACTGCCCAAACGGCCCTCATAATTGAACGTTTTGTTTGTTACAATGCTGCTTATTTTTATTTTGAATTGCAAATATTTTTAATTAGTGGGGAGAGTAGTTTCGGTCGAACTCTCCGTGGAGCTGCTTGTGGTGGAACTTTCAGAGGTCGTGCTGCTTGGGTTGGTGCTCGAGGAAGATCCCTCTGTCGTTGGTGAAGGACTCCAAGGTTTCCATGGTGGACGTCCTCCAGGAGGACGACCGCCAGGTGGACGACCCCCAGGTGGACCTCCTCCTGGTGGACCACCTGGACGTCCCCATGGAGGACGACCAGGACGGCCTGGTCCGTAGGTTCCGAGACCGCCATAACCTGCCGGATTGGGGCCGTCTAGACCGCCTAAGCTAGGCGGACCTTGGGCCATGGTTACTGCCACCAGAGTGACTAAAGCCACCACTATACAAGTATGCATCTTAGTTACTGACTCTTTCATATCACCCACATGTCAAGCCCTTTTATACCCAAATGGTAAGTCTCCGGCTTAGACGTCATTTGTGTGCTTAGGTGCGATCAACATTCACGGTCAATGTCAAGATCAATTTCTCCACATTTCGTCATATAATTACAAAGTTGTTCCCATAAAACAGCTGCTTAAAGTCTATTTGTCAATGAAAATTGTTTTCGATTTGACTTGGTCAAGAATGGCTGGTGGGTCACCTGCAGTAAATAAATAAGCAAAATAGTTCAAAAAGACTTCGATACTTTTTCAATAAATTTGAACAGTTTTAAGTTATATTTCTCGTCAATTCTTGAAATATCTTTAATTCTTGCTCTGCTATTTCATTTAGCGAATACTGATTGATAGTGATTCAAATAAGCAGTTCTTGAGGATGAGTCAAATTCCAATAAATACTGTGGTTCAGTGATCATAAGGCCCTAAGTATAACCCTTGATTCCGAAGTTAGGTTAAGTATTTGATTGGCAAATGACCTTATATGCTCAGAGGGCTTACGGTCAAAGACATATCTCGCAATAGAGTTGAAGGTTACACAAAGCTGGTGCATACAGTTGGCGTCACAATATGCAAATATTGCTATACCGTAGAACAGAGGTCGGTAAAACACACACGCTCACTTTGGCATTGCGTGTGTGTGTTTAGCTAGGCGAGAACGCACTCCCTTAGCACTTGTTTGTTGTTGAAAAAGAGAGGAGCGCTCTCATTTAGCACTTGTTTGTTGTTGCAAAAGAATGCAGTATACCGTCGGTGTATTGACATCGCTGCTGCAGAGGGCTCTTGTATACACAGAAGATAAAAACGTGCCGTACTCTGTCGTAGAATAACATTCGGACTAAACAGCACTTAAATGTTTTGCGGTATTATAGTTTTTGATCTACATAATTGTCTGAGAGACCCATAAGTTTTTCCAGAAGCTCTTGCTATGTGGTTGGTGCAGGAGCGATTTGCATTGAATTGTATTGCTGATGTGGGTTGACGATTTGATTTACATATTAGGCAGCTGAGTTATATCAAGGGTCTTTTTGTACACAATTAAACACTTAGATTTTGACGGGTTTAATCCCAATCTATACATTTTTGCCTAGTTGACACTAGACTGACACATACTGTCTATTAGGAAAAGAAATCGGGGCTTTCCATCGGTTAATAAAAATTAATATATGTGTGATGGGTTCCATAAGCGTTGGCAATAGAATTTTACAAAATGTTGGGCTTATTTTGTCCAGACCTTTTGCATCCGATTTAACATTTAATATACTTTCTAGAACATTGCATGGTCGCTGGTAAACTATTATGACAGTGACGTTTAATGTTCACGTAAGTATTTTGGGTGGAGGCAGATAAATTTGCCTTTTATTTTTATTTAGTTTATCGACATTCAGATCCCGACCTGCTTGGGGACTGTTTTTATTAATTCCTTGCTTTTGTGCTTCCTCCCCCTTCCGAGTCGATATTGCACAGAATTCAGAGATGGTAAGAGAAAAAGGTTTGACATATGTATATGGAACAAACACTTTTTATACTTGCAACCAGATCAAGAATATTTTAAATTTTTGCCTCGTTCCTTCCCGCTTACAGTTTGGAGAAAACTTCTTATCTCTCACAATTTTGTAGATAAATGCTCCATTCCTTCTAGAAATATTTAGTAGTCAAGTTCATTTATCGATTTTCCGTAGGAATTATAAAAAATAGGTTAAACGATACTCAAGTTATGTGCAAAAAAGTCCAGCAACCCCAAGCAGCACATACCAGCTCTGACCTGCTCCATCGAACGCGGGCCAGCAACTAAAAAGACTGCGTTTGGCTGTGAGTAACGAAATGTGTTCGGGCCTGTCGCACAGTAGTCAGAGGGTTACAACAGTGCACCACATCCGTAATAATTTGGCGTATGCTTTGTAACAATGCTGCTTAACTTTATTTTGAATTGAAATATATTTAAATAGTGGTCGAAGTAGGTTCAGTCTCACTCTCGGTGGTGCTGGAACTTTGCGTGGTGCTCTCACTGGTGGTGCTACTCTGGGTGGTGCTTTCACTTGTGATTGGGGTGGTACTTTCTGTGCTGGCACTTTCAGTGGTGGTGCTGCTTGGGGTCGTACTGGTACTTTCAGTGGTGGTGCTGCTTGGGGTCGTACTCTCAGTGGTGGTGCTTTCAGTGGTAGTACTTTCAGTGGTGGTGCTGCTTGGGGTGGTGCTTTCTGTGGTGGTACTTTCAGTGGTGGTGCTGCTTGGGGTCGTACTCTCAGTGGTGGTACTTTCAGTGGTGGTGCTGCTTGGGGTGGTGCTTTCTGTGGTGGTACTTTCAGTGGTGGTGCTGCTTGGGGTCGTACTCTCAGTGGTGGTACTTTCAGTGGTGGTGCTGCTTGGGGTCGTGGTACTTTCAGCGGTGGTGCTGCTTGGGGTCGTACTCTCAGTGGTGGTGCTTTCTGTGGTAGTACTTTCAGTGGTGGTGCTGCTTGGGGTCGTTCTCTCAGTGGTGGTGCTTTCAGTGGTGGTACTTTCAGTGGTGGTACTGCTTGGGGTCGTGGTACTTTCAGCGGTGGTGCTGCTTGGGGTCGCACTCTCAGTGGTGGTGCTTTCAGTGGTGGTACTTTCAGTGGTGGTACTGCTTGGGGTCGTGGTACTTTCAGTGGTGGTGCTGCTTGGGGTCGTACTCTCAGTGGTGGTACTTTCAGTGGTGGTACTTTCAGTGGTGGTACTTTCAGTGGTGGTACTGCTTGGGGTCGTACTCTCAGTGGTGGTACTTTCAGTGGTGGTACTGCTTGGGGTGGTGCTTTCTGTGGTAGTACTTTCAGTGGTGGTGCTGCTTGGGGTGGTGCTATCAGTGGTAGTACTTTCAGTGGTGGTGCTGCTTGGGGTCGTACTCTCAGTGGTGGTACTGCTTGGGGTGGTGCTCTCAGTGGTGGTACTTTCAGTGGTGGTGCTGCTTGGGGTCGTACTCTCAGTGGTGGTACTTTCAGTGGTGGTGCTGCTTGGGGTCGTGGTACTTTCAGCGGTGGTGCTGCTTGGGGTCGTACTCTCAGTGGTGGTACTGCTTGGGGTGGTGCTCTCAGTGGTGGTACTTTCAGTGGTGGTGCTGCTTGGGGTCGTACTCTCAGTGGTGGTACTTTCAGTGGTAGTACTTTCAGCGGTGGTGCTGCTTGGGGTCGTACTCTCAGTGGTGGACTGCTTGGGGGTGTTCAGGGTGGTACTCAGTGGTGGTGCGCTTGGGGTCGTACTCTCAGTGGTGGTACTTTCAGTGGTGGTGCTGCTTGGGGTGGTGGTACTTTCAGCGGTGGTGCTGCTTGGGGTCGTACTCTCAGTGGTGGTACTGCTTGGGGTGGTGCTCTCAGTGGTGGTACTTTCAGTGGTGGTGCTGCTTGGGGTCGTACTCTCAGTGGTAGTGCTTTCTGTGGTAGTTCTTTCAGTGGTGGTGCTGCTTGGGGTCGTACTCTCAGTGGTGGTACTGCTTGGGGTGGTGCTCTCAGTGCTGGTACTTTCAGTGGTGGTGCTGCTTGGGGTCGTACTCTCAGTGGTGGTGCTGCTTGGGGTGGTGGTACTTGGGGTGGTACTCTCAGTGGTGGTGCTGCTACTGGTGCTCTCAGTTGTCGATCTCGTTGGTGGAGGTCTCCAAGGTGACCATGGACGACCAGGACGACCTGGACGACCAGGACGACCTGGACGACCAGGACGACCAGGCCGACCAGGCCGACCAGGCCGACCAGGACGATTAGGACGACCTGGACGACCTGGACGACCAGGGCGACCTGGACGACCAGGACGATTAGGTCGACCAGGACGACTTGGACGACCAGGACGACTTGGACGTCTTGGGCGACCTGGACGACCAGGACGGCCTGGTGCTCGTTGTTCTGGACTATCGAACCCTTCCCAACTATCTAACTGTCCAGGAAAATCACGACGAGCGATTTCTCTGATACCTTCGAATTTTTCGAGATCACTAAAATCTTCTAGACTGCCATGATCCACTGGGCCGCCTAAGCCTAACGGACCCTGTGCCATGGTTATTGCCACCAGGGTGACTAAAGCCACCACTATACAAGTATGCATCTTAGTTACTGACTCTACCCTAACATCCACATGTCAAACCCTTTTATACCTAAATGGAAAGACCCCGATTTAGACGTCAGTTGTGTGCTTAGGTGCAATCAACATTCACGGTCAATGTCAAGACCAATTTCTTAACATTTCGTCATATGATTACAGCATTATGTGTCGTCTGCTGTTGTTGTTCCCATAAAACAGCTGTTATAAGCACGGTTGCCACTTGAGTATAAAATAATGCACCAAAAAAATTTAAAAAAAGAACCATTTTCATAAAAAAGAGCCAACAATTTTGTCATCCTTATTCATGTTATAATTTCAATATATCTCTTTGTCAATGACGTAAAATCGCACATCCATTTCATTTCTTAAGTGTTCCTAAACATACAAATAAAAATTAAAAATTTTTCTTGTCTAAAAAATTGTTAAACAAATTTCTATTAGCCTGTTAGGTAGCGTAATAAAACACAAAAACGAAAAAAAAAAAAAACAAAGGCCCACCCAATTCAATAAATTTTAAAATAAAAATAAAACATAAAGGAACCAAAGTACTTGGTACAGGGTATTTTGCTGTCGGGGCACTCGACCGAAACACTCTTACTTGTTTGTATTTATCATGATTTTCTATACTTGAAAGTCATTTTTTTTAAGTTTTTGACCACACATAATCTGAATATGTATTCTTACAGAGCTTTATACTGAATAAAATTCAAGTCTGTTTCTCAATTTGGTTGTTATCAAACTTATGGTAAAAATATTACCCTCCGCCGAATCGATGCTGTATGGAATAGAAAATATATTTCTTATATATCCAACTAATTCCTTAAAGATTTGAATATTAGTCCCTTTTTTTACTTTTGCCACTTCTTCCCAAAATATACAAATCTCCTTTTCTTTTTGTAACTTAGCTTCTGTCAACTTTAACACGTCCCATTGGAAATGATTTCAACAGGATCCGATTAACACAAATTCTTCAAGTTTTTCACTTAGTGGCATTATTTCAGTTTCTTTGCCCAAATTACGTTGGCTGGTGCAATCATAATGAAAGATTTAATACCGCCTCGTCTTAAATCAAACCGCTGCATTTATTTCACAAGCGAAACCTCCCACTGAACCAAAAGCTCGTAAATAATATCTCTAACGATACTTACGCGAAACATCAATGTGCAAAACTATCGAGAAAACACTCGCAAACGATCCGCAAAGTAATCACCCGTCGCTCAGTTTGTGGCAGAGAAAGTTTCGTTCTCGATAGCCCGCAAAAGATTCGTTTGCGAGCCTTTTTCGATAGTTTTTGTGAGCCTCCTACGATAACTTTTGCGACTTACTTCACCAATCGATTGCAAGCCTTTTTCGTTATTGATAACTATAAGTGCAAAGAACGCAAGACAGGCGAAGAAAACGTAAGAATAACGGAGCATACAAAAAAAGGAACGAATATTGTTAGTTTCTGTCAAAATCATTTTTCTCCCTGTTCACATATCATATTCAAGCTTGAATGCGATAAATTGACTAAACTTTCACCTCTCGTATCACCTTTAAGCTCGAGTGTGATAGTTTTACGATACTCTTGCTTGACGTTCGCTTCGTGGTGCAGTGGGCTAGTAAAACTCGCGTACCGTTTCCTTTACTTTTAAAGTTGTGCATTTCACTATACACTGGCTATCCATATATGTATTGTTGGGCATTGAGACCAACAAAAATTTTGTCATCGCGCCAAAAATAAGAATTTAAGTCGCTAACATTAAATCTACTAAGTTTCATATTCCGTAAAAAATATACATGAAAATATATTTAAGATATTTAAAACTATCAATAAGTGTTGACAGCGAAAAATATCCAGGATCTAATTTAGGAATCGAATAATGTTTCACCTTTTTCGCTTATATAAGAAAAAAGAGCCAAAACGAGCCATTTCCAATAAAAAAGTGCCAGTGCACCAACAGGATAAAAAAACACCAGTTTTGGTGCAAAAACACCAAGTGTGGCAACCGTGGTTATAAGTCTATTTGTTAATGAAAATTGTTTTCGACTTGACTTGGTCAAGAATGGGTGGGTAAAATTAAAATTATTCCACAGTCCAATCGATCCAGGATTATCCAGTTCTTGAGTTCAATACTGGGTACTATTGACTGATGGAATAGCTAAGTGATGTAGCCCTAGACTGTCAAATGTTCAAGCAATATTGAAGCGGCTTTTCTTAGTTTGTTCTTAGATTCGGAACATTTGGTATATTTTTGAGATTTTTCACACTTTTCAAGTCAATTCATTTATCGTATTAGGTGCCATAAAATGTGTTGACTAAGCTAAAGTGTTAAATTTGAAGTACTTATCTCATTTCCACATTCCGCCGCGAAACCCCACATTGCCACTTAATTTTCTGATTAAAATCAATCAAAATCAAAACAGCCAAAACTCTTAGGAAACTTAAGAAATCATGAGAACCGAGGGGTCAGACAGTCTCATTGCCTTCGGGTTGTCTTTGGTGAGAAGAAATCACTTCAAGCATCAATGCACAAACATGCTGCGGGAGGGCAACTCACACATGTGATTCTTTTTTTTTTTTTTAAATTGAAATTGAAGCAAAGGCAAAAAGCCAAAAGCAATAAAGCCCCAACCCTGCTGATGGAAATGAAATGACAATGGAAATGAAAGCAACACAAAAAGAAAAATGAAAATTAATTTTTGCGGCAACATGAAGATTTGCACCGCTCTCACACATGTACAACATGATTTCACGCCCGTGTCAATATAATTTCTCGATTAGATCTTGCCGCCTTCTGCTTGTTGCCAAATTGGCTTCCCCTTCTATGGGGGTTGGGGTGAAATTTCATTAACTTTAATGACGGGCGGCGGGGGGAGCGAGGGGGACTGCCCTTAACAATTACCACGTCACATGATACGTAATGTTGTGCTCCCTGCAGTCAAGTTTTTACTAGAGAAACGTGACGTTGGCTCCTCTGGGTCCTCCTAATGCATTTAGAAAGTTTGCTGGCCACGTGAAAGGCAAGAGCCGGAAATCGAAACGGAAACACTTGCAGTTCGCTTTATTGCGTTATACGCTGCGGTTTTGTTACGCCGGGGGAGCGCCCACGGCATAAATCAAAGGTATTTGCCAGCGGGTGGCGTCAATGGTGTTTGGTTTCTATACTCACAGTGCACCTGTAGCTTCATCCGTTTGCTCACTGTCGGCGGCACCCCATTGGAGGCGATGCACATATAGGCACCCATTTCCGATCGCGTGACTTTCGAAAGTGTCAGCATTTCGCCCTCAACTGCCTGAGCTGCAAGGGGCCGAAAGACATAAATTGATGGATGGATTCGACAAGCGGTTAAATGTCGATACTTACCTTTGGTTCTCTGATGCACTCCATTGCGTGCAATGATCTCGCGTCCATCCTCACGACGCCAGGTAATCTTGGGCTTTGGATGACCCCGGGCACGACACAAGAGCTTGGCCGAGCCACCTTCGGGTACCATCATATCGCCAGAGGTCTCCTCATTGATAATATCCGGCGGTATAACGACCTCAAGAGTGGCTGTCTGTATGAAATAGAGGGAGAACAGTAAGGAGTTAGTGATTCGCCAACTAAGCTTAAGCTCTACTCTGCTGTCTGATGATGGAAAAGATTGTTTTTATACTCTGTACCAAGGGCAAAGACACCTTGCAGTGAGGGACAATAAAAAAATTTAAATAATGGTCTATGGCTGCGGTCGGCAATGTGAGCACAGAAGTTGCCACTAGCAACTGAGAAAACATTTGATTATATATACAGAAAACAGGCAGAGAGTTTTATTAAATCTTCAGTTTGTTGCTTGAATTCAACGATGGCCTCCCCCCAGGGAACAAAAACATTTCGCTATTCACACGTACACAACCCGAACGCATGCCGAAGCTGAGACCAAGAGAGCAGAGCACATCGACCCTTATAACTCGGTATATGAATATATTGAACACATTGCCAATCTTTTTCCGTTCACTTAGAAATGTTATTGGAGCAGCTGAAATTGTGCCAGCGTCTCCGCTGACATTAATGACCCCTTTAGACAGCTTAGGCTAGCGGTCGGCATTGTGAACAGAGAAAATATTCGTATACAGAAAACACGCTGAAAGCTTTCCTTAGCGTTTCTTTTTTATAGTGGCCGAGAACAGAAACATTTTGTATTAGCGACATATTCTTTTGAGTCAGCAGCTTTTGTACTGAGTACTGAAGAGTGAGTACCAACCATTGGGTATCGAGTACTAAGTTTCAAGGAATTAAGTATCTAGTATCGAGAACTGAGTATGGGGTACTATGTAATGAGTAAGGAGTATCGATTACTAATTATAGAGTGAGAGTACTGAGTATAAAGAAGCACTGAGCATCGAGTACTTAGTATTGAGTAATGACTATCGCGCAGTGAGTTCCGAGTGCTAAGTACTGAGTACCGAGTAAGGAGTATATACTTATGAGTATCATAAAAAGCATTGAGGACTGAGTGTGGAATGCTGAGTAAGGAGTACGGAATATCGAGAACTGAGTATAGAGTTCTGATTACTGAGTACTGAAAACCGAGTAATAAGCACTGAGTATTGGGTAAAGAGTCTAGACTACTGATTATCGAGTACTGAGTACCAAGTAATGAGTAAAGAGTACCAAGTAAGGAGTATAGTCTACTGAGTATTGAGCTGTGAATACCGAGTATTGAGTAATGAATATCGAGCTGAGTACTGAGTACCAAGTAAGGAATATAGATTTATGAGAATCGTAATGAGTATCGAGTACTGAGTATGGAGTGCTGAGTAACGGCTACGGAGTATCGAGTACTGAGTATAGAGTACTGATTATTAGGCATTGAATTCGAGTGCTGAGTACTGAGTATCGGGCACAGAGTATTGAGTAATGATTATAGAGTGCTAGGTATCGAGTACTAAGTACCGATTAATGATTAAAGAGTACTGATTATTGAGTACTGAGTACCAAGTAATGCTTATAGACTACTGAGTATCGAGTACTGAGAATTGAGTAATAAGTATCGAGTAGTAAGTACCAAATGCTACCCAGTACTCACTGAGTATCGAGTTATGAGTATCGACTCCTGAGTACCGAGTTATAAGTATACAGTCTCAAGTAGCTTCGATAGAATCGAGTACTGAGTATCCAGTTCTGAGTACTGAAATTCACTTACACCGGTTTTTCGAAAACAAATATTCTTTTTTTCTGTTATTGCTAATTCGAGTTCGTTATTTATTTTAAGTGGGGTAACCTTTTCCTTTCACACGAGAAAATTTTTATGGGAGAAAAACTCTCTTCTGGGCGAATTCTGATATCAAGCAGGGCCGACCAAATGGAGAGTACATTGAATTGATTTTCTGTGTTCACCGCTTCTGTGTGAAAAGCTCGACTGACTATGAATTTATAGAATTATGCCTCAACCCACAAAAGCCACAAGTAGTAGTAGTAGGTAGGTTTTATTTCTTTTCGTGTGCCATATTTAGCGATTGGCAAGAGATGCCGTCAGCCAGTTACAAAATTAATTGATTAAATCTAATGTAATGTAATATAAGACTTAGGATTATTAATTGTTCTTTTCTTTTTAAATTCATTATTTTAAAAATCTTCAGTAATGATTTGATGCCTATATTGAAGTGCTTCCCTGAGGTAGTTTGCTAACACAACCCAATTTTCACCGTTCTGTATTTTCTCAAATTTCTCCATGTCTATTAATTGGGTTCCCCAGTGTGCTTGCCTGATTTCTTTAAGCACCGGGCATAGTGCTATAAAATGGAAAGTGTCTTCCCTTTTGTGTAGGTTACACATGCTGCACTCGGTATTTACTCCCGTAATGTATGGCCTATAGTTGAGATGTAACACCTCTGTTCTCGCTTTAAATATCAAGGATATTGCCTGTGAGCCGAGATTGTCAGAGAAATAGTTTTTGACTCCCATGTCATATATCAAGCTCCTGTAGAACGCTCGGGTTTCACTTTTTCTTGCCTGATCTATAAATTTAGTTCTTGCTGTTGCTGCCAGGCCTTCCAGTATCTGTTTGTGCTTGTCATTCCAAGAGTTTGGATCATCCAAGGATAATTGTACTCCGACTTCATGCGCTAGGCTGTCCCACTTATCAAAGAATTGCGATCTACTATGCAAGAGATGCAGTGCTACAATTTTTGGAGTCTATGAGGGCTGAGGTTCATGACTTTTCTAATATAACAGAAATGCATTTCTAAAGTCTTTATATAAAGCGGAGCGAGGCCGGTTTCAAGGTAAATAGCGTAGTGTGGCGTGTTCCTTGGCCATTTGAAAATCCTTTTCAGGAAAGTGGGTACAAGTCTTTCCACGTCTTCTAGCTGTAAGTGTCCCCAAACCGGGGCTGCATAGCACATTACTGCTCTCGCTGTGGCCTCGAAGAGCTTATATTTTGTACTGCACTTTACATCCTTTTTTGCAAAAAAGGTATTCCATGTGGTATTTATCGCTACCCTGGAGTCGTGGAGTCGTTGTAATACGTGCTTTTCGAAAGTCATATTCGGCGTTAGCAGTACTCCCAGATACTTATATTCCTTAACATTTTCAATTAAGCAACCGTTTATGGACCATGTTTCACTATTCGAGGGGCGTCCTCTCGTGTCTTTAATCACCATGACCTTTGATTTCTCGGTGTTAATCCGAAGATTCCATAGTTTGCAATAATCTTGTACGCAGTTTATCATGTCTTGCAATTTTTAGGGGAATCCGCCAGCAGCACCATGTCATCCGCATACATAAGGGCTTTTACAACTTCTGTGCCGATAGACACGCCTCCTGGTAGAACAGTGATGATGTCGTCCACAAAAATCGAAAAAAGGAAGGGGCTTAAAAGGCAGCCTTGTTTGACACCCATACTGGAATCAAAAAATTCCGATCTTTGCTTGCCATCCCAAACTGCTGTTTTGTTATCTGTGTACATAGCTTTTATTGCGTTGAGTATTTTTGTCGAAATTCCGCAGTTGCTAAGCTTTAGAAATAGAGCTCTTCGATCAATTGTGTCAAACGCGGCCTTGAAGTCTATGAAAAAATATACATTTTTTCCTTTCGCCGCAGGTACTCATTCGCAATGGCGGTTAACACAAAAATGCTGTCGACGGTTGAGTATCCTTTACGAAAACCCGACTGATACTCGCTTAAAATGTGATGACTATTGGCCCAAGTCGTTAATCTATTTAGCAGAATAGAAGCGAATACTTTTTGTGTGCTATTCAGGAATGAAATTCCTCTATAGTTACTTGCTTCGGTGGGGTCTCCTTTTTTGAAAATTGGGAAGATGATATTAGAGAGAAAGTTTGTTGGCGATTTTCCTTCATTAAGGATGGTATTGTAGGCTATCAATAGTTGCTCTATGAATGTTTCTGATGAGTTTTTAAAAATTCCGCTGGTATTCTGTCTATCCCTGGGGCTTTGTTGTCCTTAGCGCTACGTAATGCCTCCAGAATTTCTGATTTGGTAATTTGAGCATCAAGTTCTTCATTTATTATCAATGGAAGTGCGATGCTAATTTCCGATTCACAAGGTACTTGGAGGAGAGATTTGAAATGTGTTGCTAGCACTTGTGGGCTTGCTTTAATACCTTTCGACGCAGCGCTACCATTCAACTTTCTGGCTATTGCCCAGAAGCCCTTGCTATCATTTATTTTACATATTTCCACTTCCAGCTGCTGATAGTAGCGCCGTTGCTTTTTCCTGCAAAGTATCTTATATTTTGAATTTGCGGTTTGGTAATTTAAGCGGCCTTCTCTAGTTTCTGAGTTTCTAATTTTTCTTAATTGTTGCATTGAGATTTTTCTTGCACTTTCGCATTCTGCATCATACCAAGCTTGTCGAAAAGGGCTTTGCTTTCCAGTCTGCATACAATTTGCGGCTTCTGTTATGCTCCTTGTGAGCATATCCATGGTCAGTCTCATTTCACCTTGTTGCTGTTGAGCTAAGCAACGGTCCAGCTCTGATTGATACCTGTGCACAAACCGATTGTTCCACCTCAGTTTTGGCAATAAGCAGTTTTCAGCGTCTTGTACCTGGGCTAAGGGTTTTACCGTGAGAGCTACGATTATCGGCATGTGGTCAGAAAAAAATTTCTTCTTTAATTTCAAATTCGCTGATTACCTCGTTCCATTTTCCCCCAGCTGCACAGTAGTCGATCGTAGAGCACGATTGTCCACGAATGAAGGTATAATTTCCCTCTGCATCTCCCTTAGTTCGCCCGTTGAGTACTTCCAAATCGAATAAATTGCATAGATCAGCCAGTTTGATTCCTTTGGCATCAGTTTTTTTATCCCTTGTTGATCGCTGTGTCTGTACTATAGCGGTCGCTCCGGCTACATATCCATTTCCGAATTTATGGTTTCCTATTCGAGCATTTAGGTCACCGATTACCATCATGTTGGTTGTTTCGCTTTCAGTCAGAGTATCGAATAGGTCATCATAATCATCATTCCACTTGTTACAGTTTAAATACGTTGGAAATATTTTAAATATATCATTACCAAAATTAAAAGTGATGGACATTCTGTTTTGTGATTTTTCGAGCTTCCACTTTATGTTGTTTTTGAGGTCTTTGCTGATTCCAAATAGCTCCCCTCCACTTGCACGCCCTCTGCTTGCTGATCTGGTGGCTGGTATCCAATATAGCTCGTCATTGGGGAAAAAAGGCTCATAAAATTCGAAATTTTTATCGACAAAAGTTTCGTACAGCAAGAAAACCTTAAACGCATTTACAAACGTATAAAAATTATTCATCAGTTGTTTATTGGCTAGGCCAGCAATGTTGTACGAAAATATTTTAAAATTATAACTGATTTCTTCAGAGTGACATATAGCTATCTTATTATTAATCTGACTGACGGCGCTTTTACTAAAAACTACACAGGGTTTGATTATTTAGGTTGCTGGAGCTACAAGCAGGCCCAGCCTCATTTTGCAACAGCTTCTTTAACATTAAGTCTCCTGGTTGCCCGTTACACATTATTTTATTTTCGGCATTAAAGTTAAATAGAGATTCTCCAACTTTGAGCTGCTCTCCCATTAGTTTGGTTTCGATTTCCGGGGTTTTCTTAGTAATTTCCGCTCGAAGTTCAAACATTCGCCTCCTTCTCTGCCTGGCTGCCATGGTATGATCTCTGTGTACTGCTATGCCTTGTTCTTTTAGGGATAGATCATGCTCGTAGGACCTTTGCCGCATCTTCGTTTCTCCTCATACGTACAAGCACGCAATGCTTCGAACTCTTGTTGACCTGGTTACCAAGCTGTCGAACTGCTACGATGACACCTTCGTTATCAGTTTTGAGCAACTTCAAACACGCTTGCTTTGCTTGCTGGACAGGATTTCCATTCGGAGATTGGGGTATATGCATAATTATGTTGTCCTCATTTGCTTTCCTTGCTAGTCTCTCCACCTCCGCCGTCAATGCAGCACATTTCTGTACCAATTCCGTTTCCGATTTCGCCAGTGCATTTTCCAAGTCATAGCATCGCTTTTCTACTGTTTCTAGCTTTTCTTCCAGTACCGCGTTCTTCATCTGAATAGCATCAATTTTTGCCGACACCACTGCCAGATCGTCTTTTGTTGAGACGTCTTTTAGTTTGGCGTCGAACATATCTGAAAGTATGGCTTTTAGGTCTGCCACTGCCACCATCTCCATGTCTTTGCTGTGATCGCCCCTTTCCGGTGTGATGGTTGGTCTGCTTCTTTTTGCGCTTTGGGCTATATCCGAAGCCTTCGGAGTGCTTCCTATAGTGGATTTACTGGGTTCTATTGAAGATATTAACGGTGCTTTCGGTGGTGTGCGCCCTCCAAACATAATTTCTTTAATGGTCCTGCTGATCGCTGTTGCTTTTGTGTCCAACAAATAAGTATCAGCCTAAGAGTATGCTTCAAAAAATTTTTGGAAGTGCGCGCACCCGCTCTTTCAACAGTTGCCGATAGTGAACGCTCGCTAGAGGGCGCTTTTAATCTTTGAGGTCGCTTTGCTTACTTGTTCGTATTTATGTTTTTTTGCCGCTGATATTCTTTTGGTTTATTATTTTTTATAAAACTTTGTCTCGCTTGTCTTTATTTTTTGTTTCATTTCTCTTCGTTTAGTTTGGTGGGAAACAGTTTGACTACTCGCGTGGTCAAAAAAATTTTTTTAATTGGTTTTTAAACAAATTTTCTATGAGTTTGTCGGGAGTCTCTTTAAAAGGTTTGAACCGCCTCACAGTAGGGTCACTCAAATTCCATCCAAACCAAAAAAGCCCCAATTTTTCTCAACATTTTTCCAAATCACAAAATGTTCTGAGCACCATTTGCATTAAAAGCGTTAAGCTTTAGCAATTAAGCTGATTCTTTTGGATTTAAGAACAATATTTTTTTCATTTGCCTGTCCCTTTTGTCCCTTTTTTTTATTGTACGTACTCTCCTCTGGTACAACAATGCTATCAATTTCCACTTTCCTCAAGGAGAAAAAAAGAGAATAACGGCAGATAAACCAAATGAATACGAGTATAATGCCATTATGTAGTTGTGCCCATATGTCTTTGACTTGTGGGGCTCATTCTCAAACGCCAGAGGCGACATTTCGGTGTGGGTGGATGGGGGGTGGGGGTGGGGGGTGCTGACATTTAAACACGATATATAAACAATGAAGCGCTTTAATGACAAAAATAAATAACAAACAATGCGGCATTGCAGCCTTCATGACATGAGGGAGGATGTGTGTCTCATGTGACGTGGGCATCGCTACTCGAGTCGAGCCTGCAGGCAGCCAACATTTCCACCCATTAAACGTTCTCGTTCTGGTTTTCCCCTCGACATATGCAAAACGATTGCGTTTTCAATTTCATTTCATGCCGCGCCGAGTGACGACTGTGGAGTGCGGGGTGGTGGTGGGGGAGGGGGGTTGTGGGGCGGCGACTTCGTGTAATAAAATCAACCTAACAAAGCGAATTGAGTGAAAAGCAAATATGAGACAAATAAAACGCAAACAGGCTTGACGTTGCTTTCAGCTTCGCTCGTTGTCGCCATCGTCGTGGCTTTTAAGCCTTTCCTTCATTTTGTTTCACTTGTTTTATTTTTTTTCCTTTTCCGTAGTATAAATTTCGCGGGGGATTTTGTCTTTATGACATAACTGTCAACTGCAGCGGCAAGTCCAATGAGAATGACAACAGGAATAACGATAGCAGCAATGAAAACAACCGCAAAGTAAGAGAACAGAGAGAGAGAGAGAGAGGGAGAAATTGCCGAACTCAATATTTTGAGAATGATTGCCAGTTAGCTAACAAAAGGTTACGCTTTTGCTAGAAACTTCTTTTCAACTATAAATAAAAAGAGTTTTGGAAACATTTGAATAATTCAAGCATACGAGGTCCACCCTTTTTATTTCTACACAGAGAGAAAAAACCGAGAGCATTAGACTCAATTCGAGTACAAATCTCATCAAAAGTGTTAGAACAGTTTTACTCAGTTTAATACTAAAAATATATTACCGTAGGCGTTCTCCCAGATTTTTCCCATTTCCTGAATCAAAAGAGAAAAATTTTAAATTAATCGATTCGAAGAATGCATTTGTGGGTACTCAATCTATCATAACAATCCAATTCTGCTTGCTTCTTCCGCTAGCCAGACTTGATCTTTCTCTCAGCAATCTTTGATTCTATTGTATTACATGAATTGGCAACCGCTGCACTATGGTCCCAAATCCCAAAAAGCTGGCCAAAAGCCGAAAAAAAATTTTTTTTTATAGACTTTTAATGATTGGAATAGTTGTAGTGGTACATCTAGTTTGTATTCTGACCGTTAATAAGGAGAAAGTGTCCATACCTGGCTCAGGTTTGAAGTTCGTTCGTGAGCGTCGAGCATGCCTCATCGTTTATTCGTCATGCGTCGAAAATAACACAACGTTTAGAAGCGTATAGATTCGCGAAAAATTAACCAATTTGGATTCTGAAAAATGGATTCTACTCTAGAAAGTAAGTACAATTTAAGCGTATTGCTCAAAGTTATTACTAACTATGCATGACTTCAGTGAATCATTAATAAAAGTAGAGGTTTTTTTTTGGTCACATTCTGAAAAATCGTGTTAAAAAAGCAATAAGTCAAAACTCCCAGCAGATCCCACGCTCAAACGAATAAGAAATTGTTATTTAGACAATTCTTTAAAACATTGTCAAAAATTAGCAGCATATTTAGTCTCGGTGATGATTTTCGTGCGACAATTGTCGCGACATTACAAATATACACTGCTCGACAACAGTCTCCCCCAATTCACCAAACCAACTTTTTCTAAAGTATTTTGGCCCGCTGAGCACGAAAATCGACATGAAAAAAATTTTTCGAACAGTTATCGAGATATTATCGATAAACGAGTTTTTCGATGTTTCAGCCAAATCAAGTACGTTTACGAAGAAATTATCCGCCATATTGGATCCGCCATTTTATTTTTCTATGTTGTGACTTCGGATTCGTGATCTGCAACCCCGAAAATCCCCGAGTACAGACTTTTAGCGAAATCAAATGCGTTTTTGAAGAAATTATCCGCCATATTGGATCAGCCATTTTGTTTTTCTAAATTTTGACTTCGGATTCGTGATCACCGACCCCGAAAACCCCGGGTACAGACTTTCAGCCAAATCAAATACGTTTTTCGACTTTTGGCCGTCTCTTTGGGATTTGGGACCACTGTGCGCTGGACCAATCGGAAAGTGTCTCTCAGTTAGGTCCCAAAATGTTTGGATGCCAGCAGCCACCTTTTAGTGAGCTGGCCAACAACAACTTTTAAGTTTTGTTATTGTTTTATTGCTTTGTTTGTGATTCGCTTTTGGCAAACGATTAAGACCTTGACTGAGTGCATGAGGAACCTGAGGAACCTACTGATACTGCTTGTTGAAGCCCATCTATGTTGTAAATGGGATTGCAGCCTCTGTATCTGCTGTATGTCCTACAGTCCACACTGGCCGGAATTGACAAAATTTTGTTATAAAGTCAAAAAATAAATGTTGAAATACAGGAAAAAAAGCTTAATTCCTCTGAAAGAATATAGAATCATGAACTCTAAAAATTTTTTTTTCTAAAATTAGGTACATTTTATAAATATTTATGAAGTTTTCGACGAAAAAAATGAAAGAACCTACAGTTTCTAAAAATACGAGGGTCGATGAAAAAATATTTTATATAAAAGGGTCGGAAAAAATAATTGATTTTGTTTATTTCTGTAGAACAGAGTTTCGGATCTGCTTGAAAGTTGTACAAGATGTTTATAAGATCCTTATATTATTCCACCCAGAATCCACCTAGATCCCGCCGAGATCCCACCCAGATTCAAGCTAGATCCCAGTCAAATCCAACTCAGATCCCACCCAGATCTCGCCCAAATAAGACTCCACCCAAACCCCTCTCAAATACCACCAGATCCCACAAAGATCTTTCCCAGAACCCACCCAGTTGCCCCTCTTCAGCATCTTTCCTACCTCTTCTCCTTCCCCGTCCGACCATTCTCTTGTGTTTGTGTGTGTGTTTGTCGGGAATCTCCGCAAAATATGAACGATGTCAGCGTCACGTAACGCTGAAATCAAATTTTACTCCTACTAAAATCGTTCGTACCGAAATTAAAAATGTTTCACATCAAAAAAATTCAAAATTTTCAATTTTTTTACGCCAATCATAAAATGTATCTTTGCAACCCTAACCGCTTGTTGGTACACCATATGTTGAGGGTGCCAGTTGACGTCAAGTAGGGAGTTGGTTTGTAATTATTCGGTATTGAAACGCAAATTCGCAAATTAAAAGAAATAAAATATTTAATTCATTTGATGCAATCTATTTAGAAATATAATGTTGTTTACATTTCCAAAACTAATTTCACTTATCAAAACTATTTTGGTAGTGAATTTCGCTAATTCTCCCCACAAATCACGAGAGACTTGAAACCAACCGAAAGAGATTTCAGTGACGCCGAGAATTGGTTGTGGGTTGACAATAAATAGTTTCAGCTTTTCTTCTTTTCTTGATAGGCGATCTGTTCCCCCCTTACTATTCGTTGTATCTTACTGGTTAAGTAAATTGGATTTAAGAAGGTTTTTTTTATTTTGAATTGGAGCCAACTTATTATCTGAGAATATTTTCTCTCTCTGTGTAGTTAAGCTTGCTGTCTGAAAGGTTAGGTTGGGATAGCCATCTATCATTTTTGAGTGAAGCTGCCTGGTCATCTAGAGCAGTGGCTGGCATAACACACATGCTCATTTTGCCTTTGCATGTGTGTGTTTTCGCACGCGAGAGTGCTCTCAGTTAGCACTATTTTGTTGTTGCATTGAGAGCAGAATTAACGTCGCTGTCGCTGAACAGTATTGAATACACAAAAGATACGGGCATGCCGGACACTGATCTAGAGCAACAAACTTATCTAAACCCTTTTTCTAGTCAGTCGGATAAAAACCAGATTTTACATACAAAATTTTTTCGAAATCGCGAAAACACTTGCCCAATTATTTTGAGTGCTTAAGCCAACCGGGCTTGAAATGTTTCCGCACACAAAATGTTTTTCCGATTTTCTACAAAAAATTTCAGATCTCTAGGTCAAAGTAAGCTTAACAATTTGCTAACTTTTCGTGTTTAAGCAAAGTTTCTGCTTATGTTTTAATTCTTCGTACTTACTTGCATTTTCATCGGATCTGTGTTGACCTGACACATGTATTTGCCGGCATCCTCCATTTTGACGCTGCGTATGTTCAGTGTCCAGGTATTGTAGTCATTGTGTGTTACCGATAATCGATCATTGTTGGTTATCACGTGCTCGTGTATGGCCAGAATAGCCTTTGCATCGGCTTTAATCCAGGCAACCTGATGGCCCAAGTTGATGACAGAGGCGTTGTGTGTGTGTGTGTGGGTGTGTGGGTGGTGTGGGGTGGGGTGGAGGGGGAGGGATAAAGACGGTGCATGTCAAAGTGTTTGGGGGAAATTGCAATTTGATGCATTGGCCAGAGAAGTTGAAGCAAGCCAACCAGTTATTGTTAATGACCATTATGGGTTAGCCATTCGCGTCATTCGTGTCAGTGTCATTGTTTTTTTTTTGTTTTTGTGCAGTTTTAGCAAATTTCCGGTCAGCAATCGATTTGCGGATGTATTAGAATTTTAGTTGCCAAGTTTTCGTGACCATCGTCAGTTTGGGTTGGGGGGGATGGGGGATCGGGGGTGGTGTCAGTATCGTTGACAATGGTGGTCCCCGTTTTGGGTTCGTTGTCGTCGTCAAATGTCAGCGCAATTTGACGCCATTTCCCGTTTTTGTTGCCACAACAAGGCACAGGTTTTTTGCCATTTGTTTTTTTTTTTTTTTGGTTTTAGAAGGAAGCAGGGTCAGGATATATGAAAAGGGATATTTCAAGAGCAATTAGTGGAATTGGGTTTGCGGTTTCGCGTATGTGTGTTTTGGGTGAAAAGAAACGTTCGGCAATTAGTTAACATTTCGTTGTCTTGGTTTCGTTGGAACTGATAAAGTCCACAAAGTATTTAAAAACAAACACATACATTGTACAATGATTTCCAGCACTCAGATGTGGCAACAGCTTTATCCTTAATAATTGAGAAGGCTTATGCAACATTTGAGCGCACACACACAAAAATGAACAAATGGGTGCAGTTGGCGGTGCGTTTTGAAGCAGCTAATCAGTTGGCATTAGCAAGAACATGCAAAAACATGGAAATAAACGTTAAAAGTATAAAAAAAATGAAATGAAATAAACAAGTAGAAAAAAGCATTGCCTACTTATGCGGGCACTCTCGGTCTCTCTCTCACTATTTGTTGGCATTACAGAGAATTGTTTTAATTAACATTATAACAGCGTACTCTAAGCTCTCTCTCCCTCTTTATCTCTCTCTCTGTCTGGTGTCTGAAGCCTTAAGCTGCTTTTGGCTCAAACAAAACGGGATTTGAGACTGTTTGTCACTTGAATTGGTTCAGCATGTTCCCATTATTTAGTTGTATCTCTTTACCAATCTAGTGCAAGTTAATTGCTCCCTTTCTTTTTTTAAACTGTGAGCCTTAGGACTGGCGTAAAATAAGGATGCCTTCTCAGCCCTTTCTTGTTTTTCTTATACATCGACGCCATATCATAGTACCTGCCCGCAGGAGTTGGTGTAAATGGTTGCTACATTAAGACTTTGATGAAATGCTCCAGAGCTTGAAAAATGAGCTCTACGATTACTGTTAGCAGTGGAGTCTACAGAACGCGCAGAAGACGAAGGTTCTCTTGCATCTCTAATTGAGTCAAAAACCATTTGCAAAAGATTGAACCACAACCTTGGAACGCTGAATTACTTCCTAGACCACTTCGGCAGCCAAATGCCTCGCTCGTTGCAAGATGCTAAAACTGAATTACTCCATCAATAATGACTGTACACTATGCAACCTTCATGTAACTAAGAATGTAAAGTATTTGATTGGGATTGGCCCAATCTTGGGAGATGTACGAAGTTTGTACCCAATCGGAACCGAGATTGTAAGTTGGTTGAGTGGACAAAACTGGGAGATACTGTCTTCGTCTTCGAAATGAATACTTATCACTAATCAATAAGTTCTTTCTGTTTCTTATTTTATAACCTCTTTATTTTTTAAATTTGTAATTCGGAGTCAGAGCTGTAAACTTGAACCATTTTTCACACAATTGAAAACAATTCCTGATTCCGATTTTTTATAATTCGTAATTGTAACTTGGAATTACCTGTGAATATTCCAAAATTTAATTACTTTTGAAATTACTTAGATGATTGTAGCTGTAAAGGGTAATTATTGAGTAATTGTGCTTAGTAATGAAAAGTAATTAAATATGAATATATATGAATACATTACAGCTCTGCCCGTAGTATTAAATTGCCAGTATTCTTCTTATATATTTATTTTGTTTACCTCTTAAGCGAAAACCAGATGGGCTTCAGAGAAGGATATTCTACAGTCGACTGCATTTACGTACTTACTGCTATAGCAAAGGAATACCTCGGCAAAGGAAAAAAGATGTACTGCTTCTTCATAGATTTTAAGGCAGCCTTTGACACAGTTAATAGGGACAGCCTACTGTATAAGCCAAGCAACCTGGGCGTATCCACCAAAATGGTAAAAACACTAGACAATAATATTACAAGGGTGTGGGATGGCCGAAGCCTGTCGGAAGGATTCAACACAAACCAAGGCGTCAAACAGGGGTGCTTACTCAGTCCACTTTTATTTGCCCTCTATGTCGATGATATTGTAGACAAACTGGCTGGAGGAGTCAATCTAGGAACGCATCGCTTCAAGGTGCTGATGTACGCTGATGATATTGTCATGATGGCGGAGACACCAGAAATGCTGCAGGAAATGATAGATACTACACAGACATACTGCAATACATGGAAACTTGCTATTAATAGCGAAAAATCGAAAATACTTGTAGTACGAAATGGAAGAGGAAGATTTGCCAGAAACGAAAATTGGAGCCTTGCAGGTACACAGTTGGAGGTGGTCAAATCGTTTAAGTACCTAGGCGTCACACTCACGAGCAACATGACCTTTCAAAAGCACGCAGAGCTCAAGAGGAAGGATGCACAAGTGCACTGAAAAAAAAAATCAATCCATATGGGATCAAATCAATCTCAAGCGGTAATGAAAACAACGTAATCCCGGATATGATTGACCTGATCTGAAATAAGATTGAGTTGATCCGACTTTATTAATCCTAAGAAGGATTACATATATCCCGGGGTAATCCTATGAAAGATTGAATTGTGCAAAAATTCGAGCACAATTTAATCCCAAATCTGGATCATTTTATGGCTATTCTAGATTAACTTAAGCTCGATATGTAAGATTGATTTGATCTCAGGAGAGATAACTATTCTCCCTTTCCTCCGCCGCCATGCCATTTGCCATAGGACATCCTCATACACTTTAAAGACCACCCACACCAGTTTTGGTTAATTTAAGACTTCTGAAAAACAAAGAAATAAATATAAAAATGTTTGGCTCCACTGGGACTCGAACACACGACCATTCGCACCGAACAGGAATGGAACGCCATCTCATCGCACACCACCATACCCATTGGTTGTTTCAGCGTGTCTGAAAGGCTACTTATATTTCTTCGCACTCGCTCTCTAATGTATGGGCATGTGATCTCGAAAGGGATTGTAGTAAGCACATTTGGAATGATACAAGCTCGGAAGGAATGGACCAATCCTTAAAAGATTGAATTGTGTAGAATATCCTGAAAATCGAGATTGAAATTTCAAGCTCGGGCCGGGCTTACTCCAAGATTTAAAAGATTGAAAATATCTCGACGTTTTTTTTTCTGTGTGGCAATAAGTAGTACGTGGAACGGTCTGCTGAAACGGAAGCTTGTAAATATGAGCACGAAATACAAAATGTACCAGGCGACAGCCAAAGCGATCACGTGTTATGCCGCTCAAGTATGGGGTTCCGAAGCTTACGAGGATGTTGAAAGAAGCCAACGCTATTTCATAAAAAGGGTATTCCACCTTCCGCAGAATACTCCATGCATTACTCACACACACATTAGACCTCCACTTCAAATATGTCCTTAAGTCCTGGAACATGCCGGACCGACGATACCCAAAAATAGTTACAACATACTTGCTTGAGTCAAAATCACAGTTTTTTAGACAATGGCTCAAAATGGCAAGCGATTATGAGTCTCCGTTGACAATGGAAAACCCAAGCTAGTGGAGATCGGAGCAGAATAGACTGATTGTTAGCATTGACTCTAAGACAAGGCAGATGTGGGAGGATCAAGCCAGAGAGAGTTCGGGGAGACTAGTTTACAAACAATTAACATACAACTTGCAAGAAAACAATTACTTCCAGGACGACATCGACTCATACAGGATAATGCTAATTTTTAAGGCAAGATAAGAGATGCTTAATCTAAATTACCGACCACACCTGCAAAAACATGGTAATGAATGCTCACTATGCAACCTGAGGGAACGCGAGGATTTAATGCACTTTTTGGGAAAATGTCAAATATTACAAGAAATCAGGGAAGCATACCTCGGAACATAGTATCTGAATGTGGAGGAATGTATCAACTGGAACAGCCTATCATCATATATCAGTTTTTAGGGAGATTATTAATGTAAATTAATTAAATTAATTGAAATAACCTGTAAAATGCTTAAATTAGAACTAGAACTTAATAGTTTTTTTAAGCAACTAAAATTGTCAAACTGTTAAAATGAAGAATCGGCATTGGGCTCACGGCTAATAAAGCCATGCCTGCTATATGCCAAAAATAAACTCTACTACTATTTATTTTGTTATTATTTTACAATATTATTATATTAATATTATTATTATATTATTATAGTTTTGGCGAAAGCCTTCGACATAACCTAAGCAGGGAGTACATTTGGCCAGAGTTGTGAAGGGGGGGATACCGGAAAAACTTATTTCCCTCATCAGAGCGACATACGACAGCGCCCAGTGCTTCATGGGGGAAAGCTCTCGCAGCCTTTTCCAGTCTTAACCGGCGTTCGAAAGGGCTGTGCTCTGTCTTACATTCTATTCATAATGGTGATTGCAGATGTGTTCTTCACTTTGCGACCAGCATCCAACCAAAATCTATGCCTCCAAAACTTAATCGCTTAGCCTTCGTTCCGGACAATCCCATGCGCTGGTTTTGGCTGATCAGCCCAATACGGAACTCGATGTGGAGTCGCGCCTTCAGAAAGCTAAGGGTGCTTTTGGAATGCTGCCGGCCGTTTGGCGATGCTCATCGTCCCTTATTTTGTATTTTCTGGCCTGACAGAATACGGAATTCCGAGCTGCTTAAGCGCACAAATATGGGGAGTGTTGACACCTTAATGAAATGGAGCTGGATAGGGCATATATTCCGAAAAAAGGAGAACGATATCGCTAGAGAGGCAGTCAGGCCCAAAGAATCTGGGAGGAGGGAAGACCTGGCGAGAACTTAAAGCGACGACCAACAACAGAGTTTGTTGAAAGAGAATAGTGGTTAATGCCTTATGTACCACACGGGATTGAAACTAGAAGAAGAAAGGTGGCTGGTCGACTGTACAGTTGTTTCAAGAATTTCCCGGTTCAATCTGCAGCAGTATTTGCACAACGACTGCAATTCAGCAGATAGAGTACCACTTTTGAGGAAAACAACAAGTAAATCACATAATGTTTTGCTCTAAAAGTTTAAAAAAATGTAATTGGCAGCTAATTTGGTGAAAAACTTGAGTACATAAAAAACAATGGAAACAAAAAAGAGAATTTTTTTTAGGAACTACACACTTTTGGGGACGTTTTAGAAGATGTACAAGTGTTCAGATTGTAAAACCTTGTTAAGAAGGGTGACACGTCATTTCACCCAACACAACAATTCAAAAATCCGTCAATTCAACACAAACAATTTCAACACACGTCAATACATCACTAAGTCATTTTACCCAACACAACAATTCAACACAACGCAAAACAAAATAATTAATTTGTTATTAAATTTGGTTTGAATTGAATTGACGAAGTGTTAAATTTTTGTATTGGGTGAAATGACTTATTGACGTGTGTTGACTTTTTTTGTGAATTGTTTAAGTTTTCTTCTCTACGCTACAAGTATTGATATACTTATATTTATAACGCTAATCACATGTGTTAAATTGACGTGCTGAAATTGTTTTGTGTTAAATAGACGTGGAACCTTAAGTTGAGTAGCGATGACTTTTATTAGTGATAGAAGGGAGGGCGGATTTTTCCACATCCGCAGCCTCCATCCCTCGCCGATTAAAAAAAACAATTCCCGGTATAATCAACACATAAATTTCAAAAAGTCAATTAAACATACGTCATTTCAACACATTACAAATTAAACAAAAACAAATTCATTTTTGAAATTGTAAATGTGTTGAAATATCTTGTGTTATAATTATGCTGTGTTGAATTGACGTGTGTTGAATTGACGTGTGTTGAATTGACGTGTTGAAATTGTTTTGTGTTGAATTGACGTGTTGAAATTGATTTTTTTAAAAGTTATACACGAAAAAATAAAAAAATAAGTTTTCTAAGAAATACTCCCGAAAAATATGAATTTTTTAAGAACCTTTGTAGGAAAAATTTATTCTGTGTGTGTTAGCTACAACTTTGCCGAAAACAAAGCTGAAATAAGCTATTTGCCCAAAACTAATGACACATTTTTTTTTGTTGTTGTCACACCCAATTTCAAAAACTTTGAGGGCTGACTGTTGCACTGTGTTATTTGTTAAACTTATGCGAAGGGACTGACACAAAGCAGCTAACATTAAGAAGAGAAATCATTGCTAAATCTAAACCTCTTTGTTTGTTTTAAAGCTGAACCTATTCAACTGATGGGACAAACACTTAATCCTTATTATGAAAACATTGGTGATCAATTACTATGAAGTTTTTTAAATCACTTATAAGCCCATTGAAGAAAACTTGTTTGGCAGACTTTGCATATATTTGCACTTTCGCATGGAAAAGATGGTGAACCTATTCAAGTAGAGCTTGATCTCGATTGGCTCAACTGAATTCAAAGATTTCACCAACTCACTGGAGACTGAGTTGAGTGCACCGCTCATTAGTCATTAAATAAAGCGCATATTTTGCCATTCCCCTTAAGCCCATAAACAAATAACTGAATACAGCTGGGCCAGCTTTTTGCCTCCGCCCTCCACCCCCGAAACGAGGCAAATATGCAGGACAACAGAGTCAGGAGTCAGAAGTTCGTTTGATGTTGCCCTGCGTTCGCTCTTTATTTATTTACTCAATAAAGCAAATTTATTGAGTAATGCCCAAAGGGTGGGGGGAAGGCAGATAGACAAAGCGCCACAAAAACAAAAAAATATTTCAAAATGTAAATGCAAATAAAGCGAGAGCAAATGTCATAAAGTAAGGCTATAGCTACATACTACAAAAAGGACTCTACACACACAATCACACACACGGACATCACAAATACATATGTACACATACGCAAAAAAAATGGTGCAAAGTTTGTTTCGGTTTTAACTCGGTGCGCTTGAATTTATTTTTATTAATATTTTCTGTACGGAGAAAAGGAAAAACAACAAAAAATTTGGAAAAAAAAGGGAAAACAATGCAACGATTATGCGACTGTTTGTCGTTGTTGAGCCGCATTAAGCAATGAGTAACAAATGTGGCAAAGTTTTGTCAGCAAAAAAAAAAAAAAAACAATCTTAAATTTTTAGCACTTCGTTGTTAGTCCGACGAATGCAATTCATTTTATTGTGTTGCCCATATTTTATACATATTTATTTATTGTTTAAACAAAATGACATCAAGCATCGATGATGGGGCCACTCCAGACTCCAGCCCCAGCTCCCGCATTTGGGCACACGCTCTGTCTCTGTCAGTTGTTTTTGTTTGATTGAAACATCGGAGGATTTATATGAAATGGCGTTTTTATTTATGATGCCATTTCGTTGATTAACACTCTTTGACGTGCCTCGCACAATGCACACAAACACACGCACACGGGCGCACGCACGCACACAGCGAAAGACAGTAAATGTGGCGAATGTGCAAACAAAATGCATTCAATGAATGCAAAACAACAACAAATTTGTTAGCAACTTTTTAAAGGTTTTGTGACATTTAAAGTTGAAAGAAAAAACATTCTTTTTGACAGGGAGCTGAACCAACTAACAGGACACTGTTAACCAGAAAAACCGGGGTGCTGGTTGTATAACTGTCCCGCAGGGGCCGAACACATTAAGGTATTCCTACCGACACAAGACGAGCGCTTGCTGAGGCTTGTTCCAATAGAGCAAAGAGCTTTTTAGTCCGAGCCAAGGTATACTTAACAAGTAAGGTGCACTCGCTCTCTCTTGTTAAATTTTAGTCTGTAATCTAAAGTTGACGCATCTTCGCGGACGAAGTTTTTGTGTTTGACACCAAGCGAGTACAGAAATTCATTACTCTCTCGCTCTCTTTGACACAAATATAAGGAGTTGTGAGAGAGCGAGTGCGGCTACCTTGTTTGGTATACCTTGATTAGAGCGGGCTTGCGTTGCACTTTTGGCTTCGCTTTTCTCGCTCCATATGTTGCACTGGAAGAAAAGTGGGAAGCTCAAGAGAGAGAGAGAGCGAAGAAGACTGATTATCTGGATAAAATGAAGACAACAGGCCTCAGCACGGCCAGTATCGGTGCACAGAGAAACTATTTTTCTAGCCTGCCGCCATTCGAAGTAGCTTGCCAACGATGGGCCAAACACCCAGATGCAGGGATGCAAACCGTTCGGATATAAGGTCGGGTTCGGTCTAATGATTCACAGATTTGGAGTCAACTGAACCGTGGTTCCAAAATGAAAATGAAAATTTGACTTAAAAAAATTTTACTACGTTTATCCGGCATCTCTTAGGATCAATTCTGAACTTAATTTGGATGAACTTACTAACTTAGAAGTATCATTGTCTAAAAGTAAAGGCTTTGAACCCATCCATATCGTGTTTCTTTGTGGTTCGGTTACGGTTCGTTTCAGAACTAGTTTGAGTCTCTGCTCAATATTATTTTTATTTTAATTTTATTACTTTACATATTTGTGTGGTTTGCCTTATATAAGTTTCCTGTACGGACATGGAGAATGAGTACCTGCCTCTTAATTTTGGTTGTGCCAAACCAGGGTTCCCCAGGAAGAGAGCGCTAAAACGTGACTGCGTCTCTCTCTAACACACAATAAAGTGTGACTTCGGTAAGCAAGTTTGTGCCGCCGGGGCTATCGCTGGGGAACACTGTGGGGAACGACAGAAACGAAGATATACTTATCAAGGTAGCAACACTCGCTCTTTCTCTCTCTTTTGTCGGCATGCAACCCTTGTGAGAGACGCATTTTCGCAGACGAGTTTTTTGTGTTCTACAGCGGAGGCAACCATCCACAGCTCACATGAGCTGAAGTCAGTCGTGCATTTATGCAAACGCGAGCCGAAGTTATGGTTGTCTGAATCGGTTATTATTGCATTGCAAGTAAAACTGCTGTGGTCTGGAGAGAGCTCTCTTGTTCAACAACACAAGCGCACTCTTTCGTCCTCTCCATTTGGCCGCCTCTGTTCTACAGTACAGAAAATCATTCCTTTCTCGCGGCTACCTTGTTAGGTATATCTTGTTCTAGTCTATCTAGCACGGCGGCCTCAAGTCAAATGCAATTTATACTTTTATACTTTTCTTTGACATTTTTTAAAAGGTATCTGCCTACATTGATTGTTCAAAGACAAATTAAGGGGAAGTTGGAAATTTTAAATCCATGTCGAGGTCATCAAACCTTAAGATATATGATATTGGATTTTTGATAAATTCCTTATAAAATATGCTAAATTTTTTGCACCATGTCATATAAGGTACAGCCTTGCCTTTACCCATTACCAATGACAGCAAAGGGTCATAGATGTAATACAGCCTTAGAAGGTGGATAATTGCTTAAGGCTTATGCTTAACGTGCCGTTGGACGTACTGTCTTTTACATAATATGATGCTGTGAAAGAGCTCAAGGAGCACCCAAGGCTGCTTTACGACAGCCCCGAATTTACTTTTAATGTTGTCGCAGACTTCCTTAGGAATTTCCATTAGCCAAAATTGAACAACGAAGTCTGTAGTGCAATAAGCAACATCAGCAGGACTGACAAGAAGTAGTAGTCAGTAGTAGTAGGACCAAATGGTGTACCATATAAGCGTATATAGACGTCTTTGTAGAGCTGGATAATGCCTAATTTCCCAAAAGGCGGAAAGTTCACAAGTAGATCCTGAAATGGATTATACGGATTCCAATTTAAAAATATTCATAGTTAAAATATGAAGAGCAAGATATGATTGTGAGCACCCAGGACTTCAAGCATGCCACCTACTCAGCTGGGTTAAGCGCGAAAACCGCACAATGACCAGTTGGCTTCAGCTACATTAAATTAAGCAATTTACCAAAGGAGTGCCACAAGGGTCTGTACCTGGTAGAGTAGAGCGGGTAGTGGCAGCTCTCTTCTAGTTAGATCTAGAGCAGCTATCAAGCTTTGCGCTTGTGTACATAGCAGCGAAACACGAAGTATACGTCATGACGTCAAACATGAGCAACAAGCAAACAAACAAATGCGTCATGAGAGAAGAATAAACCGAAAACACGCGTCGCAAAAGTATTCTCTTTCTCTCTCTCTCTATTCGTGTGTCGGCTGTGCTCCCATACCATGGGATAAGCTTTTGGCATTTTGGGCACCACTGATCTAGAGGCAAAGAAAAAGAGGGGGAATTAATAGGTACAGCATTTACCTTAAACAGCTGGCAGGACATTGACTAACTGATGAAGGACTTGAGGGCTTAACCTTAACCTTAACACAGACTAACTAAACTGAAGGCGTGTATACGTGCTCTCTCCTATATTGCTACTCGCCTAGAGAGCCGGAAGTGGTTCTTTCTCTTGAACAATTAATCTCGGCTTAGAGCTGAGAGCCACTGTTCTACCCTTCAGTACAGTCTTCCATTGGGCAAATGATCCTTCAAGGCGCTGATTATGGTTTCTATTATCCGATATTTGCCGAAGAAAAAAGATGAAATATCAGCCCCATTTTTAATAATATCGAAATGATATACGCTATATCATTTTGATTTTTTTTTTAGATGAAGTCCGATTCGCAAGAAGAAAACATCAGTCGTTCATATAGAAGTTTCATCAATTGGGCTTGTAAAAGAGTTTCACATAGTTTCTCTTTCCTTGAGCTTCCCCCCTTAGGTCGCGCGCACACATGCGGCTGAAAGATGAACTGACGGCAAAGCTTAAGACTAATCTAGACAAACTACTACACTCATTGCTTGCCAGCGTTTACAAGAAACACACGATTGATCTTTTATGTTCATCTTTCGCTTGCATGTATGCGCGCGTCCTAACATTTAAAACTCTTCCACTTTCAAGCCATTTAACAATTTAATTTAAACAAAAAACCAATTCACTTGAACGTTCTTAGTGCACTGCAGTGTGTGTATGCGTGTGTGTGTATTACCCTTACACCATTCAGTAGTCATCGCCCCGGGAAACCACCTCCTTGCAAGTGGGTCGCAACAAAATCGTATGCTCAAACTGAGCCGTATACGAACCCTTTATATCACACAGCGGCGGATATGCACGCACAATCCCCTTATCGCACAGATCCTTGAGGGCCATCTGGTATTTGGTTGCACCGGCACGTTCCAGCCAGCGCTTGCAGAATGCCAGGGTACCAAAATTACGATTGATATTCGCCAGCAGCTGCTTGGACGACTGCAAACGCAGCGGTGTAAACGGCAGACTGAAGACCTTCATGTAGTGCGAGCACTCCATGTCCTCGTGCACCATACCGCGTCCCGTCGACCCAAAGGTCTCGATGGCATAGAACTCGTTCTCCTCCATGCGCGTCAAGTCTCCTCCCTTGACTATGGGCAGGGTTTTGCCCGCATGAATGCGATACTGGCCGATCGAGTGTCCGTTGAGATTGCGCACACACTTGATAGGATGCACCAGGCCATCCAGCTCCAGCTCGTACGACTCCATGACCTCCTGAATGGCGGCGCCAATATCGGCGAAGCGCACATCGATGCCCGCCTCGCGTATACCCTTGTTGGTGGCCTCGCGGGCTGCTTCCAGCAGGGGATCGAAGCGTGGGTCGAAGGACAAGGTGAAGGCACTATCGATGATGCGTCCCTGGATGTGGGTGCCGAAATCAATTTTGCACACATCGTCAAAGGCCAACACAGTCTGGTCATTGCTGTTGGGCGTATAGTGGGCGGCACAGCGATTCAAGGAGCAGCCGGTGGGAAAGGCCAGACCCGCCTCCAAGCCATTCTCGCCAATCAGGCGACGGGCGGTTTCCTCCAAAGTCTCACAGATGTGCAGCATGGTCATGCCGGGTTTGATGTAGCCCTGCATAAACTGGCGTGTCTGACGATGGGCCTCGGCCGCCTGACGCAACTGATTGTAGACTTCCTCATGAGCGCGTTCCAGATGGCGCTTTTCCTCCGAGGTCAGGCGATTAATGGCTGTGGTGTCGTCACGATAACGATCCTTGGGTATGGGATGTTCCAGAATCTGTCCCACGGGATAGTTGGCCGCTGGGAAGAGTTCACTAATCGGAAGAGTGGGTGGATCTGTCTGTTGTTTCTTAAGTGTGCTGGTCGACTGACCAGCCTGAGGCTTCTTCTTATTGTTTGGCTTGCGTTTCTTTTGCTTGGCTGTGTTAGGGGATTCAATACTCAATTGGCTAAAGTCCTTGGCAAGCATGTTATCCACGGTTAGCTCCGTCTTTAATGGATCAACGTTATTTTTAGACATTTTGGATTTTTGAAGATTTTGTAAGATATTTTTTTTAATTTTTAAACACAAGTCGTAGGCTGGAAACGAGTTTGCTAATTGAAGGTCGAGAAAGAAATGTTTGATGGGAATTTTAAGGTAACTGCGTTGATTTTTTTTTCAGAAACATTTTATAAGCAGACTACTTGGAAGAAAAACCTTTTGTATTATTAGAAAAGTTCCCTAGGATAATGATTTCCCAAAACTAAGTAAATTGCGGTTATGGTTCGGTTCAGACCATCTTGTATTGGTCTAGAATTTGGTTAGAACGATTTGCTCTTGAAAGTTCTCGTTCTGAAATTCGAAATTGACCGTTAAAAATTCGAAAACAAAATAAATTCTTGATATAAGAAAAAAAGGTTTAATTTAAGATAGAGAAATTTCTTATTTAAGTAAACAATGACCTTGAGTAGAGCACGAAACGGACTTCTGTTTTAATTTAAAACTTTCAAAAGTTTCAAACTGGTTCTATCAAAGTGCTTATGGAGTGATGATGGATTTCGCATTTGTTTGCTTGATTTATAGTCTTTGGATCTTAGAAGTTTTATAAGATTCCACACAAAGACTTTGTTTTAAGAACAAATTGGAATTGGTTTTAGACTATTTTGGGCTACTCAAATCAAGTTCTCGTAGTTCAATTTAAGAATATATTGATCTTTACTAGGGAATTTGAATGGTTTTTATCTTAAGTATGCCAGTTTTTGTTAAATTAGTAAACCGGACTTGATTTAAGACTGCTCAAATCTAAAAGACTTTAAAATAGTTCAAAACTAAGCTTGCCCATAACTGACTACACGTTCAGCTTGTCTGCAATAAAAGCATTTCTACTGAAAAGATGTAAGCAGCGTACAGACATATAAAGTTCTGCTTTTGCCCGTAAGACAATGAGCTTTACCAAAAAAATGCTTTTTACGATTCGCTTTTGCTTATGGCTTTCACTGATCGCTTTGTCGAGAGCTAACTTCCAAAGTGTCTTTTGCGTATGTATGCGAGGCTGTGAGAGGAAGCCAGTATGTGTAGCTAAGCCATCGACTCCATAACTAGATCTCTAACGATAAAACGATCTCGGGCGATGACGATTGATCTGTAACTTCAGCATATTCTCTACTATTTCGAGTCTTGCGCACAACACATGTAACAATTTTCAACTTATTGATTGGAGACCTCCCTTCTTTCATCTACTATTTGTCGGAGTACCTCCTTTTACATAGCTCATGTGCGTAAGGGTTTTTGCCGCAAGCTTCTAATAAACATTAGTTCCACTCGGCCCTTCTAAATATGCATTTGTAAAGTTTGTGAATTTATTATTATTATTATTATTAACGGCCTGTATCCAGCTTCTTCTTTGTGTGGAACATAAATGAAGCAGGGTGACTATGACTTAAAATGTGCATGGTCACTCTGATCAGTCAGCTGTTTAACACTGTTCATTTTTTTAATTTAATTTACTGAGGTAGAATGGCGCTCGGAATAAGATAAGTAAGGATGGCGAAACACATTACTGCAGCTAGTTGTTATCTGCACAACAAATGCTATTATCACCAAGGTAGTTTAGTCGCCAATAAATTAAAGTCTTTCATCTAACTAGTGCACCACGCCAAGTCGCTTATCATCCCAGTCCTGCAATATGGCGCAGAAGCATGGACAATGACAGCAGCGGATGAAGCGGCGATTGGCGTGTTTGAGCGGAAAATTCTCCGGAGGATTTTTGGACCTTTAAAAGTCGGCGATGATTTCCGCATTCGAAGAAACGACGAACTGTATGAGCTCTATGGGGACATCAGTCTGGTCAAGCGCATAAAGCAGCAGTGGCTGCGCTGGCTAGGACATGTCGCCAGGATGAAGGAAGAAGCTCCAGAAAAAAAGGCGTATAAATCGAAGGCGGTTGACTATGGAGGCGGCAAGAGGGGGAGACCACCACTAAGATGGGAAGACCAACTGGTGGCAGCTCGCACAGAACAGAAGCGAATGGAGAGCGTTAATCGCAGAGGCCCAGACCGTCGAACGGTTGTAATGGCCATTAAGGAAGAAGAAGAAGAAGAGAAGTGCACCACGCCAACTGATTTGCCTCTGACCTGGCGACAATCAGATTAAAAAGGGTAAAAAAAAAGGGAAAAAAGGTAAAAGGTCTTAACCGACGGCATCTTTTCTACCTTTCTTATGAACAGCGTTCCTCTTGTCACCATCCCCTACCAATCTTTGCACGCTGCCGGTTCCCCAGCCAGTTGACAGCTTATAAAACGAGAGCGTAAGTTAAAGTCGGCTCTAACCGACTTCGATATACCCGTTACTCATAAAAAAACATGTTCAACAGTGTTCCTGCGTTCCTTAGGGTGACCATCCGAAAAGTATGCAACATTTTTTTTATGTGGGGGTAGCGGGGGGCTTGTATCACGTTTTTGCTCATAACTTGAGAACCGTTCATCCGATCTTGATCGTTTCTTCGGCAAATCGATTCATTTTGCTAATTACTAACTATCTTTAGAAGGTACGAATCGACTATCTTTAAACTGTAGGAGATATAACGTTTTTTTTTAAATTGCGGGGGCGGGAGGGGGCGTGTCCAAAATTGGAAACAAACTTGATCTGCGTACAGATAAAAGAAGCATTTGTCCCATACATGTCAAACTTCTATCTCTTACCATCTCTGAGATCTAGGTGTTCATACAGACGGACGGACGGACGGACGGACATGGCTATATCGACTCGGCTGTTGATGCTGATCAAGAATATATATACTTTATATGGTCGGAAATGATTCCTTCTGCCTGTTACATACATTTGCACGACTTTAGTATACCCTTTTTACTCTACGAGTAACGGGTATAAAAAGTATATACAAAAATTTATATGAAGTTTGCCAAAATGACGACCATTGAAAAATTAAAGTTCGATTGTGGGCCCCTTTTTTGTAGTTTAGTGTAAAAATAAATAGTAAAAATTTTTTTTAAAATTATGATTGTGGGTCAGAGCAGTATGGTGACAATTCAGCGTCGATTTCATGTAAAATCATCCAAATCGGTTCAATGGAACTGGAGATATCTTGGCCGCCAGTTCGAAAAACGTGGTTACGAAATAAATGCGTTTAAAGTTTAAAGTAATTTGAAATTTACTTGTTTTAGCGAAGACATTGGTCGACAAAAACGGCTATCTCTAAAGTATTTCGAATTTAAAAAAAACCTTTTTGGGGCGATATTCTCAAATATCCAAGCTATAAAAAAGTGCAAAATAAATCGAAAAAAATGTTGCACTTGGAGAATACCTCCTTAAGTTTAAGTTAAGATTGAACACTTCGAACTTGAAATAAGAATTTTGTACTATATGTTTCTGTAGCCGGCTCAAGGTCAACGGTTGACTATAACGAATTGTTTGTCCTCTTATCAACTGACTTTTTACTGCCACAGTCCCAGATGGTTTGCATGGAACCACTGCGTGTATATGTGTGTTCCTTGAGAAAAGGCCGAAAAGTATGCAGCGTGTTCTGTAGCTGTAGACATTATCGCAGAGGCCAAGAGTTACCAAACTTCGATGACTAAATCCTTGCGCAATTCATTTTATAAAATCTGTTTCATTGCATTTCCCACGTCGTTTGTCCGAGGTGTTAAGTTGTCCAAATCCCTCCTGTTATGTCCATCAATCCTCTGAGTGGATAAATCCCCATTCATTGCATTGTTTTATGACTTAATTTGCTTTAATCTCCCGTTTGGTGCAGAATTAAACATTTACGTGTGTGAATATTGCTGTTATTTGTTATTTTATTTTTTACTTTGCAAATCAATTGTTTACATTCCATTGTATCCATGAGTTGTTGTCGTTTGAATTCTTTATGACCGACTCCTCCATGGTCATAAATTAAGTGCGAGTGCTAATAATAATATAATTCGATGATAAAAACAATAAGCTATGCAATTTTTTGCTATTCCTTATTGAAAAAATTTGCAATGTTTATTTAAATTTATTTATCGTTGTCGTTGTTATTGTTTTTGTTGCGGTGCATTGGTGCGTTAACTATGCAGAGTGCTATTTAAGTATATAGGTTGGATTATATATATTTATATAGATATATGTATAGGAACAGGTGCCATTATACTTAGGGTGCACTTGAAATGAAGTGTGAGGGGGTGAAACAAAACGAAACTGAAACTAAAGACAATGCGGCACTGCGTTTCTGGGCAAAAACCGATACATACCTTGGCTGGGGCTGACGCACCGTCACCACTCACCCGATGACCACCCAGATTGTTCACCACACACGTGAAGGTCGCATCCCGGCCCTGGGCAATCGTCACATTCTCCAGCGGTATGACAAAGTCCGGCTCGAAGGCGCCCACTGAGGAGATTTTGTTTGAAACGGAAAGATCTTCATTTCAATTGGAGATTTCCATGAAGACATAGAACATTTAACGGGTTTCGATTAAAGTACGAGAAATGGTGTGATCGGCGGCATGTAAACAATTGGCAAATCAAAGATCAAATTATCATACCAAGCGAAAGCAATCGAAATCGATTAAAGCCAACGTGCTATTTCAGAAAAGTATAAATATTTGCCGAAGGTTTTCCAAAACGCCAGCATCCAAGGTCCACTCACCTATGCAGTTGCCGAGCAACAGTAGCAGAAGCAATTGCCAACGGACAGCACCGCTGCTTGCACCGCTTCTTGCACCGCTGACAGGGAGATGAAGTCGAGCCAGCTTGTCGTATGAATTGGAATTGTGCTGCTCGTTCAATTTGTTGCGCTGGGCGATTGTCTCGCCTTTATTTCTCTGGGCCTTCATCATCGTCGTCGTCATCATCATAAGATTGATGTAGTTCCCATTAACATGATTTTACAGTGTCCTCGGATTTGTAGAGAGTGGGCTCTGTAAAAGGGGGAGAGGAATTTGAAATTAAAGGCAAGACAAGCACCGCAACTCTGCGACGCAATAGATCGAGAGCTGAAAAATTATGACAAAATTATATGTTGTTGTGGCACCATTTGGTTATATTTTGGTGCCCCCACTGAGTGAGTATCGAGAACTAAGTATCGAGTACTGAGTATCAAGTACTGAGTATCCAGAAATGAGCATCGAGTACCGAGTTAAGAACTGAGTATCAATTACTAAGTATTGTGTTCTGAAAATTGAGTACTGAACATCGAGTACCGAGTATCTAGAACTGAGTACACAGTTTTGAGTATCGAGCACCGAGTTCAGAAGTATCGACTATTGAGTATCGAGCACTGAGTATCCAAAACTGAGTTTATGGTACTGAGTATTGAGTACTAGTTATCAAATACTCAGTATCGATTACTGAGTATTTAGTTCTGAGAATTGAGTGCTAAATATCGAGTACTGAGTATCCTGAACTGAGTTTCAATTACTGAATATTGAGTTCAGAGAATTGAGTACTGAATATCGAGTACCGATTTTCTAGAACTGAGTATCCAGTTCTGAGTTTTCAGCTCTGAGCATCAGGTGTTGAGTATCGAGGCTGAGTTCCGAATATCGACTATTAAGTATAAAGTACTGAGTATTCAGTACTATCAAATGAGTATCTGGTACTGAGTACAGAATACTGAGTACTAAATGTCGAGTACCGAGTATCTAGACAGCACTGAGTATCGAGTTTTGAGTATCGAATACCGAGTTCAGAATATCGACTATTGAATATCGAGTACTGAGCATCTAGAACTGAGTATCAATTGAGTATCCGCTACTGAGTATTGAGTACAAGTTATCAAATACTGAATATCGATTACTGAGTATTTAGTTTCGAGAATTGAGTACTGAATATCGAGTGCCGATTATCTAGAACTGAGTATTCAGCACTGAGTATCCAGCACTGAGTATCGAGTACTGAGTTCCGAGTATTGACTATTAAGTATAAAGTACTGAGTATTCAGTAGTATCAAATGAGTATCTGGTACTGAGTACCCAAAACTGAGAATTGAGTACTAATTATCAAATACTGAGTATCGAGTACACTTGTGCCCAGCTGCTGACACGAAATGTGGCTCATTTAGCTGGATCTTGTCTTTCCATATTTCGCCCTCCCTCTCTCTCGCTCCTCTTAAGTTAATTTGCCTCACCAGCTCCACTTGATGTTACTCCAATTGCCGGGCAAATTTAAGCCATGACCAAATAAATAATCTAAATACATATTGCCATGTTTACACACTGCCTCGTATCTGGAATTGTATCTTGTGGATGCATTATCTATTGACAAAGCGTTGCATACCGAATTGCAAGGAGCCGAGCGTTGCGACGTGGCCTCGCCTTTGTTTGGCGACGACAACATTTTTATTGCCCAGACGGAGACGAGTGCAAAAAGGAAGCGCCAGCATTTTATTCGTGCATTCATCTTGGGCCAGGACTAGCAGCCGGGAGCCAAGACCCTCTGCACGTGCCGCTATTTACATTTGCACGTAATAAATTCACAGGGACGACGACGACGACTCGCAACAGGAAATGTGCAGGAAGTGCATATGCCGGTTGTCGTTTTTGGCTTTGAATTGACTTTGGCGTGGCAATGGCAGCACAACGTGTTGCATCTTTCCCACTCGCTCACACATATTTGCATTGAACAAAAAAAAAAAAAAAAATTTAATGAGCTCACAAAAGCTTCGTGCAAATATTTGCCCAACTCCTCGCTCTCCCGCCCCCACACCCGGCCAAGCGAATCGAAGTCCGCACATTAGCCCTGGCAGGACAAGAATAGCGCAGAGGACGCGTGCGAGGCGTTATATTAGATACGTGTCCTATCTATGGGCCCATAGCCCATGCCAACTTTCGCCCCCGCCCGCCCTGTAATCAGCTTGTGTGGCTTTTTTGTCTGTGTGTGTGTGCACTCAAACACTTTCCAAACGTTGGCGACTGTCAGGATGCGTCGCATGTGGCCCAGTTTTAAAGATCTAGAGTAAGATCTTCTATGCTAATAGCTAGAACACACTGTTGGGCATGAGGGAGCTTAAATTAGTTCAACAAATGAAGTGAGAAATATTTGCATGCTTATAAAATGATTTTAAATAATTTTTTTTACAATAGGCATTCGTCTTCACTACAAGGATCAATTTACCAATTATTTATAACAAAACCTTTAAAACAAAACCCAACTTGGAGTTCAATACTAAGCTAATGTTTGTTGAGTAGGTGTCTGTGTCTGCCTTATAGTTAACTCTCTTGTCTATTATATGTAGCATTTCGAGAATAAAGAGTTTTCTGAACATGTTCACCCCCAAAGTCTCTTTTTTTTAAGAACCACGTGATTAGTCGCAATAATAAAGTCATAACATGTATGAATGTGATTTGGAACAATTTTCTGGTCAAACGGAAAGTTAGTCTCTAGATCTGCATCTTGGCTGTGTTGGAAAAGTTCTGCATACCCAATTACCAATAAGATAAATTTCTGGAATCAGATTACAACTTATTTTGGATTTCTGGGTTGGCCATTGGGACTAGACTGGCCAGGCAATGGCCGTGCGTCCAGACTCACTCAAACACAAGGCCCTAAGGCCTTAAGAGAAAACTCATTTTCTATTCTAACTCAATTACTGTCTAACAAGCATCGACCGATTTTCGCGATGTCTGTAACGCGCTTGCTGCAACGGTTAGATTTTTTTTTGAATTGTATCTCAGGGTTTCAGCTCCCTCTAACGTTCAGCAGATGAACTTTTTGTTCGAGAGAGAGTGGGCGAGGAGAAATTATAAACAGCCCAAACTGTCGCTCGCACTCAATATGGCGAATTTCACCTTTCTCTGCTAACAGATTTCCTTCGCGCCACAAAACTAGGCGTCTTTCTTTCACCTTTCAACCTTCAACTAGTGCAGTTGAGTTAAATCAACGAAGTGCCAAGTTTTTCTTCAACACGCCATTTTTAAGAGTCATAGAAAGTTCTAAGTTGAAAAAAGAAGTAATTATTACGCGAGTGAAAGACCAGAGTTCGCGTTTGCGGATTTATCCGCGTATTGAAATTAAATTTAGTGTGTGAACTCCAAAGAGGGGTAAGTGAGAACAAGAAATTGTTATGGTGGATAGGTTCTTAGTATCGCTGTTCGTTCTTGTGCAAATTGCAGGTTTGGCACCTAATTTGGGATTTGATTCCACTGGCCGACTGCAACCCTTTTGCAAGAGATCGCGTCATGTTTATGGATTAATTGCATTTAATTTGCACAAACATAGGCCACAGACATAGAGAGGTCTCTCTCCTCATTTGTGAAGCTGCTGGGAAAAAATCGCTCAACTTACGATATTCGAGGGGCGAGAGATCAGCCTATCAAAGTAGAAGGGAGTCAGTGCCAAAACTGAAACCGCGTCGCGAGTACGCCCTGAGCCAGCTGTGCCCTAATCCTCGTTTTTTTTTAGTGGCCGAAATGGTTAAAAGTGGGTGAAAGTTAGCCAAGGAACCCAAAACAGTTCCCGAGTAGTTTATGCCCCTGTTTTTTTGGCCAATTGGAGGGCCCGAGTGAGTGAGATCGGTTTTTTTGCTGGATTTGCTGAAGTGACCACCCAGCTGGATAATGTATTATTAACAAAAAAATTGTGATCATTTGGTTAAAGTCACAGCGTTTTTGTCCCGTAAATCGGGTGAAAAATTTAGGCCTCCTGGCGATTAGTAATTTTTTTTATTCCTAGTTTTTTGCCACCAAATAAGAAGAAAAAGAGAAAGAAACAGTGTGTGAAAAAGAAAGAGATGAGAGCGAGTCTCCACTCAAAGAAGAGTGAAAGAAGCCAAGTGCATAAGCGAAATATGAGTTTTGCTAATGGCGTTTAATAATTGGAAAAATGAATATCGTGTATTTTTCTATAAAATTTTTTTTTTGGTTTTGCTTGTGAAATATTTAAATTTTAACCCACAGCAGTTCCAGCATCGTGAGAGCGCTTTCAACGGTGGACTTGGTAACCAGTAACCTGTGAGTCTTATTTGCATAAATTTATATATTTCTTTATTATGCCACATCAAGCTTTTAAGCGAACGTTAAAAGAATATATAAAACCATATTTTTTTAAGTCAATATAATTATAAAACAAAGCCATCAAAAGTACCAAAAGAATGAAGAAAATTTCTCATTTAGTGCTCAAGCAAGTTTCGACTGGGTTTTCACCAATATCTCTCTCGTCTGTTTGCCTAACATCAAATGCACTCAATTTGGTGACTTTCGCTTATTGTGCAGGTCAGTGAGGCTCAAGCTGAACTTTTTTGTTCGTTTTTATTTATTTACATTTAAAGTAAATTAATACATTCATTTTGTCGATATCCTTATATTATTTATTTATTCCATTTCATTTAAATCGCATTTATTTTTATATCATTATTCAATTAAAAATGATTTTTAGTATTAAGCCAACCATATTTCTTTTTAGCATTAATAAATATTTTATAAGTTTCTATAAATTTTTAGCTTTTGATTTCGGACCATGACCACCCCGTAGACCCTAGCAGCTTTTTTTTTTTTGGGCCATTCAAATTAACATTTATATTTCTTGAATAGAATGGCATAGGCAGGGAGGGCGAAGCTCCTCATTAACAGCTGAGGATCGAAGCCAGTTCACCTTATTGGTAGCATGACACTGACGTATCTTTCTTTTCTACCCTCATGTATCTGACCGTATTTATCTCTATCCCGGTTATTTAGCTTGTCTTGCACGCATTCATTCTTTAAAGTGAAAAGAAACTGTAGGCACCCTTGGTTGAGAGCAAGATCACCACCACTACTTGCCGACGAGCCAGAGCCGGAACAAACGCGTGCGCTCTCAGCCATGTTTCCATCTAGCCTCATAAATGATTATAGGTAACCCGTTGCATGTCCAGCCGCGAAACCTATATGACAGATATGACGGCGGAAACGGTAGCATAAGCACTCCTACATGGTTGACATTACGCACATCATCACCACAGATCAAGGCAGACAATTTGAGTCTCACTCATTTGACAGGATCAAAACACCGTCATACAACCGCATATCATCCGCAAGCGCAACGTCGAACAAATGCACAGGACGGTGAAGAGAAGCACGGATGGTATTCGAAATACAAAGCACAAACCACTGATTTGCAAAACGAACAGAGAAAACGGCCCTAAGTGTCAGACTAGTACCAACTGGATTGACAGCCTTCCCATTGTTTTGCTTGGTTTGTGAGCAACGCTTAAAGAAGATCTCAACGCATCACCCGCAGAAATGATTTACGGAACCAGCTTAAAGTTTCCAGCTCTTTAACTTAAATACAAAATTTACAGAACAAACGAGAGCGTAAGTTAAAGTCGGCTCTAAACGAATTCGATATACCCGTCACTCATGGAAAAAACATGTTTAACAGTGTTCCTGCGTTCCTTAGGGTGACCATCCGGAAAGTATGCAACATTTTTTTAGGGTTTTAATTTTTTAAAAGTGAGAACCGTTCATCCGATCTTTATCATTTCTTCGGCAAATCGATTCATTTTGCTAATTACTAACTATTAAGGTTCAATATATGTATCTATCTTCGAAACTGTAGGAGATATAACGTTTTTTCCGAATTGCGGGGGGGGAGGGGGGCGTGGCCAAAATTTAAAACAAACTTGATCTGCGTACAGATAAAAGAAGCATTTGTCCCATACATGTCAAACTTCTATCTCTTACCAGCTCTGAGATCTAGGTGTTCATACAGATGGACGGACAGACGGACATGTCTATATCGACTCGGCTGTTGAGGCTGATCAAGAATATATATACTTTATGTGGTCGGAAATGATTCCTTCTGCCTGTTACATACATTTCCACGACTTTAGTATACCCTTTTTACTCTACGAGTAACGGGTATAAAAAATATTGTTTTTTGGCGAAGTTATGTTCGGAATACAAAACTATGATCACAACCCCCCACTCTCCCCTACAAAATGGTCTCGGCTTAATGGTTTGAAATTCTAAGGCCATAATATGCCTTTGTATTAAATCAAATAAGGCTGCACAAATTTGAAAGAAATGATTTAAGGAAAGACCAAAAAGGTTTAACTGTATGTTCGCAATTTTTCTAACCCCATATCGAAAGTGTTAGAACCAGGAGGAACATGGGAAGAACAAATTCAATTGGAAATAGGTTGATGTGTTGTTGGGCCGTTTTAGTTGTGTATTTGTTGGTTTGTTTTGGGGTTGTTGTTTTTGGACGTCTTTCCTCACTCCAGTCAAAACACTTTTTGGCTGAGTTTTTCTCCTACGCGTTTCGGCAAATTTTTTGCCTTCATCAGGGAGTCTGTATATTTTATATAATAAACATGAAAATAAATAACATTAACCATACATACATACATATTCACTACACTCCTTAATTTAAGTACCTATTCTTGTGGTCGTCACTGTTCTGTTTATTGCACTATTGATTGTTGATGTCAGTATGGTTTTTCATTTTGTTGTTAACGTTTTTATTTTTTATTTCGCACATTTGTTCTTCCACTTGTGATCGCCGCTGCATAGATAAAATTCGTCTGCTCGATATCCTCTCTAAAATTTATTGCATCTTCTCCTTTCTCCTGAATTCGTCAGCTTTCCAGTGTAAGTCTTGTTTTCCATCTACGCTCTAAGTCTAATACTAATGCATTGTCAAAATCAGCTGTGTGCCCCGTTTTGTTTATTTGCTTCGCTAAGGCTCTTGTTGTTTTCCCTTTTTGCACATTTCTTCTGTGCTCGCTGATTCTTGTGCTCAGAGAGCGTTTCGTTGTTCCAATGTATGTTTCATTGCAGCTCTCTTCCTTTGCTCCCGCGCATTTAATTTCGTAGACTACATTGTTGTTGTTATGTTTGTTTATTCTGTCCTTCGTGTTTGTGAAGAGGCGTCTGGAGCTGTTGTGAGGTTTGTACGCTCTAGTCAGCTGGTCCATCAGCTGTTTGGGGAACATTTTTGTTAATGTTCTGTTGTCCGTAACATTAGGTATGTAGGGAATGCTTATGAATTTTTTGAGATCTGTGCTTTTATCTTTTGGGCTATTGTCGTTTAATTTGTTTGTAATTTCGGTGATCAATCTGTTTATGAGCTTTTCAGGGTAGTTATTTAATATAAGGATTGTCTTGATTTTAATATAATTTGTGGGTCTATGTTTTTTATCAGATATGGTGTATACTTTTCTTATTATGTTTTTTGCTGTATTTATTTTCTGGTTTGGTGAATGATTTGAATTGAAATTTATTATTCTTCCAGAAGCCATGGGTTTTGTGTACCAGTTAAAGGTTAGAATTTCCTTTTCCCTTGTTATTTCCATGTCAAGATATGCTAGTTTGTTGTGTTCTTCTCGTTCTACGATGAATTGAATTCTTCTATATTGCTTGTTAAGTGTTTCTAGAATTTTGTCAACATCTTTGGCTCTCACAATACATACAATGTCGTCTACATATTTTGATAGGTGCTTTATATGAATGTCCATTGTTTTAAGTTTTCCTATTGCATCGTCCAGTATTTTGTATATAAGCGATTGTTGGCGACAGTGGGTTCCCCATAGGCATCCCAAAGAGAGAGAAATACTTTCAGGGGTTAGCAAGTTTATTTTGTGTTCAATCCAAGAAATTTTGTATTTGAATTTAGAAAGCACTTTTCTTAAATTTTTCAGTTTTCTTAACATTCTATTTACAAATGCGACGAAATTTTCGAATTTACGTCTGAAGGTAGGCGGCCTGAGAAGCCACCACCAATCCTAAAGCGTTTTCAAAGCCATTAAATTAGTTAGGCTCCGATAATGATTTCATTAACTTAAAGCCAACCTTTTACTCTCAAATGGTTCAAGCACACAGTTGGACTTAAAGAAATCATGTCAGAAAAATGCCAAAATTCAACACCAAACGCCTGCCTCCAAAATATTCGCCGCGTCTTCAAATCAAGCCGATTGAGTTTGATATCAAGCACTTTTGATGTCAAAAGTATGTAAGTAATATTCTTGGACTTAAGATGAAAGTACTAAAATCAAGCACGGATTTTTGTGATGAAAATTCTTGGTTTTAAATTAAGTCGGCCTTATATCAAGCCAAGATCTTCTTGATTGTAAGCATTAAAAGTAAGCATACAAATTCTGGATTTCTAGGGATTTTAAATTTTTGTGAAAAATCAATCAAGTTCGCCCTAAAACTTAGAAATAATTTTTACATTTTAGTAAAATTGTTCTAAAAAAAATATTTAGTATTTTAATTTTAGGGCAATTTCCACACTTGTCTGAATTTTCTTAAATTTAGGAAAAAGAATTTTCAGAGTGTAGATCTTCTTGGAAGTAAGCATTAAAATTCTCGATTGCAAGCACAGATCTTCTTGGATTCAAGCAAGAAATTTTTGCTCGTGCTCTCCGCTTGTGGTTTCCCCTCAAAAACGACATCCATTGTCTTCTCATATTCGAGCAGTTGTCGTTTTAAGAAGCATAAAATCTAAATTCAAACCGATTTTAGTCTCTCCGATTCCTGCTAAATTTCTCTAGGGGAAAACATTTTTATTACATGTCCACATGTAGTCAAAAGGTAAAAAGGTTTTTTTCTTAAATTTAAACAAGCTTGAGGTCTCTAGCTTAAATTTTTATACCCGTTACTCGTAGAGTAAAAAGGGTTATAAAGTCGGCAAATGTAGTAACAGCAGAAGGAATCATTTCCGACCATTAAAGTATATATATTCTGATCAGCATCAACAGCCGAGTCGATATAGACAGTCCGTCTCGCGCCGTCTGCCGTGTTGTATGAACACCTAGATCTCAGAGTGGTAAGAGTAGAGGTTTGACAGTGGGACAAATGCCTTTTTCTGCACGCAGATCAAGTTTGTTTCAAATTTTGGCCACGCCCACCATTAAGTTTCTTCTAGAGATAATTAGTAATTAGCAAATAATCGATTTGCCAAAGAAATGATAAAGATCGGATGAACGAAGTTATGAGCAAACAAAAAATGTTGCATACTTTTGGATGGTACCGGGAGAAAACTGTTAATTATGTTTTCATGAGTAAGGTTGCTCGTTGGGTCTGATGCGCTAAAGATGGGTTAGATGCAAAATATCCTGTCATCCACTACGCCATAAGCATATAACTGTTTTGGTAAAATCCTTTTTTGGGCTTGTTAAATTAAATTCCATCGTTGCTTAATAAACAGAAATGTTCTATTGGTTTTAGGCACACACACACACACACAAGTGCCTGCACACACACACACACATACTAAATGGACGAACAAATACAAAATTAGCTCAGGTAAATTGCATGCATGAGGGTTAAGGCCTCGTGTGTGTGTGTGTGTGTGTGTGTGTAAGGAGGCTTATGCATAATGAAAAATTTCACTTTTTAATTGAAACAAAGTGCCCGGGCCAAAAAGGCAATGTAAAAGTAAATTTCCTCTTTGGCCAAAGATTGATTTAAATGAAAGAAGATGCCGAGTTTTCCATAAGATAAAATGGAATTCCATATTAAATTGATAGAGAGTGAGAGAGAGATTCGATTTAAATTGGATCTAACAAAATTCAGCAAATGCATATCTTTGCAGGATTAAATTTCAGGCACTCTTGTGAGTTCAGATATGCCCGTATATACGTACGTACATGTGAGTGTGCTTATTGTTGCTGACATTTAAAATTATACACTTGGGAATGGAAGTGGGGAATAAGCCCAAGTTTTGCTTGAAAGTAAACAAAATTAAACACACACACACACAGACACAGACACGGGGAGGTTAAATGACAACTGACCATCGAATGGAACGTGTCTCACCACCAGCCTCTGCATTTAAGTCTCCGCCTCTTTCTCACGCCTTTGGCCATGTACGTTTTCTGGTCAATGTGGTCGTTGTCATGGTCAGCAAAACTTACTCCTCGCGGGTAAAGTGGCTGAGGTGGGTGGGACGGGTAAAGACGGGTTTCTAGTTGAACTGTATTTGCTTAACATTTTTAGTTCATTTAAATGCCTCAACTATTTGATACCCCACAAGAGTACTCTGTTTACAATACTCAATACTCTGTTTTTGTTATATCAATTTTATCACACCTTCTGTTTCAATACACGTTTTAATTTCAGAGAAGAAAAAATTAAATTTTAGACCTATATAAAAAGATATCAAAATTATATTTTTAAAATTTCACCTTGATATTTTAGGTATCATTCTGAAACTATTTCAAATCAATTTGAGTATTTAAAACTATTTTTGATAAGAAATATATTATTTTCCTGCGAAAGGAAATGAAGAAATTAATATTTTCAAAAGTTGCCTGCGAAATGAACACTCGCAGGATTTCGCTAGGAAACAACTCACAACTCTTGTAAGTGTGACCGACAGTTTTGACGGTTTGAAGGTTTAGTTTACACGTTCAGAAAGAGAAAAATCAGAATAGTTTTATGTATTACCTTTATTTTCCTAGTTTGGATTATAGGAAAATCAGATTACTAAAATCAAATGGAGTCTCCACAAAATACTTTACAAACCACTTTGATACCGTCTTAGAACATTGAAAAAAGCCTAGTCGAGACCGTTCTCCATAATTTGCAATCAGTTGCTAGATAGGTTAAGATCGAACGCTTTATTGAGAGCGTTAAGGTTGGTACTGACCTAATGAAAACATTTTCGGGGTGGGAACCGTTTCCAAATAATTTAAGCGGGCTATGAGAATGTAGTGTGACCAGTAAGAAACTTTAAAAAGCCACTTAAAAAGAAACGGTCACTTAGTTTTTTTCCCCCAAGTTGATTAAGCCCCTTTAAGGATTAGCTCTGTCGGAGAATACTATAAAACACATTGATTAAGATAGTTTTCGAAAACGACTTAAGCATTTCAGAAAGGACCAGAAATTTATTTATTATGTTTCCAGCACACAATTTACCTGAGCGTTAAACGGAATATCATGTAATATGTCAGTTTATTGATTCAAAATAGGTTTATAGAGCTGGCCACAAAAATCCTGTTATATGGCACTATTTGAACTGTTTCTTATTTAAATTTTTGAAAACATTTAACTGTAAGTTAAATTTTTCAGAGTTGGCCGAGAAAAATTTTATTTCATTGTAGCATTTAGTCTGCTATCTGTTGAGTGTGTGTAAATCATTTAAAAGTGGCCAGGTGTGGCGCAGCGGAAAGTGTGTCCCGATTCCGGATTCGGATCTTCACCAGCACCATTAAACAGCTTCACAAACTTTGCCGTTCGTATTCGGCACTTAAATATAGTTCCTCAAAAAAAAAAAAAATGAAGCAGGGGCTCTAAAGAAAATTGAAAATTTTTCAAATCATATAATAGAGCAATAAGAGTCTGTTAAGTTAACAGAGCTGGTTGCTGAAATGCATGAAATGAATGTTAAGTGTTCAGTCATGTTACTTGAGGTAAATATAAAATTTATACGAACCACTTTACAGTGTTAGAACAGCAAGCTAATATAAGAGAGCTGGCCGAGTAGTTGATCTGTAAATCTAACAGAGCTGTTAAAAAATCCTGGGAATTTTTGTGATTTCTATTAAAATTAGTTAACTAAGCTCTAGCAGTAGCAGACATGCTAATGTAAAAAATTTTAAAAAAAGATCAACGCATGACGAGCTGGAATAGCCATGTTCCGTCTGTCCGTCCGTCCGTCTGTCCGTCCGTCTGTCCGTCCGTCTGTCCGTCCGTCTGTCCGTCTGTTTCTATGCTATCTCCTCCGTCAGTTTTAAAGCTATCTTAACCAAACTTTGCACAAAGTCTTTTGGTACAAATACGCTGCACATTTGTCGGAACCGGCCGGATCGGATGACTATAGCATATAGCTCCCATAGGATCTATCGGTTGAAAAACTAGTTTTAGTGAGAAAAACTTTTTTGTTTTCAATGCTATCGCTCCCAACGCTCGTATTTATAAGTTTTTAATGGTTTCACATAATTTCACCAAGCCTTATCAAAATCGGACAACTATATAGTATAGCTGCCATACAAAAGTTAGGTCTGAAAAAAAGTCTTAGTGGGAAAAACTTGTTTGTTTTTAATGTTATCGCTCCCAACGCTCGTATTTATAAGTTTTTAATAATTTTACATAATTTCATTATGCCTAGTCGAAATCGGACCACTATATAGTATAGCTGCCATACAAACTGTCAGGCATATATCAAGCTCCAAGGGTATATAAACTTCGGTCGAGCCGAAGTTAGCTGGCCTCTATTTTTTTCTTTTATATCCAGATCAGAGTTAAAAACCGAAACGAATAGCGGTTAGGGTTACGGTTAGTGTTTTTTCCCTGTTAAGTTATCATAACTATTGTATGTAACAATACGGGTGACGGTTATAAACCATATTTTGTTTCTGTTTCGGTTATAAATATAAAACATCACTTTGACAGATCATGCTAGTAAAATCGCCCCCATTTGGAATATCATTTATTAAGTACTAGCAGAACCGCGCGCTTTGCTGCTTATTAAATGAATTTCATATTTTCGTATATTATTCAAAAAATGATTCTACTCAGAAGTCAATCCATTAAGTCAGAGTTCCCCAGCGAAAGCACTAACTTACTTGTCGAATGCTTGCCGAAGTAATACTTCATTGTGTGTTAGAGAGAGACACAGTCATGTCTTAGGCCATTTCACTTTATCACTCGCACAGCACATCCCATCGGCTTCACCTTTAAATTTATATGCCTGACAATGTCAACAACGTTCGTTGATTGGACCAATTATAATATGCCTATGAGAAGCGTAATCGGTGACACTATTGTATGTGTATGTTTTGTATTTCATGACGTTCATTTGCAGTTGTTGTTGCATCATTGTTACATTGATCAAATTTTTCTCCCGGGGTATTTTCTGGGGTCGGGTACTTCCTTTTTGCACCGAATTCCGCAGCCGCCGCCTCAAATGGATCATCCGAGAGGTTGAATTAAAAAGCACACATTTTCAAGATCAACAAATTTACCTACGCAAATTGCAGTTTTTTCAGAAAACAATTTTTCACACAAAAAGGTATCAAAACAAAATGTTCCGTTCTTTAGAATGACACAAAATGAAATGAATTAGGCGTTCAAACTCACATTTTTGGCCCAAAATGAGTTTTTTTTACTAATTTTTAATTTTTGAGAACTTATTTATAGAATGGCTCTTATTTAAATTTGGTGCACGCGTTGCGGAGATGGCCCCCTTTGCACACATTTTTTTTTCTACTAATCTATAGTATACACAAGTGCTAAGTTGAAATTTTTTATATAGCGCTAAAGAGTTTTCAATTCAAGGTTACTAAACTGGCTTTAATATCGAGGCGTCGCGCACTTAAAGAAATGTTAGAGGCAACAGTAATATCCACAAGCCAACTTAATAAGAATCAAAACGCAAATAAAAATTGTTCATTCCTCTCTTCAATGTCTAATGTCAAGATCAGGGCGCCTTGTCAAGATGGCAGGCGTCAAGATGACGGCGTAACAGAAACATTTTTCTCTCATACATGTATAAATACATACAAAAGCATGTTTAAGAGTTTTGCTGGCCTTCACATTCAAAGGAAGAGAGTAATTTGAAATCGACTATCATTTGTGTCTTTAGAGTAAGAGTTAACAGAACATTAATAGAATAATCAGGTTAAGTAAAATCGCAATGTTAAGTTCAAACAACATGATGAAAGACATTTAACAGAGCCCTAAGAGACTGTTACATTAACAGAGCTGTTTTTAAAATGCTTGTTAATGATAGACAAATTAGTACAAAACTTTAACAGTGCAATACCAGTATGTTAAACTAACAGAGCAGTAAAAAAATCCTGTTAAACAACAGGATTTGGTGTATTATTTAAAAAATTTTATGTAAGAGCGTCATTTCAACAGAACCTTCCCATCAATGGTGTAAGATGGAAGAATTATTAACATTCAACGAAAGTATTTAACATTGTAATAACAATATGTTAATCTTTTAACTGAGTACTAACAACAAGAATAGTTAATTGATAATTATATTCATATAACTTTAAGATTTTAAACAGAGCAGTAACAGTTTCTTAAGTTAACAGGACTAATATGACTAACAGTGCAATAGCAGCAAGGTAAGATAACAGAGCTGGTCGAAAGAATACGGAATATATATAAGGTTGTCAAAAAAAAACAAAAAACAATAAATCAAACACGTGTTAGCGCGTGAAAATAGCTTTCCAAAAAGCTTTAGCGTGAACCGATGCGACGAATACAACTAGAACTACGCGATTGCAAAGACAAGCTTGCGGAAATACCGCAAGACTTTTTTGACATCTCTTCTCTTATTTTCATCAGAGGACTTTGCTTACGTCTTCAGTGTATTTTCAATGGCTGAAGTGTTTGAGCACACTAGTCACCGGAACTACCTGATGCCACATTGCTGCTACCTCGTATCATAATAGACTGAACCGTCCACAAGTTCACCATTCGCCTGCGCCACCAACCACCTTTTCACTTCATCTTCATTGTCTGACATTTTGTGCTGATGGCACAGATTTTCATGGGGCTGTCGCCTGTGCTGGCCAAAGTGTAAATGAGCAGTCATAGCCAGCGGCACAATTGTCACACTTGCTGACCCCAATCCCCCCGCCCCGGCCCTCCCATCCCCACTCACCGCCTCGGAATATGCATGAATGCCAAGTCCAACTGTCAACTGGTCTGCTTCCACCTACCTACACAGGACCATGTCATATTTTTATTTGTCCGGCTTTTCTCTGGGTCGTTTCGCTTACGCTAAGCCACGCCCACCGCCAGTTCCCAGTTTGCTCTAATTGAGCGCTTCTGGTTAAGCTTCGGGTCACTTTTTGTGTTGTTCGATGGCCATGCCAATTGTCCGCCTGATCCTTAGTTATCCTTAGTTATGCGGCCGTTGGTGCAGCGGAAAAACATTGATCTAAGTGCTTCTAAGGGGATTTGCAGACGATTTTCAAGTAAAATTGAAAACCCTGTCCGTATCGATGGCCAAAAGTCAAGTCCATAAGCCAACCCGTCGTCACCTCTGCCCCCTCCGCGGTCTCCAGTCTGAGCAAGATGGAAACTTGTAAATGGGCGAATAAAATGGAAATGAATATAATAAAGCAGCCTCCGCTTCCCGCTGGGGGCTAAGTGAAAAGCTGACAAGTAGCTTACGTAAATAATGTCAACGTAACAATAAAAATAATAAACGAATTAGCTGCTTATTCAAAGTCCATGACCCGGACCCGGACCCCGGCAGGGAAACGAAAATGAAAATGGAAATGGCAATGGGAAAGAGGGAAAGCGCCGTCATACAAACAAACATTCAAAATTGACTTTGCGACTGTGTCTAAGTCCCTGCCCAACCAGAGCAGCCGCACAGTGGTTCGTTTGGAAAAATCAAGGCTTTAACTCGAGACAAATTTTGTAATTTACACAAATTGTGGTCTTTTCGACCACTGTGCACCGCTCTGCTTGCGACTTTAGTCCATTTGTCTGAGCCTGGGGAGGACGTTAAGATGTTTATGGCTTGTCAAGGATTATTGTTATCACCAGCTAGCCAGGTATGCAAACAGAAACGCCACGGACTGTCGTGTAATTGCCGTCTAACAGTGTGCGCTGAGTGGAGGAGGAGGACAGAGAGATGGAGGAGGAGACATGGAGACAGCAGACAGCAGACAGCAGACGGGTTGCTACACACCGCAGCATCAGTTTTAATCTCTGACCGAAGCCAAAAAATGTAAAATGTTATTAGAAGACACGGAGTGAAGCCGACGGTTTAATATTGTAGAGCGTCATTATGCCTGTTAGCTGGAATACAGAGGGTAGTCGGGACACTTAAGGGATGGTTTGGACTAGAGCAAAGGCAGAAGGAAGGTTCATTTTAATGCCAGATAAGAGGTAGAACTGGGTAGAAAGGCAGCAGAGTGAAAACTTTTCGGTACTTAGGTAATTCAGGCACTTAATTTGGTCGAAAGGACTGTCCGTCCGAGTTGTCCGCTTGAGAAAGCAGTGATCACTTAACAGCGCTGTCCGTTAAACGAATTTTCTCCAACAGATTTTATGTAAAATTGAAAGCAGTTTTAAAGAGACGAGAGTAACTAAGAAATAGAAAGATGGAGAAACGAAACATAAAAGTAGAAGAAACCAGATCTTAAAGAAGCAAACGTCATGAAGTAGCAGGGCCTGAAAAGAGGGTAAGAAATTGCTAAACACTTAACTCCTAAGGAACATAAAGTCTTCCCTAAGCCAAGGACTTTAGAAGCTCATGTATGTGTAAGCCAGATGTTCATATGCGAGCACTTACAAAACTTTCCAAAAATTTCGACCTGACATTCACTTTGAAAATTTTGAGTCTTTGTTTGGACTAAACAAGGCACGGTGGTATGTCCCACTTGATGCTCCATTCTGCTGTTATAGAATTGTATTTTAGAGGCTTAGAGATCATTGTGATTATATTATAGATCAGAGGAAAGAAGAGAAAGAAGAGATAGCAATCAAGCGGACTCCAGTATTAGTTTTAAAATTATTCGACATTTTGTCAATTGAGTAAATAAATATTTTCCAATATATTTAAAAACTTAGTTAAAACCAGGGCTGCAAACCCGTTCGGAGTTGAACCGCTCCGGAGTTTTGGGAATTCCAAACCGAACCTGAACCGAAGCAGAACAGTTCTTTTTTTCCCGGACCCGAAACTGAAGCGGAGCAAAATAAAGTAAAAAAGGGATCGGTTCAAACAATACATGTTCTATTACATTTTCTTCTAGCTGCTATCTATAAAAGTCCAAGTTTGCCATTTTCCAATATTTGTGTGCCTTTGAAAAAAAATCAGTTTACAAAGAAACCTGTTGTGCTTTAAGGTTATTAGGTTTATCATTGAAAATACCTTAACAATGTCGCATTTGTTTTATTAGCTGTTCCTGCAATACATGTATCAGTCTAGCTCACTTTTCTGGTTCGACTGGTTCTTCTACCCAAGCCAGGTAAGAAGCCTGGCGACCCGACAGCGTACAGGCCACTGTGCATGCTGGATACGACCGGGAAATTACTGGAAAGGTTGATCGCTAATAGGCTCGAGGCGGCAATTGAAAGTAGTGGAGGACTGGCAGCCAGACAGTACGGATTCCGAAAAGCTAGATCAACAATTAGTGCCATTCAGCATGTCGCATCAATTGCTGAGAAAGCCATTGAGGGCACAAGATGGCACCCAGGAACGAAAGAGTACTGCCTAGTGGTAACGCTAGACGTACAAAACGCCTTCAATTCGGTAAAATGGCCGAACATCGTAGGAGCACTTCGCCGCTTCAATGTACCCAGCTATTTGTTGCACAGAAAAAAAAAAAGATCCCCTTATCCTTTTCACATTTTTCAGCTCCTTTGGATGAAGAAAAAGGATCAATGAAATATTTTTTCTCTGATAAATCCATTTTAAGCGAAAATAAATCGATTTCGAAAATATCCAATGAATCCCAAAAAAGGATAGTTAACTATCTAGTCCAAATATCCTGAGGATCATCAGAAACTATCCTTTTTTTTCTCTGTGTGGAAATCACTAAAAGCTACTTTTTCAACAGAGTGCTGGAGTATGATACAGAGTCCGGACCAAAGCAGAAGCAGATCACAGGAGGAGTCCCACAAGGATCGGTACTTGGCCCACTATTGTGGAATGTGGCCTACGACGATGTCCTTCGAACTCAGCTGCCAAATAGATGCACCTCTGTAGGATTTGCAGACGATGTGGCACTGATAGTGGTGGCGAAGCATATAAGCGAAGTCCAACGAGCAGCTAACGATGCTATTAGTATAGTATATGAGTGGATGACCCAAAATGGACTCCAACTCGCTGAACACAAGACAAAAGCCGTACTCATTAGTAGCAGGAAGGCAGTGGAAGCTACCAGCATAATGGTAGGAAGTGTAACAATACACTCCATCCCATACCTCAAATACTTGGGAGTAATGATAGACAGACGGCTTATGTATAGCGCGCACACGCGTTATGCAAGCCAAAAGGCTGCTACTGCGAGCGTGGCGTTGGCGTGCATCATGGCTAACACACACGGACCCAAGCAGAGTACGCGAAGGCTTCTTGTTAGTGTGGTCACTTCGATCCTTCTTTATGCAGCACCAGTATGGGCAGGCGCCTTGACAACACAGTCCTACAGAGCAGAAGCAGAATCTGCCTACCGTCTATGCGCGCTGAGAGTGGCTTCTGCATACCGCACGGTATCCCACGCGGCAGCACTTGTGGTAGTGATCTATTGGCGAACGAGAGGAAAGTCTTGGCGGCGACTGGAGGGAATCAAAATCGGAAAGCGCGAAGATCAGCGACAATCGAGCTTTGGCAGGAAAGGTGGAATGGAAGTACAAACGGACGTTGGACGCGACGCCTTATCCCGAACATAGCCGCTTGGCTAAACAGACGACATGGACAGTTAAACTTCTATCTAACGCAACAGCTGACAGGACATGGGGGCTTTAAATACTACCTCTGGAGGTTTAAGCCATGTTTGGACGACCCAACCTGTACTGACTGTCAGGGGTCACACAAGACGCAGAACATATATTTTTTGTCTGTCCGACATTTAATCGAGAAAGAAACGAGCTTAGCATGAGGGTGGGGAGGACACCAGCCGCTTGTAACCTGGTGAGCATCATGCTTGACTCGGAAGAGAATTGGTCTGCGGTAAGCACAATGGCCACAATAGTTTACCAAAAACTGCTTCGCGCCGATGATGAGCAATTCTATACATAGAAGAGAATCCTAAGGGCATTCCCCCCGGCGAAGTAATACCGAAAGGCAGTCCCGCCGGGAAACGGGTTAGGTGGCGGTAGTTTAGTGCGGTTCGAGCGCAGTCCAGCGATCGAGTTGGTTTTCGATGCTTCTATCGTTCTTAAAAAAAAAAAAAAAAAAGCTCACTTTTCCTACTCATATATTTGTATTATCCAGAGTAAGTAACAATGAAAGATTGCTTGCACTAATGATTAATCTGTACCAAGCGTGTTAACTGGGGGAATAGAATTTCCCCAACTAACACAGAAAGGCCGAAATGGGTGCACAAACATGAATAAATTTGGCGTTGTCGTTGTCAGGGACTGTTACCGGTTGCCTCCAGAGGACTAGTACATTTCGATTTTTACACATAAACGAGCCGAACATATGCCTAGCTCACGGCGCTTTTTTTTTTGCACACCAATTCGCTCTCACTTTTTCGGCATTATTGGGAAAAAAACGCAATATGAATGTCAATACTGACTATCGCTTAACAACACTCGAAATTAAGAGGCAGCTAACATTTTATCTATAATACTCAGAGCTCCATAACTAATTGGACTGAAGCCTGTTTAAACGTCCGATAATCAAAGTTGGATATGATATTATCAATCCTCTAAACTTCTATATATGAATTAAATACTTGTTTCAATTTGCGTACATATTTTTTAAATTAGCAAAGGAAAACATTATTCCTGAACCCCGGTTCGAACCCGAACCTAGGTTTTTAGAAGGTTTGCAGCCCTGGTTAAAACAACTGGCGTATAGAGCTTGTAAAGAGGCAATCTTCTGGGTAATTGGTCAAAGGCAGGCATACATGGTAAGTGAAGTCTAGGCGTGCTGCGTGTCTGCCAATAAGACAGTGACCCGTAAGGGTCCTTACCAGAAGTGATATGTGGTCCCTTCTGTGACGTAAAAGTGTGATAGTACGTTTTTGATTGAATGTAGGCCACGTAAGTCTTGCTACAAAACAGGAAGAAAGGTTTTTCCACCGGTCCGTAGCGAGACGAAGTTTACATGTCGCCATAGGCATTCCTATCGTGCTCCTCTCTGAAAGAAGGAGGATAGTGGTTCCTATTCTGGCCAGTTTGTCCGCAGACTCGTTACCTTCTATGTTGCGGTGTCCAGGTACCCCTATAAGGTGTACTAAAATGTCGTGCGATCTCGATTACAGTGGTCAGGAAGGCGGAACGATAAGTTCAAATCTATGTAGGTTGGGAGAGAAAACTCCCCCTCCTACTTTTTCGTCGAGCTAAGAACCATCAGTGTAGATGTTAATGGCGTTAGCTCTGCTGTGGGGCAGGTTGTCCCAATCGTTTCGGCTTGGGATATAGACGTCGTAAAATTTTTCGAGCGACGTTTGTGGTATACAGTAGTCTGCAATTGATGGGATGGTATACCCGTTTGGTCTTCGAGTATGGTGGCGTGTCCCAAATTGCCCCTGTTCCAGGTATCGGATTCTCGTAGTCTTAAGGCTGTTGTGTAGCCATTTGCTTAGCTACGAGGTCTAGTGGTAGAAGGGGAAGAATAGTATTTAACGCTTCCGTTGGTGTCGTTTCGGAGAGCGCCGCTAATACAAATTTCCGCACTTCTTTGTACTTTGTGCAGATTGTTTAGGGCTGATTGTTTCCCGAGTGCTGGCCAGAATACTAGAGCCCCGTAGAGCCAACGTAAAGCCAATGTACAATGGATGGGGAAAAATCCCATCTGCGGCCATCTGCCTTTTTTATACGTTCATTTATGTTGTCATTCCAGAGTAGTTTCTTATCCAGAATGACACCCAAGTATTTGGCATTGTCACCAAATACCAGGCTGACTCCATTGATTTTTGGGAGAGTAAGATCAGGAATTTTGTACTTCCTGGTAAAAAGAACTAATTCCGTTTTAGCTGGGTTCACGCCCAAGCCACAAGATTTTGTCCACTGAGCAAGTGTTGTCAGTGCGGTCTGCATGAGGTCACACAGCGTTTGAGGAAACATTCCACATTTGTAGATGGCAATATCATCCGCGTAAGCCACCACTTCATGTCCCTCCGCCTCTGTTACAACCCACAGCAGCGGAGAGAGAACACCTCCTTGCGGATTGCCTCTGTTTACACATCTGCGAGCAGTTGCACCGCCAAGTTGGGAGTACACCGTTCTGCTGGTTGGCAATTGTACGATGAATCCCCCCAGCGGCACATCTGCTCCCACGTATGTCAAGGCAGAGGTGATGGCGTTAGGGTGGATGTTCCTCTATGTCGAGAAATGCCACTAAAGAGAAGTCTCTTTCAAGTGATCTTTCAATCCTTGAGACCAGGGAGTGCAAGGCGGTTTCAGTAGACCTACCCTTGCTGTATGCATGTTGGTTGTGTGCTAGATGGGCAGGACTAATAGTTTGACTCAGGAGTGCATCTAAAAGTCTTTCGAGAGTCTTAAGAAGAAACGAGGATAGGCTGATTGGCCTATAATCGTTTGGTTTCACATGTGAAGCTTTGCCAGCTTTCGGTATGAATATTACTTTAGTATCTCCCTACCTAGTGGGAATGTAGTTGATCTTGAGACTGCTTACATAGATTGCGTAAATACAATTCAAATTTTGGCATTTTTCACTCTTTAGTTTTTTAAGTTTATATACGATTTTTAATTTTTGAAAGTCTAATACATTCTAAAGTAGCCCAAAACATTTTTGAAATATATTTCCCAAAATAAGTGCAAAATTTCTTGGTTTATTAAATTCTATCCCTTGATATCTAGAGCTCTGCCGGTCGTTTTTTTCACACTGTGGGAGGTCGGCCATATGGGTAGAGAAGTAGCCACTGGCGACTGAGAAAAACTTTGCATGCCTATTTCCCTCTCTTTTTGTTTCTTTTCCTTTCGAGCTACTTCCCAAAGTAAAGACCGCAGAAAATGAAGTTTTGCTTTAACAAATCTGCTCTAAGACTGGGTATCAATTAGTCTAATCTGTGGTTTTTCTCCACTTGCTAAATTGTCCCGCAGACGAAATCAAAAAAAGAAAAAGCAAAACCCCCCCAGAAAGCATAAAACTGACCCTTCCATCCTCTCCGTCTTCACAAAGCAGCTGGAAACAGAATTTATGAGCAGCGAACTGTGTGAGTGTTCGTGTGTGTGTGTGTGTTATTTTTTTCTTGCTCGTTCGCTTTTGGGTTTTTGTCTTTCGTCCGGGTACAAAGCTGCAAAGTCATGAACTGTGACAAGAGGATTACAAGGGAGTTACTTGTGTACAGCAACTGCCCCAGCTCCGGCTGCAAAGTAACCATCTGGCATTGCAGTTTATAGGCTAAATAAGATTAATTTTGAGATTAAGCTGGCGCTGGTGCTGGTGCAGCTTGCAGTTGCACATTAAATGGCCATCAAAAGCAGCGCTCAGCAGGAGCTGAAAGGACCTGCTCAATTCATTCGACCTGTCGCCTGTCGATTTAGTCAACGTGCAAATTTATTAGATTAACAGCAAATATCAAATAGGAAATTAACTGTCGTCTGGACTGTCTGGACTGGCAGCTGGACAGTTGGGTGTCGGTGTCTGTCTGTCTGTCTGCATACCTGTGACTGTGGGGGTTGCGGTTGGGGGGGGCTGCCAGACACAGACGCAAATGTGTTGCCTACTGTTTGGGGCAAATTGAAGACTTAAGCAGTTCTTTTCCCAATGATAATTTCCAGCATTCCCTTTCAGCCAACAGCAATTTGTATGCGTTTTGTGTCAACTGTGGAGCTATCAGAGCAGCTGCCATGGCCAGAGCACAGAGCTGTGAGCTATGGACCAAGTGACAAGTGTCATGTCTCCGACTAGAGGGGTCGGTCATCCCTCTCGCTGGGCCATGCAGATGTCTATGTATTAATATGGCAAATGGCACAAATAGTTGAATACCATTCAAAGAGTGCAAACAGCAGACTTGTTGCTGTGTGTGTGCGTGTGTGTGCAATGAGTCAACGTCGTACGGACACATCCCTTTTCATGTTCTCAGCGTCTGACCAAAAACCTCAAACGAAAGCAAAGTTTGTTTGGGCAAACACACGAGTGCGCGCGTGTGTGTGTGTGTGTGTGTCCCTGCATGTTGCCGATTTTGGCAGTTGAAAAGGGTTGTGACAAATTCTTAAATTAATGACAAAACGAACCTCGCGACCAAAATGCCAAAAGGAATTTTTCGTTTGCCGAAACGCGTTTTAATTAAATTTCCCGTTTAAACATTTTTGATTCCTGTGGAACATTGTTGTGCACGCAATAAATATCCGTAGACTTTTGGCATGCCGCGTTACAATTGTTTGCCAACAGCAAATATAAATGAACAATTAATTTCATTTGAATGCGATCAAAGTGCTCGTGCAAATTGATTGATTTAACTTCATTCAAGATGATTAAATAATTATTTTGTAGTTTGTGCAGCAAAAATTTAATAAAAGTGTGGGAGAAAAAGAGGAGACGGCATATACAGGCCAACAGAGCATGTGGTGCTGGTTATATGTATGGAAGATGGATTGCCTTAATAAGACTGCATCATGTAAAAGTCACTGAACTGGCCTTTAATGTCGACTTTTTCTTGCTTTTGAATTGTTGCATTGGAAACGCAGCAAGCTATTCACTTTTACACAATTATTTCATTGTCATTGCCATATTTTATGACAAACAGTTAATTAATTGTTAATTGTCAGGTTGTTGATTAATTGTCAATTTGTATACCCTTGCAAAGGGTATTATAATACTGCCCAGAAGTTTGCAAGGCACAGAAATATTAATATTCGACCCTTTAAACTATATACATATTATATATTCCTGATCAGGGCGACGAGCTGAGTCGTCTGTCTACATATGACTTACTAGCTGAACCCACCGCTACTTTGTCCGGGTCCTAGATCTTAAGAAATGGCAGAAATAATGTCCGTCTCGCGTCCATTTGTAGTCAATATATGAAGATTATGGATTTCAAAACTGCATCAGCACTGCTAGCCCAGAATTGGGAACGTATACTTAACGACTTTAATGAAAGCTGATTAATTAAAAAATCTGCGAAATAAATTTTACAAGCGCATTACTATAAGCCACGATCCTGCCGATGCACACTGGGCCCAATGGCCGATTTCTTGGCATAAAGTCGAAAATTTCATGGAAACAAAACTCATTTTTGATAATATACCTTCAAACTATATAGTCTATATATAAAGAATCAAATAATATTTTCGATTGTTTGGCAACCCTGTAATCGTTATCGACTATCGAAGTCAGCTGTTGAGTTAAGTGTTGGTTGCGAAAAAATTGCAGTCAAATTTTTGTTAACTTTGCGGACTTGCACGTCGTTTAACTTTGCACAATAAATTATTGGAAATAATGGATATTGAAGGCCACGGTATGTAGAATGTATAGATATAAGCATTTTGTGATAATGTTTAATATGTGTGTATTAATGTGTGTTATTTTGTTTTGTCCATATACAGAGAAAACTTAACCAAAGTGCTCGTCTTCTATAGAGTAGAACTTTTTTGGAATTAACCGGAATCAGTTATAATGTATGTTAAAATAAACTTCAATATGTATATTACATTATGTTATTAATGTTTTTTGCGGTCATTTGCGGCCCTTGCGGTATTCTCAACTTGTAGGTAAGCTTGAGTTCTCTCATGCAACGCTACTCGAGATATGGATTGACAACAATCGAGATGGTTCCGCTATCAAAAGCTGGGTTTTTGAGCAACTAAGTGATTATAAGCTCAGCAATGAGAAAAATGATGAAATAAACCTAAAAGTAAGCTGCATTGAAAAATATGTAAAGGGGAATCTGAAAAAATGTAGCCGTAGTATCCAAACATTTAAGAAGAGACATTCTAATTGGCTATCATTAGGGATGACAATTTTTTTGGAAAGACAGGGGAAGACGCACAGCCTTAAAGAAATGGGTCGTCCAAAGCTGCCATATAATGAGGCAGGACAACGCTTAAAAAGAAAGTTGGCTTCCGACTTAGCGGGCAATAATGGAAATTGCACCAGTCTTCTTATGCATGCAGCCGCGGTCTCCGCCAAAAAAAACAAATGAATGTGATACAGCATATGTCCTAAAGAATGCAATGCTTACTTCAAATGGACCAAGTGAAGTTAAGAAAAAGCTTTTTGCATCTGAACCCATACCTCTGTCTCCTAGTGAAGCACTAGAATTTATGCTGGAAAATTCTTTGAGCAAAGCACAATATAATTCAATGCGAAATCTTAACATAAGGCAAAATTCGGACATATATCCTAGCTACAAAAGAATTACAAAAGAAATAAACCATACTGCTAGCCGGATTGTTCATATGCAGGATGAGATTTTTAAAAATCTTGATATTAGGAGCGCCATGTTGATTGTTAGCTACGGATTCAACGGCACAACGGGTCAGAGCATGTATAAGCAGAGATTTGAAGTAAACGAGCCGGATTCCCAAGACCAATCTTTGTTTGTGACAACAGTCATTCCCATTAAGCTTATAGATGAGTCAGGGACGGTTCTTTGGCTTAATCTGACACCCCAGTCAGTCATTTTGGAATTTGTCAAGGAGAGCAAGGAACACATACTAAAGGAAAAAGAAAATTTAGACATACAAATACGAAACTGGTTACCATATATATGCACAACTTCGAACGGAAAACAGATTAACGTATCATATGATCTTTAAATGACGTTAATAGATGGCAAGGTTTTAAATATTTTGACTGGCACAAAATCTTGTCAATTATGCCCGATCTGTGGAGCTGGGCCTAAACAATTTATGGCAACCACCGATATTTCCACACGGATATTTACACCAAATCAGGGGACTCTTCAATACGGGATTAGCCCTTTACATGCCTGGATACGGATATTTGAATTGTTACTTAAGATTGCTTACAGAATGGAACTCAGAAAATGGCAAGTAAGGGATAATACGGAAAAAATTCAAATGATGGAAAAAAAAAAACTTATACAAAAGAGAATGTATCAGGAAATGGGTTTACATGTGGATAAACCAAAGCATAATGGAAATGGGAACACAAACGATGGCAATACAGCAAGGAAAGCGTTTTCAAATATAAAACTATTAGCATTAATTTTGGAATTAGAAATAGATTTACTTGAAAGCCTCCAGACTATATTAATCGCAATTTCTTGTGAATTTCCAATTAATGCTCCTAAATTCCAAAAACTCTGCGAAAAAACGTTTACTTCATTTATGACCAATTACCCGTGGTATCCGATGTCCCCAACATTGCATAAAATTCTGGTTCATGGATCTCAAATAATAACATCATCGGTTGTTCCGGTAGGTTGTCTTGGCGAAAATGCATCGGAAGCGCGCAATAAGCTGTATAAACAGGTTAGAAGATCACAAGCTCGCCATCAATTGATTCCTCAGATCTACTTCTTTCGAGTATTGCATTAAAAAAAAGGACAGCTCAATTAAAAAAATCATTGTTGCCAAGTAAGGTCATTTCACTTTTGGAAATACCTCAAATCGCACCTGTTATTAGGAATGATTCACTACACACTGATTCCGAGTCTGATCCTGAATGTGATGCTGACAGTTCTTACTCTTTTGAATTAGAAGTAGAAGATAATTAATTTTTTTTTTATTAAAAACTTTTTTTAATATTTAGTTTCAATTCGCAATGTGGTTTTGAAAAATCTGAAGCTTCAAGCCTTAATAAATATGTTCACTTATATTAAAAAAAACGTTACCTTTTATTTTAACTTATGTATAACCGGAAAATCAAATAATCAATATTACGGTACGTATACGCAATGCATTCTTATATGGGCGGTAAGAGCAGGCGTGTCCAGAATCGTCCAATTTTTTTTCTAGGTATTATGCATTCTATAACTATCATATATACCAAGTTGCAGCTCTACAGCATCAATATTAAACTTTATGCCAAAAAATCGGCAATTGGGCCCAGTGTGCGATGGGGAGAAATATCGGCTGCATAAACGGGAATTCGAGTTTTTAAATAAGTTTTTATACATGCAGTATATTTCTGAAGTCGGAATCAGTGTGTAGTGAATCATTCCTAATAACAGGTGCGATTTGAGGTATTTCCAAAAGTGAAATGACCTTACTTGGCAACAATGATTTTTTTAATTGAGCTGTCCTTTTTTTTAATGCAATACTCGAAAGAAGTAGATCTGAGGAATCAATTGATCTGTAAAACACGTCAATTAAATTGTTCGTACGCGAATTATGGCGAGCATGTGATCTTCTATCCTGTTTATACAGCTTATTGCGCGCTTCCGATGCAATTTCGCCAAGACAACCTACCGGAACAACCGATGATGTTATTATTTGAGATCCATGAACCAGAATTTTATGCAATGTTGGGGACATCGGATACCACGGGTAATTGGTCATAAATGAAGTAAACGTTTTTTCGCAGAGTTTTTGGAATTTAGGAGCATAAATTGGAAATTAATCCAAAGTCATTTTGGAGTTTTGTCAACTCGAAAAAATAACATCTAATATGAGCTTTGGCTCACTGTCGTCAAATTCGTACGACGGGATAGTGAACCTGTTTTCTGCCTTTTTTAGCGCTAATTTTGAGCCAAAGAGTGTTTGGGATGATCAATTCACTCTTGATTCTATTCCTTCGATTCTAAATGTCGGCATCATTCCCATATCGGAGGATGACGTCTTAGAAGCAAGCAATGACTTGGACGACTCTTTAAAGCCAGACAGTGATGGAATTTCATCGTTCCTACTCAAGAATTGCATTGGTGAGCTTTGTGAGCCTCTCACAATGATTTTTTCTAAGTCGCTTGCACTTGGCCAATTTATAAGTAAATGGAAGGTAGCTTCAGTTATCCCTATTCACAAAAAGGGTTCAAAAAGTGATGTCTCAAACTATATATCTAAGCTCTTTGAACGCATTTAAATTTTCTTATAAACTCTTACATTGATCCCAATCAGCATGGTTTTTTTCCTGGCCGTTCTACGGTCACGAATCTAACTGTATTTAGCAATATTTGCATTTCTGCCTTTGAAAATCGTTGTCAAGTCGATGTGATTTATACAGACTTATCCAAAGCTTTTGATAAAGTTTGTCATAATGAACTTTTATTTAAGCTTTCCAAGCTTGGCTTTCATTCTTGCGTCTTATCTTGATGGTCGAACTTATCAGGCGCTCATTAATGGCAAACGTTCTAACACATCTAGACTCCCTCAAGGTAGTGTACTGGGTCCGCTTCTATTTACTATTTTCATTAATGACATCGGTTTCCTACTTAATTCACATTATCTAATGTATGCTGATGACTTGAAAATTTTTAGATCTGTAAAAAATCTTAGAGATTTTGATGCCCTTCAATATGATCTGAATCATGTTTCCGACTGGTGCGCTAGGAATTTGCTGCCTCTTAACTTTTCCAAATGCTTCTATGTTACTTTTTGCAAACGTGAGATTTGGGTGTTTTATTTGACTTTAAATTTCAGTCTTCTGAGCATTTGAATTATATCCTCGCCAAAGCTTATTCAATGCTCGGCTTTGTAAAGCGAAATTCTAATCAGTTCCGTGATCCTTATACACGATTGAGTCTGTACTCTGCCTTAGTGCGTTCTAGAGTTGAATATGCGTCGCTTATCTGGAATCCTTCCGCTGCAGTTCATGTGATTAGGCTGGAGCGTCTGCAAAAAAGATTCCTCAAATTTGCACTTGCTAACTTAAATTTTTCCGAGCCTTTACCGCCGTATAAGGAAAATACTTTTGGATAAAACTTTGATATAAGTCCCGTTTTGTTGGACCAATAATTACGAACTAAATATCAAAACAAATTTACCTTTTGGCAGCTACTCTTCAATTATAATTCAGATCAAATTGGCTTTCCTACTTATCCTCACCCCTTCCTCATTACTCGCCCCCTTCCTCTTCCTGCGCTCTCCACTCTTTCTTGCCCCCTCCCTCTTCCTGCGCTCTCCACTTTTTCTTAACTATGTCTTTACAAATAAACAAAAGTATATATATATAAGCATATATCATGCTACAAGAGAATATAAACTTCGGTCGAGCCGAAGTTAGCTTTCCTCTATTTTCATAAGTTAAGAATTTTAAGAACTTTTTATTTGTGTAATTTATTTTTTCTTTCACGCCTTAAAATTGTTTCTTGCCTTTTTCAAATTTTTCCAAAACTTTCAATACAAATTGAATTTCACTTGGATGGAGGATTGTAAGGGTTTAATTTTGTCCATTTTTTTTTACACATTTTGGTAAGCTGTATAGAATTTTCCCAAATACTGCCCGGGCGGGCGTGTGTAATTGAACACTTTAAAACACACCGAAAGGTTTTTGTAAATAGAAAAAAAAGACCATGCTTCCCTTGTTATGGTCTTGACGTGAATGTGCAATGCGCAATTCAATATTTTGGAAAATATTCAGATTCTCATTTTTGCAGCCAACACTCAACCATGCTCGATGATGGGCATATGAATGAATGGATGGGCAAATGTGAAACCAACGTGAGACTCAAATGCAAATGCATTTTCAAGAGTTCATGTTACGTGGAATGTGTTGCTTTATTGGGCTGCTCTGGTCTGGCCTGGTCGGGACTGTGGTCCTGGTCGAAGCTTGAAAGCATTAAAAACGAATTAGCATACATTTTGTGGGAGTCCCTCTCTTCGCTCTCGTTAGATCCTTTTGTTTAACGCACTGCAAATTAAAGGTTCGCAAAGTGCAGAGGAATAGAAATATCCCAAGTTGCCAATATGCCAGCAATTCCCCTTTCAGACTTTTGGCCAACAAAAGAAATTGAAACTGTAATTATGACGACAACGGAATCGACAACGGCACACAGAGGACATCAACGAAATGAAACGGGAAATGGCACGCATTGTACACTGAGTCCCCAAAGCCCAACTGTGTATAGTATTATTATGGTTAAAATGTGTGTGTGTGTGTGTGTGTGAGCCCAGTTTTTGTTAACAAGAACAAAGGAGCTTCAGTGCACTGCGATCCTGTTGGGTAGATTCTAAAATATAAAGTATACACAAATAAATCAACCTTATTTTTGAGTGCAAGCGAGCTCATAAAGTGAGCAATGGAACAGTAGAGCTTCCTTTTAAGGAACAGCGAGATGACTGACTGACTGATTCATTTATACTCAGGCCAAACGGGAGAGTAAGTACAGTTGTGAAAAGAAACCAAAATATTCTTCAATGCTTCAAAAAATACCTAACAAAGGTTCTGAGAAGGTTTCACTGTACAAATGCTTTCCTTTCCCCTGGGTGCACTTAGGGTCTATGCTGTGGGCGTGGCAGCTAATAAATGACGTGTCACAGCGAAGCGGAAATAAACACAATTAAAAACGCATCAGCAGCGAAATGGTTGCAAAGAGAAAGCGGGTGGAGAGGTAGGGGGAGGGGGAGGGGAGGAAACAACACACTTGCTGCACAATAAAAGGCCCAACTCCAAATGCAACAAAAGAAAGCAAATGTGAATAACAAAACATTGTACAAACAATAAAACGCAATGTTGAACGGTTAAAAGTCACAATTCCTTTAAGTTCTCTTGCTTTTGCTTTAATTCAAAAATCTCCAATACTTCCAATTGAATTGCATAAAATAGTACCTACTCATGATTTGGTTTCTTTTATTCCTTCTTAAGGTAAGCGGCACACTTACACCATTCGCATGTCTAGTCGCCATCAGAAACTTGAGCTTGATCATTTACACAACATTTGCATGGAGCTTTTGTTAAAGAAGTCTCAACCGAAGGAATTGGCAGAGACATAAACATGCTGCTAAACATGTGTGTGGGGGGGGGAGGGGCAGGAAGTCCCCTTGAATTTTGATTAGGCTCATCGTCGTTAGGGCAGACAAAACGATGGCACATAAACAAATAGGCATTTAAATATAAACAATAAAACGAGAAAAAACAACAACTTAATGTGACCCTCGGTGTATTAAGTATTTATGCATATGTTGTGTACGTAACTTTACTTATATAAGAAGAATTGGTTGAAGAACATGTGGCTGAAGTCGTTGTTTGGTTAACTTTTTGCCACTTTTAGGGTTGAGATTGCCGAAAAAAGTACCAAGAAAGAGTGAAAAACATACGAGTTTTAAAAATTTTGCTTCAAACGGCCTGAAATTTTTCACAACAATTACGTATGCGACACACACACCTCTATATGAAGCGTATCTTAAATTTTTTTCATGTGAAACATCTTTAATTTCGGTACGGACGATTTTAGTAGGAGTAAAATTTGATTTCAGCGTCACGTGACGCTGAGATCAGCATATTTTGTGCTGTTGTTTTAGCTAAGTGTCCCAGGGGAAGAGGAGTATAAATGGGAAAGTGGAGGAATCTTGACAGTGTCTGCACAGTGACTTAACAGTGCCAATGAATCGACAGTGACACACAGTGACTAAACAATAAATGAACAGTGACTAAAGTGTGACTAAGAAGTGACTAGACAGTTACTGAACAGTGACTAACCAGAAACTATACAGTGACTAAAGAGAAAGTTAACAGTGACTAAACAATGAATGAACAGTGACTGAACAGTAATTAAAGTGAGACTTATGGGTGACTAAAGAGTGACTAAAAAGTAACCGAACAGTTACTTAAAAGTGACTGAACGGTGACAAGATAGTAACAATACAGCGACTTGCCAATGACTCGACAGTGACTAAGCAGTGACTTAGCAGTGACTTGACAATGTCTAAACAATGACTAAGCAGTGACTAAATAGTGACTTGACAGTGACTCAAAAGTGATTTGACAGTGACTAAAAATTGATTTAACAGTGACTTGACAAGGACTAAACAGTGACCTAGCGGGGACTTAACAGTGACTATACAGTGACTAAGCATTGAGTAGACAGTAACTTAACAGTGACTTAATAGTGACTTGGCAGTCACTAATCAGTGACAGTTTGTTGACAATGTCTAAACAGTTACTTGAAATTCCAATCCGGCTGCCTCATTACACCAGAAAAATAAGAAAAATACCTCGGCGTTGTCTTTGACAATAGGCTGAGGTTTGACAAGCACTTAGAGTATACACTCAGTAAATGCACTAGAGCACTATTCACATGCAGGAGCATAGCCGGAAAATCGTGGGGCATGGCACCACACATACTCCGATGGCTATACCTCATGGTTGTGAGACCAATACTCACTTATGGAGCTGTCTTGTGGGGAGATAGAGCAAACCTTCTCACAGTAAGGATGCAGTTGCAAAAACTGCAAAGGCTGGCATGTATATGCATGACTGGAGCCATGCGTAGCTGTCCGACAGCGGCTTGAGGTTTTGATGGAGCTAACACCACTCCACCATACCATCTGCCTGAAGAAAAAAGCAACACTGCTTAGATTAACAACAGAAGGAGTGGGTAGAAACCACATAGTAAGCCTCAGAGACTCTGAAAAGCTGGAAAAGGAAATCCCCTTAATCCTCCAACCCAGAGACGAAATGGTGGCCGAGTATTACTTTGACAGGAATTTCACTGTACACCAAAGTAATAAGAAAGAATGGATCTCACTTGAAGAGACACATAAAATGAAACCACACACAATTATGTGGTACACAGACGGGTCCCTAACGCCCCAAGGAACCGGATTTGGGGTAGCAGGACCAGGAACGAAAATATCTGAACCAATGGGAGAATTCAAAAGCATATTTTTTAAGCTGAAGTATGTGCCATCTCCCGTTGTGCAGACCGTAATATGGGGAAGAACTACCATAATAGAGAAATAGCTATCCTCTCCGATAGCCAAACAGCACTTCAAGCACTCAGTAGCAACAAGTTCACCTCTAAGCTAGTCTTAAAGACAAAGAAAAAATTGGACCAACTAGGCAGCAGGAACAACCTGACCTTACGATGGATACCGGGACACAACAACATCCCCGGAAACGAATTGGCCGACGAACTGGCACGCAAGGGCGCAGCCACCGCAATGGTAGGGCCAGAACCCTACTGCGGCATAGGCCAACACACAATAAAAGGACTTTTAAGAAAGGAAGAGAATACGCTTAGATCAGCCTCCTGGGTAAACACCAGGGGAATGAGACAAGCTAAAGCATTAATAGTGAACCAAGACCTCAAAAGGTTCCAAAAGATAATCCAACAAGGAAAGAATGCCCACAGAATTCTGACAGGGCTCTACACGGGTCACTGCAGACTGAAGAGCCACATGTACAAGTTGGGAATAACAAACACCCAGCTTTGCAGATACTGTGAAGAGAAGGAGGAGTGCTCTGAGCATATAGCAAGGCGCAGACTCAGCAGATTTGGGAAAAACATTCTACACCCAAGCAATATCACTAACTTAGAACCCACAAAAATCCTGGCTTTTGTACGGGAATTTGGGCTGCTACGAGAGTTGTAAATTCAGTAGGGGGGCACAATAGATCAAAATTGGTCGCGGTGCACCACTTCCCCAACAACAAATAATAATAAATACTTGAAATTGACTAATCAGTCACTAGAAAGTGGCTAAACAGACCTTAAACCGCACTTAGATAGCTATTAAACTTAGCATTATGTTGCTTATTGCTTTAGAGAAAGGTTGGGCCAAAGTCTTTCAGTCGCATATGAAAGATATTTAAAAGAAATATGGAAGAATATTTTGTGCAATTCTGGCGATGAATCGGGGAAATTTCAATTTGAACGCAGAGAATCAATTCTCAACCATTAAGAAGCACATGAACCCAGAGTGTCGTTTCCGATGGTCATTTACGCTAATGCTTATTAGAGGACGTAGAAAACAAGCTGCTGGAGATAACTTGGTAGAAGAAGAAAAACGAAAAGCTTACCATGCAGCAGTTTTTAAGATAGTTTGTATAATTAATTAAAAGGCAAAAATGATCAGAAATTTAGTGTCACACCCAATCTTGCGGTCTTCCGTAGACGACTCATTACCATTAATATTTGATCACTAAAGAGCAGTAATTTGCATTAAAAAATTATAGTAAGAACAGAACAGAAATCCCAAGAAATAAATGAGCCGCATTTTTTTGTCAGGAAACCCGAAAGTCCACAAAGTTTCGGGCGAAAAATATTAGGGTGTTCACTTCGTTGAGCACTTGAGCCCTTGGGGAAAAGTGTAAACATTTCCAACAACAATTTATTTTGAACAAATTGTGCACAGTCTGCTCGACCCAGACCCTGACTACGAAAAGTCGGGCACTTGTACCTTAGTGCTATAAGTGTTATATGTACAAGCTAAAATCAAATGTGTGATCAAACATTCATATAATTTGTATGGAAAAAGCGCCAACTTTGAATGAACCATGGACTACTGCCGAATCATATCTCCAACGTAGTTGTGCACATATTTCGTGCACAGAGGGCTGCTCACAATACTAGTCAGGCAAAATTGCTCAAGTGCTCAACAAAGTGAATACCCCATATGTTTCTTATAAAGGCCTGATTCCAGATGACATAAAAATCAATTTTTATGTTGAAGTTCACATGAATAGACACACTTTTGAACTGATTTGAGATCTGAAGGCTATTGCAAAGCAGTCCTATTTGAATGAAGTATTGTGCAGAAATAAAAATTTATGTCATCTGGAATCAGGCCTTAACGCGTCAATAAATGTACATACATTCTTATTTAAGTAACAAGCAAATTTGGTTTCTTGTAAGAAATTTTTTATAAGGCGGATTAAAGTGCTACCCCGCCTCTCTTTTTCGCACATATAGCCCAACGGCGTACATAACCTAAGGCAAAAAACTAGACCGCAATATGTTGCTTAGTTTTTAAATTATTAATTAATGCTTGATTTTTGGGAACATTTCCTATAGTGCGATGCGTCTTTTGATGCTATTTACGAATCGATTCAATTTGGCAGTTTTTCAAAAGAGCGAAAGCGCTGATTCTCAAGGGCATTCATTATCGAAGAGAGCAAATAGTAGTCAGAACGGGGGCGGGTGGGGTAGGACTTCCCATTTAAGCGTTTCAAGGAATGTTTTGACCGGCTGCGCAGTATGTGGCCGAACGTGGTCATGTTGCAAAATTAACTGGCAGCTTTTGCTAATGCATTTATTGAGTTCGGTAGAGTTACCCTGTGATGGTTTCACTTGGTTGTAGCAGCTCATAGTGCACCACATTCAATTGGTGCCAACAAATACGATTTTGGCGTATGGCCGGGCGGCCTGTATAATGTTCCCCTTAAATTTCTTGCAGCATTCGAAAGTCTTCAGCTGAATTTTTCTTGAAATGAAAACAGAAAAGTAAACTTTCCCGCAAATTGTGCTTTGCTCAAAAGTGAACATATTCGGAGCACACAAAAACTATGTTGTTTACACTTCAGCGAAATCGACACATAAAGCGAAATGATGAGGCATCAAAATAAAGTTTGGTTGCAACATTGTCCAATTCGATTTAATACTAGTGTTAAAATTTTTTTACAGGTAAAAATCTAATCTAAAAAAAAGCAAAAGTATAGCAAGCCTCTGGCATCGTCAGCCCTACACTCATAAAAATCTAGAACGAATAATTTGAGTACGAACGCTCTTGAAAAAAAAATCTAGTCGCACTTGAATTTTCAAGAATTTCGCTCTTGGAATCGAGAATAATTCATTCTCAATGTGGTTCTATAGGCAAGGGGAGTGAGGAAACGCAAACTTTGAGAGAATAACGTTGGCCGCGCTCTTTCAAAGAGAGACAGCGCATGCGCAGTTTGTCATTGTCATTTGACCGTGCCGCGCAGATAATTATGTTCAAGTTGAACATTAAGATTGGGCAAAAGTAAGCGATTAAACGTCTGTATAATATAATAAAAATGTTTAAAACACCACATTAAAAAATAAAATGAAATAAAAAAAAAAAAAAAGGAAAAAAAAAAAAAAAATAATTGCTGCTACGGGGACTTGATCCACGGTCGAGCTATTGCGGCTGGCCAAATACCAACCGCGCTGGCTTATAAATATGCTTTCGCCGCTGCTTGTAGTTTATCGAGAATAGTCGAGTCGGTTAAGCTGCTCGTCCAACTGTGTATGTTTCAGTCTTCGAGGTACCGAGTTCAAGTCCCAGTAAAGTAAGTAAAATAAAAAATTTTTATCTGTTATGTGACTAACTCAAAATCAATCACATCTTAGGAAAAAGTGGGTGGGGTGGCTGATGGGTGAGTGGCAAGCAGCGCGGGACAAACAACACCACGTCGGTCGGGACGGGTTGTCCCGGGGTCTCGGTCATATGTCTCTCACACCCAAACCCCCACCCCCCTTCAATTATTATTTTTAGTCTTTTATTTTGAGAATTATTCGTACTTGGATCAAGAACTGAAACTCTTGAGTCAAGAATGTCGGGATCAAAAATTCACTCTTGGATCAAGAATATTGCTCCTGGATCAAGAATTTTCACTCTTACCCTACTTTTGAGAACGAATGCTCTTGAGTCAAGAGTGAAATTCTCTATTTTTTCTCTGAGTGTAAATGAAAGAATGTCTTAGATTGCAATCAAGTCGGCTTGCTCTTTCTGAGTATTCGTTTATAAAATTAGTTGTATTTATTTTGCAAAAAATTATAAAGTTGGTTTTATTTTTAAATAAAACCGTGTATATGAGAATTGAGGCCATATTAGATATGAAACATCTTTACTTTCGGTGCGGAAGATTTTAGAAGGAGTAAAATTTGATTTCAGCGTCACTTGACGCTGCGAAAGAAAAGTGAAATAGGGGGAAATAGGTGGAAAGACGCAATCAGTGATTTATCAATGATTAAACAGTGACTTAACAATGACAAAACAGTGACCAAACGGTCACCAAACAGTGACTGAACAGTTACTTAACAGTGACCAAACAGTGACACAACAGTGACTAGACAGTGACTGATCGGTGACCACACGGTGACTAAACAGTAACTTTACAGTGACTAAACATTGACAGAACAGTGTCAAAACAGTGACTAGACAGTGACTGAACAGTGACCAAACAGTGACAAAACAGTGACTAGACAGTGACTGAACAGTGACTTAACATTTACCAAACAGTGACTTAACAGTATCTAAACAGTCACTGAACTGTTACTTAACAGTTACTTAACAGTCACTAAACAGTTACCTAACAGTGTCTGAACAGTGTCTTAACAGTGTACAAATGGTGCTTATGAGAGAGTTATTTGGTGCTTCAACTCCCTTTACGTTTTCTTTTTTTTTTGAAAGATTCCCATTGCTGATTTATATTCAATGATTTTGAAATTAAGCCCTTAAATTTTGCATCATGTTTCACATCAAACTTTTCACACTCGTGAGTGTTAAAGACACTCACACCTGAAACAGTTGAACTATTAAATAATTTCAGCTTTTATATACAAATACAGGAATAATTGAATATTTCTAGCTCAATTACTTAATAATCACACTTTTCAAGTACAAATATCGAAGTAATTAAAATGTAATTGCATTTCGTAGATAGTTACTGAATAAACGCAACTCCATTAATTGTTTTTAACTATCAGGCTTAAAGCCTAGTAGAAGCCTAGTGTTTTTATATTCGATTATTTTCATTTCTTTTGCTTATAACTTCACCATTAAATTCTTTAATAGTTATCAAAAAAAGTTGATTCGTCCAAAGAACATTTGCTTGCACAAAATATTGTACGTATAAATAGCTTTCACTGTCATCCAATTAATCTCAGCATTTGTGTGCATTTGTGTATTTGGTTTTTGGCCAACAAAGCTTATAATCCTATAGGCGACTGACACAGCCAAATCATCCTGTATACAATCAAATTATGGCTAATTGAAGCCAATTCCCTTTTGTTGGGCAAACAAAACCGAGAGAATTTAGTTAATTGAGGTTAATAAAATGAATTTTCTATTTACAGCTGTCATTGAGAGAAATTCAATTGATTTGACTTGCTGCAAGTCATTGGAATTCGGGATGGGCTCGAAGGTGGCAATTAAATACGAATTGAGCTAGACTTTGACTCTATTCAATCTTCTCTTCTATTCTATATAAATTTTGGAAATTGCAATTAATTTAATTGCTTACCAAAATCAAAATTCGCCTTAATCCGTTTTGTGCTATTTTATTAATTTTAGCCATAAAAACTTAAAATTAATTGGCAAAGCAAAAACAGATTAAAAACTAATTACATACGTAAATAAAATGCACAAAAAAAAGGAGCAAATTCTGGTTAAGCTCAACTAAACCAATTAGTCGCATTATGAAAATATGCTTTAGGACTCTCTCTCACGTCGTCAGCAAGTCCCGCCGATTCCCAATTTGTATAATGTGAAGGCATTTCATTTCATTACATTCATTTCGCAATTGGACTCTCTGTCCGCGCGGACGAGTCTCCATTTCTAAGGGCAAACTTTTGGCTGGCTATAAAACTGCATCGTCTTCGTGTCTGGATTTTAGTTGGCGTGATTTATGTTTTATTAATATTAAAAGTGATTTATTAGCCATGAAATTCTGCACAACAAAAGTTGGTCTCTTGGCCAGGTGGGGGCACAAAAAAAAGGCTTTTTTGGTGCATGCGCCACTGTTTAATTACTTGAGGAGAAGAAGGCGGTGCTGCAGTGTGCCTGCTCATTATCCTTGGCGGGTGGAAACTTAAGCTAAAACTGCACAACGAGATTAAAATTGTAAATGACAGGCAGACCCGGCCTGTGTCAGGAGAAGGTGGAAGCATCTGTCCAGGACGGGTTGTCCTTTCGTCGTTTTTTTTTTTTTGTGCTGTTGTCCTGTCTCCTGCTTCTTCAACTGCCAGCGCAGTTTGTTGTGTTTTTAATGAAAATTAATTAATTAAATACATTTTTATGCATTCGCCACTTTTGCAAACAATTGCCGGATTTTTGTCTGTGAGACTGTGTGTGTGTGCAGCAACATTTTTATGTGATTGTATGAAAAAGTGTGGCCTTAAATTAACTTTCTGTAAAGTGGCATAGAACTCACTGCTGTTTATGCTGAAAAGTAGGCTATGCTTTTTTTCGTATTACTCATACGCAGTGTGTGCATTGCTTAAAACTCAAAAATTCGAAAATGTCAAGTAGAGTTAATGATTTTAGACTAAGAAAAATGTAGAATAAAAATTAAAAAAATCAATTTTTTTCTATTGCAATGTCTGCTGAGACTTACACCATGAAACAAGCTTCCAGAAGTCTTGGCAAATTTTGATTCTGTTTCATTTGTTTAACAGGCATAATTCCTTGAATTTCACTTCTGTTAAGACAACTTCATATGTCGACTTCTTCTTCTTTCTTCTTTCAATTCTCCCACAAATCTCAAAAAACTTTCAGAGCCACAATTTTTCATCTAACCTTAACTTCCTATGCAGACACGCTAAGTAACGAGAAGTTTCATACAAAAACAAGAAGTAACAATTTCAGCAAAGAATGAATCTTACGCTTAACAGCTCTTGTTGTGGAGTCTATATAAATAGGCTATGTGCCTCGTTATACCTTGAATAGTTGAACAACGTCACTCTTATTGTACTTTCAAGACATCAGCGATCAACTTAGGTTAAATTAAAAAAAGAATAACAAAATGTCAAACCATCTTCGTTTGGACCGAAGATTAATCACAGTTGCTCTTGCCAAATAAAAATAGCAACAATACAACAAAAAAAGTTATTTGTTTAGAGTGATTCGTTAGAGTCAATGGTTCCATTTTTATTGGCAGCTTGTAGAAAAGTTGCCAATAATTGTATGGTCACACTAAATGCTGTCACTTCACTTTTACTGAAATGAATAAAAGTACCAAAAGTACAAATGTATGTAACAGCCAAAAGGAAACATCTCCAATCCTATAAAGTATATTTATTCTTGATCACCATCAACAGCCGAGCCGATCTTTCCATATCTGTCTGTCTGCCCCCCAGTTTGAAACCAAAAACACATCATATATGCCATAGTTTTGCAGAAATATTTTTTTACCATATCCGTGGGTGGAGGAATATAAGTGGACGAACAGCGGGGGTAAAAAAGGGCCGGTTTCGCGAATTTAGCGTTGCAAAAATCGTAACTTTTGAACGGTAAAAGATTTTTAAAAAATTTCAAAGGGACGATTATAAAAAATTTCTGAAACTTTAATATGAGTGTAAGGATTTCATTGTAGGTCTACCGGGTGACTCAGAATCGACTGTCAAAGTGAAAAGTTTAAAATGTTGCAATATCGCGTGCGATAAAAAAAACATATTAATTTTTTTTTAACGTTTTATTAAAAATGATGTTGTTAAACTAATTAAAACTAACAAAATTTACTAAGAAACAAATTTTTAATTATTTAAAATATTTATTTTGTATGAAAAAAATTATTTTTAGTAATAAAATTTTTTTTTTTAAATAAATTTTTTACTAATTGAAAGTTAGCTATTTATAAAATTTGGTTAATTTTAGTTAGTTTAATAATTAAAATTTTTATAAATCGCTTAAAAAAAATGTTAAAATGATTTTCTTATTTCTAGGAACCTTTTCAGTTTATCCAATTTGCAGTTTGGCGGCCAATCCTGGGTCACCCAGTTGACCTACAAAAAGCTACTGAAATTCTCTACCACGTTTCCTTTGGAATTTTTCAAATATCTCTTTCTATTCAAAAGTTACGATTTATGCTACGCAAAACCGGCCCGCGCTTGATTTCACCTAAATACGTAGAATATTCATGCATTTTAATATGTTCAAGTCGCTCATGCTCGCAAGGCGCAGTTATGCGCAAGACCAAATAATTATATTGTTTTTTAGAAATATGTATTTTAAAAAATTGTTCACTCTAGAAGCGTGAACTAGCGTGACTGTACTTTTTGCAGTCCACCAAAGTGGGAAAATGAGGTACAAAAGTAGTATTTCAGTAAAACGACAATAACTCAAAAACTAAAAAAAAAATAAAATTGTCTTGATCATTTTTCTTTAGAATTGATGCATCTTTAATCAGCTAAAAACCTTTTTGCAATCGGAACTTTCGTTTGGTTTTTATACGTTCCCAAAGGTAACATTTGAAACCAAAAAAAATACAAAAATTTATCAGTTTGAAAAATTGTTCAACTTTGAACCACTGTAAAATCCAAAATAATTGACAAAGTTAAAAAAATTAAACATTTTCGGGCTATCTGGGGGTCCCTTTATTAAATTAAATTAAAGCGGTCAAAAAAAATCGACCATCAATTTTTGATTTTTGCAACGCTAAATTCGCCAAACCGGCCACTGTGCGACTATTCGAAAAACGTGGTTTCGATATAAATGCGTTTAAAGTTTGAAGAAATTTTAATAAAGCAATATCTTCTAAAGTATTTTGAATTTCTTAAAAAAAATCCTTTTAGGGCGGTATTTTTAAATATTTAAGCTATGAAATAATTTTTGCACATGAAAAATCCCCCCTTATGAAACTAAAGTCTACAAAGTTTGTTAGTAATAAGCTTGAACTGCCCATAAAGCCATAACCTTTTCTAATTTGCTTTTCTTGTGTGTCCTTTCAATTCGAAACAAGAAAATTTTAGACACGCCTTAACGTTAATTTATGTTTCAATTGGCATTAAAAAAGGCCACTATTGCACAGCCGGAACAAAGTTCGATAATATCAACAGTATTTTAAAGTCCCAGCAAACAAATATTTAAAAGTTTTAAATGATTTCATTTCTGTCATTTATTATGTTCTTTCTTATGTCTAAAGACTTTTATTGTGTGCAATCATATTCAATTATTCACATTGGTTTTGGTTTAATTTATAAGGTTTAGTATTATTAAGATTGGAGAAATAAAAACTAGTTCCTTTTGTGAACTAGGTCAAATATTACTTCGAAAACTAAAAAAAAGGGAAACTTACATTAGGAATTATTATTAAGGAAGCCAAGTCTAGGGAAAATAAAAACCGGATTTAAAAAACTTGTATATCCACAACTTGGAAAAAGATATTTAAGAAGAGAAAAATGGGAGTTTCAAAATGAGTTTCTAAGAATCTACATAGTAGCCCAAACATTAGGAATTTGGAAACATTCAACATTCTACATATTGATATTTGGCTAGGTGGTTTTTTGCAAAAGAAGCAAACACACTTTTGTTTTTACAATAATATTGGGTGACCCCTTCAGTTGCTTCCTCATAGCTTTTTAGAAAAACGATTAGCCTTTTCTCGGATCGATCGTACTTTAATTGTTTTCTTATAAGAGTTTCACCCCCTTTGATCTGTATTATTATTAAGCCCTGTTGATCATCTTTCTTTATTAAAAATGCTAAGAATTTGAAAATAAGTGGATTTTTACAATTAGAATGATTTTTTTAACGACTTGTTACCATGATGGGAGAGCAATAGGTATAAAGATAAGTTCATGTAGGCAAATAATTTGGATAATTTTGGAACTTTCCGCTTATATATGATCAAATTGACTGAATCTAGCCAAATCAAAATGCAACAAAATAATTGATACTAAGGGCTTGCCAAAACTTGTAATTGACAATTCGCCCATTGATTATGTAGCGCGGGCAAGCAACTTAGGATCCATTTTTAACCAAACGTTTACTTGGAACGATCGCGTTACTGCTGCTGTCGGAAAAATGTACGCAAAACTTCATACCATCTAAATTAAGACTGCTAGAACCTACTTGACTTCTAGACTATTTTATGGCATTAATGTCATAGGTAACTGTGACGCAAGAAGCCAGCACAAACTTAAAGGAGCGTTTAATAATAATGCAAGATACATATTTGATCGTAGCCGCTATAATAAAAATATCTGCAGTTGCTATAAAAACCTTCGATCTTTCTCTACAATCCAGGACAACCCTTCGATCTTTGATAATGCTACAAAAAATTATTTTCTTGAATGAACCTTATTATCTATATGAGATGTTGAAATTCTGTGAGCCAAGAAGAACGAGTAATAAAAATACAAGAAGCTAGTTCTGAAAGACATTTCTTTATATGTGCTGTTCGCAGTTGGAATAATCTTCCTCATAATTTAAAAACCGTAGTAAATGCCACGCAGTCTAGACTAAAATTAATAGCACACCTGCAAAATGTAGTAGACTCCTGAGTAAGAAAGCAAGGGAAAGAGTTAGTACTTAAATTAAATTTCTTCTTTTCTATTTGTTTTAAATAATTTCATTTAGATATAGATTTATTTATTCTGTAACTTTTGTGTTCTTTTCTTCGAGATAAAACCCTTCTTCTCTAAAATCATATTATATATTTTTAGCTTATTTATTCAGTTATTTTAAGATTCTTGTCGTATATTTTGTAAACTTTCAATGTATTAATTTAACTTTCGTGTCTAACGCGATAATTAATAAGTCTCCCTATCTTGAAGCGTTGGGATGTTAAATAAATAAAGTTAAACTTAAGAGCTTGATAAAGTTTTTTAAAAAAATATGGATACTTATATATTATTTGCGTACGAAACTATAGTTGTAGTTTTAAATCCTGTAAAATCTTCATGGCTATTTTAATCAAAACTTGCCTAAATTAATTGCCTGTGTGAACTATGCTTAAGCAATGAACTAGGGGAATAAGTATGCGCATCTGTCTCTTCGGGCTTGCATATAAAAGGCACATCCAATATTTTCCATTTTTGGTTTACTTATTAACATTATTTGGATTATACTTTTATTAGCAAATTTTGACTGTTTTTAGCAGCAGTTGTTTTTTTATTTCAAAATATTTTTCAGTGTGACCATACGCGCATACATAAAAATACATCATTTGGGTAAGCATGTACATGTTTTTGAAATCAATGAGGATGAAGTAGATGGCAACAAAAACCATCTAGATGGCTAACCACGAACATGAGCAAAACAAATACAGCAAATCCACCTAGATTTGTAAAAACAGAAACATGAGAAAACGGCCCTAAGTCAATTAGTGAAATATTAAATATGTACATTAGAGCGGTCCCCAAACCGGGAAAATGGAAAAAAAGAGGTCTTAGCATTGCCAAAGCTAATATTTGTTGTATAATTAATAATTGTGAAAATCAAAAAATTTTATTTCAATTTTAAATGGGCGCGACAGGGTCTCAAAGTTTTAAAAAATATTAATCATACGACACGTTCACCAAATACAAATTTTTACAAACGAAGTTATTTGTTCATTTCAATGGCTGTCATTGTTTGAAATTCAAAAAGGGATCTACATTTGTGGAAATAAAATATTTACAAACTTGAATAGTTTATGAATAAAATCATCACCGTCTATTTATAAATAAAAATTATTATAAGTTTCGTATACATGGAGATCGCTCTAATGTACATACTGTACAACGTCGGAGATGCTTCCTTCTGGCTGTTACATACATTTTCAAAATTTCATGATCCCCTTTACCCATTTTAACTGTGTATAAAAATTTAGCTCCGGTTTTCAATAATTTTTATTAAAAGATTTGATATTGGCTTTGAACAATGTTAGCCGAGAGATTTAACAAACTGAGCAATAGATGGCGCCACTACTTTGACCATTTGCGTGCCAAGCCTATTTTCATCAAACTCCAAAAACCTGTGTGGAAGCAGATGATATTAATAATTGAAAAGTGTAAAAACTCTACCATTAAAAACAAACAAGTTTTTCTCACTAGAATTACAGACCAACTCCAAAGGCCTACACAGCAAAGATATATATTTATTATCTTTACTATCGGAATTTGTAACAGTTCTAGTGTTTGTAAGCCCTACAAAATTTGTCATCACATCCTAAACCCTTTCGGCATTTTCAGCATAGATCAACTGTAGCTGCAATATAAATGAAATTTTACTTTTATACAAAAAAACAAAGACATAAACCACATATTATTAATATGATACAATCTTTACATAAATGAATTTATTCCAAGCTTAAATAATAATATTAAAATCTATCAGTTCAACATTGCAGAATCTAATCAATCAAATGTAGTGATCGTCCAAATGGGTTAATGGTTTGTTCACATAGTTAAGTTGAAGCTCTAGTTAGAAAATAATGAAATAGCATGAAAAGTTTAATTTTTTATGAATCCTCACTTTTAAGGAATTGTATAAGATGCAATCAGAACGCAGGATCACAGATCTTGGGAGCCTCAAAAATTTGGTAGCTTGAGTAGATAATAGGTAGGATAATAGGCTTGATTCAATTGTACAAACACGAGTAAAAATTATTGTTATTATTTTTATTATTATTATTATTACCAGCTTGCTTTGTTTGATACATAGTCCCTGGGACTATGAAGAAAATGCATTAATGAGAGTCACATTTTACTTTCTTCTTAGGGAAACCTGATATGTTCCAACAGTTCGAATGTTTTCAATTTTTTCTGCCTCTTGCAAACTCGAAGTGGTGCTTAGGGTAGATCGTGCTGTTGGTGACGAATGATTTCGTGTGCATCAGACAGCCACGAACACACACTCATCATCATTAGCAGTTATTGTCGTTTCATTCGGTTTGGTATGAATTTACTTCTAATAATATCGCCATAGATCCCTAGTCCTAGAAGTCTTCATTAGAAAATATTCGTTTGCTCTAATTATAATTAAAATATAAAAAATTTAGAACTTAACAAAGTTTAAAAACTAAATGATTGCTTTAAATTATAACGATTAAGATGCGACAATGTCTACAATGCAGGGATAATTTTAACTCATTCTCGGCGCTGGCTAACATGATACATTTTTATTTACTCGTGCAGGTCTCTAGTAGATAAGTGCTAGATATAAGAATTATTTTGATCCGAGCCGATGTAATTTTCAGGAAATAAAGATCACGATATGTAGTTCAAGTCGAGGTTAACATGACGAAGCTCTCAAGTGAATCAAGTGCAATTCTATATTTCAATTCGATTTACAGGTTTAGGAAGAACAACTCCCTTGAGTTAAACTTCATAAAGCTTGCTTCATTGTGTAAGTCCCTTAATCATCTATTTGAAAGAAATGTCTCTTAGTTTTCAATTTCATTTGTATACCTTCAATCATACCTTTTTCAAACCACTTTCCAAAACACACACACTTTTCGTCAACAACACAGTTCACAAGTTGGCCAAAAACAAAACAAATAAAACAAAAAGAACACGTTTCTTTTTTCTTCTCTATTAATTTCCAAATTAATTTCTGCTTTTTTATGCTTTCACTTTTACTATTTTGTTACACTTTGATGATGGTTTATTCTGATTGGTTATTTCTGGGCGCTTGAATTTTTCGAAAATTGTTATTCGAAAACTCTTTGGTAACGGAAACTCGCTCGCTTCCTGGAACTAGAACAATTGTGAACCGACGCGCTAGGAAGTTGCCCGAGCACTGAACTTGGACGCGCCAAGCGATGCTCGCATTGGACGAAGACCTAACGCAACTTGCCGATGCTTCGGCCGGCCGATAGGCGAAGCTGTCGTTGGCCAAACGAAGCGAAGCACACACGAAAGGTTCGCATTGATGAGGACTCGCTGTTGGCAACATGTTGCTGGCAACATTCATTTAGAAATGTGGCTTGAAGTCACAAAGAGTTAACAATAGGATAATATGGTTACATAAATAGGAAAGGGTGAAGTTTAATTTTAATTATTCACATGAGGCTGACCTATAAACAAATTTTCTTTTCTCTTTCAAAAAAGCTCTAACTTTTTTCTAGTTTCAGTGTGAAAGATTGGATCTATATTTGATTGATTGTTGCGAATCTGAAGACTTATGTAACCAAAGGACCAGGTCAGATGTATTTCATTTTCAGCAAATATTTCATTTTAGCAATATTTTTTAGTCTCATTACTTAGAACACTTTGAATTTTATAAGTCCCATGCTCCTTAAGTACCAGGCTTGTATTAATTTATGTATTTTATATAAACATTTTCTTTGTAATAATAAAACATGACTTTTCACATTCATCCACGATTAAAGGGGTAAGTCAAATGCATTAATGGATACATCAGATATTCTTTCAGTTTGATTCCGATTATAGATATTAAAGGCTACTTAAATTTTACGTTAACTTGTTAAATCACAGTTATTAAAAACTTCAACACCATAGAAAAAAAGAAGTAAGGAGGGTCTTGGCAATTAGCAAGCGATTCTTGTGTGTGAGGACGTGTTAATCACGTTCTGGCTTCTCAGTATTCCATTTTCAAATTTGAATAGTTTTTTAACAAAATCGCCAACTATTTATAAATAAAACAATTATATGATAAATATACGCAATACGGCGAATGAGTTAATCACAAAAACTTTAGAGCCTAAACGCGCCCGTTGAAACTCAACTTGTTTAACCTTTATTTTTATTTACGCTTATTGTACACCATAAAAAACACCAGATAACGCGGTGAGACCATGACTTTAAATTCACGATACCCTGTATGCTCTGAAAAGTCTGGCTGGTGGCTCCCGACTAGCGCCCCCAGGAGACCAGAGTCATTCAGATACCCAATTGAAAAGCAAAGTGTCGGACGTGACCATTCACAAAGTGCCAAGTGCAACGTCCAACTAAAACCTCTGTTGATCTCACGCGGTAAATACAGAACACCACGTCGTGACTCAATTTAATTCAATAAGTTCAGGGGGTAAGGACTGGGGCCCGCATAGTTGTCAGGCCCGTTCGGATGTCTCTCGTCATCATGCCCCTTTCGGGATCTAGTTTCCCACAATAAGTCGAGACAAAAGTATCCAAACTTCCATATGAGGCGCTCATTTTACAGTTTTATTTGCCTCTTTGAATTGTTGGAACAGCACTTGACGCCAAAACGCAACACCCTCTCCACACGCAATACAAATCTGGTGAAGTGTAAGATCAATCAAAAATGTAATACATTTTCTTACAAATTGCTTTTGGCCCGGACGTCCTTGTTGCAGATTTTTCCATGTCAACTGCATCAAAATTATTTTCCCACATACTTATCTTTGCCTCTACGGTATTAATCAGCGCAATTTGTTCTTCCTCATGAAAGCTTTTGAAATGATTTTCACGCTCAACCTTTTATTCTGACATTTTTTTGCTTCTGACCGTCAAATTGAATTACTTTGGGAAACCAAGCAAAGCTCGAACAGCTGCTCATACCATCCACAAATTCAATTTCACGCAAACTTGATAAAAAAAAAACGTGACAATCAAGTCGATCTTCATAACGATCATCTATCAAGCACAGGAAAATAAAACTGCTGGTTCCAGATTGATTAAAGAATTGTTTAAGCTCAGCATTCGTGCGGCAATTAACAAACAGACTGTTCGAGATGCGTGCGTTTCTCTGTGCTTGGTTGATAGAAGGCTGTTTTGCCAGATAAGCAAATGATGTGGAACGTAGAACTTTTACTTTCCGGTCTCCGCCAAGAAATTAGATGGACGAAAATACTTTAATCGCTATTATGCTTTTAAAAAGTAATTATAAATTTTTTTTCTTTGTAACTAATTTTTTTTTCAGATTGAGTAACGCTTAGTTGTTCACGTTCAACATTTTCATCATAGTCATGGCCTCAATTCTCAGATCAAGAATCTTTGTTGAAATGGCATAGTTCTCAGCCTTTTATGCGTTTCTTCCAACGCCGTCAACATAACTTCAATCATTGGATTTGATGAAATATTATGTCAGTGTACAAATAAAGCATTGACTAGCTTCTTCAATAAAAAAATGTGTAACGCTTTCAACAATTTTCTACGAAGATCAAATATCCGGCTGGAAGGACCAAATATTTACAGAATTGGGTTTCGCATTTGATTATTTTTTTCAATTAGGTCACCAAGTAGACCTTGTGGTATTTATTTACAGTTTTTAATTAAAAACCACAGTTTCCATTGTCCTCAGCCACGGAAAACGCTTAACACTACAGGGACCTACGAAATCCTGCAAGTAGATCCGGCTCGAAGACCAAAAAATTTTTTGGTGAGTACAGTTAAAGGTTTGAATTTATACTGAATCACTATGGCGAGTGAGGTTTCTTTTTACTAAAATATTTTCCTTCACTATATTCTTAACTAACAATGTGTGTGTAAAGACACATTTTTGTATATAAATGATCCGCTTGGGTCTCAAGGGTGGTTTTTCACCCAATGCACGTCAAGTGGTCCCACGACTTGTCGACCCTCGAGTATCAGAAATCCTGTTGCGTGCGATGCAAGTCAGTATCGCTATTAAAATTAATGATATTACAAATAGTGCCATATTTATGACATAGGCTAAGTTAACTTAATATGAGATTTTGACTACAGGTGGGCCGAGTTAGACATCATGTTCAAGTTTTAAACACATTGTTTATTAAATATGATTTTAATCATCATTTGAATACAAAGTTGTCAATTTTTTTTTATGGAAAACACACGCTAATAAATTTGATAGTTATTGAACATGTGTATAGCTTGCTTGCCCACTTTTTTACCGGTACGTACCGGTATAACGAAATAAAAACCAAGGTACCGATACGGAACCGAATACCAAAAATAACATAATAGTCGGCACGTAACTGAACCGTACGCGGAAGAAAATTTCGATTCGGTTTGATTCCCTGCTGTAAATACAAAACAATAAATACTACCAATAATTTTCACGAGCCAAATGTTCAAATATTTCGATCTGATTACTAATAATATTGAGCTAAGCGACTTGACTGCAGTTTTTTAACTCTACGAAAATATAAACATTAGTTTTAGAAATGTAGAAATTCGTCTAAATAAATTATACACTGCCAGACAGCAGATTAGCGTCTGCTATGCTTGTTAATATCAGTTAATCAAGTAAACCGATTAAGTGGTTTTATTTTTCTTCCTCAAGCTCCTGTACCAAAATCTAAATCTAAGCCAAAATGTTATCGCAATACTCAGGGATATTACAATTTTATTTTTCAGTTATGTCAAAACTGTTTAATTGTCTTGGTTATCGTCATTTTCCTCGGTCTTATCCACTTCTTGTTCAGAGTTCGTCAAGGCTTCGGCATTTTCAATCCGCTTCTCTAACTCATCCACCTCCAACCACATAAGGCTAGCCCTCTTCCACGAGGGCGGTGGATCAGCATTAATTATTTCCATGAGCGCACCCAAACGTTGGCGATCGCCCTCAAGGGCCTGGGCCCGCCTTTTGGCCATCGTGGCCCTCAGATTATCCATTTTGTCGCTGATCACCTGGGATTCGGCTACCGGTGTGGGTCCTAGGCCGGTTTTCATTGTCTGACTCGCTTTATTACGCGTCGGATCTGTGTCCTCATTGACCGGAATTTTGCGGCGATAGAGAGTGCCGGCCGCCATAGCTTCATCATATGCATCTGAAGTGGGTCTAACGAGACGACGTGGCTGCATCACAGCACGCAATTCACCCGGTTTGATGGGTTCAGTTTGAATGCCAATTGAACGTGTATTATTGTCGTTCATTCTTATAATGGGTTCAGTTGCGAGAGTCCCGATTCTGGAAATTCGCTTCTTGGGTGGCATTTTCTTTGAACAATTGCAACGCTGTGTTGAGGTTTTTGAGAAACTATTGGTATAAATTATTATTGCGCCGACGATCTCACCTTAAACTGGTCTGTTCTTTATTCTGGAGAAATTGTTGTAGAAATATTTTGTTTAGCTAATTTAGAGATCAGATTCCAACAACTTAAGTATCAAGGCCAATTTGATGTGAATGAAGAAATTAAAAATTAAGGCTGCTGCTTGAAACAAAAATAAACGAAACTGGTATGAAACTTAAGTTTCGAGTCTCCGACCATATGAACCAATAGATTGACCGTGTTCACCAGCACATGTGCAATCATGATTGCGAATTTTTGTGATTGACAACAGATAATTATAAGCTATGACTTAAAATACAAGCGATAACTCTTAGCAAAACAATTTTTACCTAAAAATTTCATCAAATGGTTCAGTATAAGATAATAAACCTTTTTTTATTGGTGGTTAATTTTTGATTTAAATGTTAATGTTTGATTTATCCTAATGAACACGGCCATTGTTCTGGTACAGTGTCGATTCTGAGTGCAACAAATGAATTTGGCTTGGCAAAATTTATTGTGAAAAAGAAAAAGCGAGACCCTTTCCATATTCTTAGAGTTCAATCTAATATTCGAAAATTTATCTTTATCGAATAAAAATTTTATCACGGATAAAATATATTCGCTTTATTTTATTTACTGATAATAATATTAGGCATATTCAAGCCCAAGAAAGACACGTATTTTAAGTACTGAAGCCTATATAACACCTGTCGGAGAAGGCTTGCGAAAACGCGAATTTTTGTTAGCAACGGCAATTGTCAAATAACGTTTTAATTGATTGCTCTAGCTTTTGAGGTCTCCAAAATGTAGGCTTTCAACAAGAAGGACAGTCAGGTTGTCCTTTTAGTAATTTGGACAAATGAGCAAATGTGAGAGTAATAATGAGGGGCGTAGTAATAAATAACCTATGATATGCATATGTGTTATTCGTTTGGTATGTAAATTTGATTCTAAACTTAGCCCTATGGCTAATGTACATGGACTGAGTGACTAAGCTGGTTAAGTCCCTCTTGCAAAAACCTGCGTACTTCGCTGCGGAGTAATCAAATGAAAAATCAACATATATATATTTTGTTTTATTTAATGCCTTTTGTTAAATTTGCTTTCAACATTTTAAACATTTGGTTAATTATGGTGTGCTTGTCATAGTAGCGAATGAAACAAAGTCTTTTTTCCAGGAGCCGATGATGGAAGTGGTGTGTTGAATTTAATAAAAATCTGTTTAAATTTTGGATGGGTATGAATTGTTAAAATATCTGCGTTTTCGTCTGCAAACAATTTTGAAATTATATTTGTGGCCAAAATATTTTGGAAGAGTATTTCATCGTCTTCATCATCGCTATCGCTTAAATAGGAACAATTTCAGACACTGTGTTTTTTTTTTAACAGTTTTCTTTAAATGCCTTGATTATAGTTGTCAATACAAGGGAACCACGAGTCCTTGAACCTGGGGTACAATTAATTTCGTCTATAAGTCTAGCCAACCTTCAAATTTGCGACAAGCCAGTGATTTCGACTCTTGTATAAGGCACTCGGAAATCGAGTGAGCTGTGAAATCCAAAAAGCATCTTTGACTTGAGATAGAAAAAAGTGACTTTACAGTGACTGAACAGTGAATAGACGGTATCTTAATAGTGAGTTGATAGTGACTTAAAAGTGACCTCACAGTGATTTTACAGTGACTAAAAAGTCACTTAACTGTGATTAAGCACTGACTTGACGTGACTTAACAGTGATTTGAGATTGAGAATACAGTGACTTGAAAGTGAGTAAACAGTGACTTGACAGTGACTAAACTGTGACTGGACAGTGACTAAACTGTGACTTAACTCTGGCTTGACAGTGACTAAAGAGTGACTTGACAGTGATTTAACAGCGAATTGACTGTGACTTAGTGGTGACTTGTCAGCGACTAAACAGTGATTTGATTAAAAGTTTCTAAACAGTGACTTGACAGTGACTTAACAGCATTACAGAAAAGAAGGAAGAAAACAGCAGCCAGTGAACTTGTTCCCAGCAAGCATTTTATGAATTCTCTGATTACATTTGAGTCTTTTATCAATTCCTCAGTCAGATTAAAATAGTCGCTATAAATGCGCTCGTTTTCTTTTGTCGGAAGAAAATGGTACCCTAGTTGCGACTCTTCGTAAAGAGTCATTTATAACCCTTCTTTCAGATCAGTTCAGACTTATTTTTGAGTCATTTGGGAGTATTTTTCGATTCGATTTTCAATCAATCACTGTTTTAGCAAATGCATTAGCCATTTCTGAGTCTTCCCTAAATGACTTATCACATTTTAATCATTACAAGATCTTGAATATGACTCGCTTAGACTATTCTTGTTCAAATGATCTTCCAAATGCTAGCTCCTTGTTATCTTTTCTTAAAAGATTGTAATTGCTGACTTAATTCCCCTTAAGAGAGCTTGTGTTTTTAAAAATAAGCCCTTAAATTTAGCATCATGTTTCACATCAAAGCCTCATGAGTGTTATCGACACTCACACCTTTTTTTTTCCTGCCTTTTCCTTGGGTTATTTAAAATTAAGTACTCGAAAAATGTAAATTGAAAATCATATTGAAGTACTTTATCAGATGTAAAGATGAATATCTAATCACTGACTACCACTGAACTGCTAGCTTTAAGAAAACTGTAAATATTACTGGGTTTTTGCCCAAACCATTATTATTATTCTTCTTCAGTGCTTGGGGTTCATTAGTTTTAGTCCGTTCTTTTCAATATCCAGAGACGTAAAGATTTTAAGATAAAATCGGCTCTCTTCGGGATCATTGCATTTAAAAATTTTTTGGACTTCAAATTCAGCGTGACTAATGCCCCGCACTCTTTTTGTCGGCGCCATGTATCTTATAATCATGAACAGACTCAGTGCCATGGTTGAGTTTTAGGTGGCTTTAAAAATTAGAGCTTAAGCATGTTGTGGGGCAGGCCCCTTTCACAGATGGCGGAGGGAACGTCTTCATTTTTTTCCATGCTCAAAAACTTGAAAAATGTACCATTCAAAATAGTTAATCGTGCATCCATTTTCCTTTGAAAGTAACGGTTTTGTAAATTTAAATACAAATTAGTATAAATTTTATATTTATCCCTTTGTTGAGGATATAAACAAAAGCTTATGAACTACAGTTATTTGTGACAATGAAACAGTTTATTCCAAGATTTATTTATCAAATAGTTTTATTTTAATAACGAATAATATTATCTGAAAGATAAAGATATAAAGATATTATTGACTTCTTCTTTTTCTGAAATGCCAAAATCCTCCCAATACCAAAACTCAACGAGCAATTCAGAACCATATCGATTCTTACGTTTTTGTCAAAAGTCCTATAGCATTTAATGGCAGTACAAGTTCAGACATATCTCACTTAGAATATGCTAATGTGCGACCAACAGTTTGGATTGCGGAAAAAGCGTAGCTGTGCCTTAGTAAATATTGGGGAGGAGATTCGTGACAGTACACTTCTCGATCAGAGTAAGGCTTTTGATACTGTCAACCACGATATTTTATGTACCAATGCAAACTGCTACAGAACTGCTTAAATCATATCTAGCAAATCGATCTCAAGCAGTTGTCTCTGGTTCATCCATTTCCTAATTCAAGACTCCAACGCGTGGCGTTCCTCAAGGATCTGTTTTAGGACCTCTTTGATTTTCTGTCTATATTAGATTTGTCAAAAGTACTGTCTAAATGTAACATCCATATGTATGCTGACGATGTACAGATCTATGTTAGTCGCCCGTTGGTAGAAATTAATGAGTGTGTATTGTTGATTGTATTGATGAGCTACACAAAATAGATAAGTGGGCCCAGCAAAATGGGCTGAGTTTAAATCCTACCAAATCTAAATGTATTGTGATTTACAAGAACATTTGATCTAAGCCTTAAAGTGGAGAGACGTTAAGACTTTATTGCTTTTACATAAAATACTCACTTCTAAAGAGCCGGACTGTCTTTATAAGAAACCTAAATTCGCAACTTCAGCAAGAACACTTAACCTAATCTGTCCAAGGATCAAGCTGTCTTGCTATGAACTCAGCTTCTTATGCAGATCAAGAATAAATATACTTTATGTGGTCGAAGATACCTGCCTTGAAACGGAAGCAATAGGGTGAGATCAATTAAGTTAAGGACCTAGTCAATCAGTTCAATCAACAGTTTCTTCTCCCAGTTGGCCAACCAAATTGTTGTAAAATATGATTAAAAGAAATTCTGCTAAAATTGCATAAAATAACTGCGGCTTTTGCAATCAAAGTCAATTTGGTCTCTCTCTCTTTCTCTCTCTTCTGTCTGTCTCTCTGGCAATTTTAGTTACAAAGTGCTCAGTTTTCCCTCCACGAACATCACTTACGCAAATCAAGGAGACCAATAAAGGTAAAAAGGCGGCAACACTTAGTCAAGCAGCATCCTGGTTGTGCCTACTGCCTATCATAAGTGGAGTGTGTGTGTGTGTGTGTGTGTGTGTGTGCCACCCTCTCCTCTGTCACCACAGCTCGTGTGTAAAAAGCACTTTTGCCGCTTGTTTTAATGAAATTCATTGCGTCGACGTCTCCGTCTCCGTTTCAGTCTCAGTCTCAGTCAACGTTTTGCAACCTTTCACCAAATGAACACGAAAATTTCCATCAATGTTGGAGAGGAGATGATAGGCAAGGCAAGGGTACGCCTAAAGAGTAACCCAAAGAAACCCACTTTCATGCTACATAAGTAAATTCATTTGGCACGCCTCTCGGCCGCAGCCAAAGCCGACGCACAGTGGGACAAATGGCTTTTAGTTCCGATTAATATGAAACCTAAAGAAATATAGGTGGACTCAACTCCAAATAAAATCTTTTGTTTTCCATTTTTAACAACTTTGCGACTTAGAGTACGGTTTAAAATTTCAAAATTTTGTTTGCTGGATTTTGATGGAATTTTCCACCCACTGTTTTGACATTGCCGCCTCCTTCACTTCACTTCGCGTTGATTTTAATGAAATGTCATCAACTTTGAGGTGTTTATTGCGCCGACAAGATAGAGCCGAGTAGTGGCATGGGGATGACTCTGAGGGCAGACCCAACTCTTCTAGCCGCAAGGCGAGACAGGAACCCTTTGAGCAACAACCGTTACCAAAGCCAAAGTAATCTTTGAGTCTTACTGTCAACCTTTCCTCATCTTTTGGGGGGGAAGCAGGTGTGTGGAAGGAAAACATTTTCATGTATCATAAATTGTCTAACACTTAAAAAGTGATTACGTGTGCGTTCGCCAGACCCCTCCTCCGCAGGGCAACCAATCCAATCGGGACATCAATTTATAGAGACGAATAAGTGGAAGCAGAAGAAGCACAGTTTTCGGCACACTTTAGATAAACAATTTTGTGCAAGTTGTTAACTTTTACGATGACTCATTAATTTTGTAGATTCTCACTTGGTGTAGTTTGTGTGCCGTGCCAGAAGAGAGAGGAGGGAGGGACGGTAGTTTTGCTGAATTGTTGTTTGACAAAAGTTGTTTGTCGATTTTAATGATGTGACACTAAATACTGTACACAAATCCCATTTACCCAACCACCAACCTTCCCAGTCCCCCCCCCCATCCCTTTCACCGCTTTTGTGTTTGCTGGCAAAAACTTTCAACATAACAAATTCTAGTTTTTGCTCCGTTCAATGCATTTGACTGGAACAATAAGCTCAACATCAAATATAATTAAACCTTATCAACGAGCCCCCAAAAAAAGCTAAGCTAACAACGAGATTTGTTGTCAGTTGACATAAATTGGTTGAAGTAACTGATTCAATCCACAACTGAATGTCATTTCTCTTTAGGAACAGAGAACGAAATCAGCCCCAAGTAAATTATTTGGTCCCGATTTCGGAAATAGTCGATTCAAAGTGCGATGACGATTGATCTGTAACTTGAACCATGGCAAATTTTAACTACTTCTACTTCACTCTCTATCGTCTAACATGCCAGGACTACCTATCAAAGATTGGTTACCACTCGATCTTCCAAAGAGTTGACCCAAATTTCGGTACTATCTGAACAAGGGTTAAGCTATGGATAGGGCCAAAAGATATATTGTATTAAATATACTAAGGTACTCAATATAAAATATATTGAAATATCCTTCAACGGAACTTCCATAGTTTTTATTCCCAAATAGATTTTGTTACAATTTAGTGCTTTAATGCTTTGAAAATAATGAATTCGCAGCGGAAGAGCTGAAATAAAAAAGCATTTTTGTGTAGAGCAGATAAGCCACTTTCCGCTCCGCGTTGCTAAGCTTTCGGTGTGCACGCTCTCTATGCGCTCAGTGTGTGCGATTTCAAAAGCGGATAGGCTGTGCTCCGCTCCGCTTTCTGTGTGCGCGGGGGGCCTAAGATCCCAAGTAACAGATTACTGAAGTGCGCTTTGTCTACTTTCACAAAAAAGCAAAACTCTTTCTTAATGCAACTAATTTTAATATAACCTACAATAATGTAACTATATAAATTCCAACTTAAACTAAACAAAAATTAATGTGGCTTTTTTTTTTATATTTGACTCATTAGAATAGAATCGCTTTTTACAGGAACTAACGAAATCGTTCAATTACATATTTGACCTCGGTACAGTACCAGAAACTTTTAAGGAGGCTATTTTGTTTCCAATTTTTAAGAAGGGTGACCCACAGCTCGTGTCAAACTACAGGGGAATCTCCTTCCAAAATGCAATAGCAAAGGTTTTCGCGGCGATCCTGCTGGAAAGACTAAACTCTTGGATAAGCGAAGGTGATCTTCTATCAGAGTTTCAGGCCGGGTTCCGGAAAGGCTATTCTACCATTGACAACGTCTATTGTTTGTCGAGTATCGCAGAGAGATACATTTCAAGTGGCAGAAAGCTGTATGCGTTTTTTGTAGACTTTAGAGCTGCTTTCGACTCCATAGACAGAAGATCCCTCTTACCTCGGCATGTCTTCAAAAATCATCAAACTCTTGGAGAGCCTCTATAAAAACAGCCAAAAAGCAGTATGGGATGGCACTAGTTTGTCACATTGGTTTACCACCGAAACGGGAGTAAATGTTTGTTTTTTCCCCCCTTTTCTTCGTCGTATACAAAAACGATCTCACAGATTGTCTTCCAGAAGGAATTTCGCTAGACGGGTTTGCTATGAAGGCCTTATTGTATGCTGACGATATAGTTTTGTTATCAGATTCACCCAGAAGTATGCAAAAAACAATTGATGCGCTGCATAATTACTGTGTGCTCTGGAATCTCACAATAAATATGGAGAAGTCGGAGATTCTCGTGTTTAAGAAACACTGGAGAGGGCTTGCAAGAGATGAAAAGTGGTAATTAAATGGCGTCGAGCTAAAAGTTGTTAAAAGCTACAAATATCTTGGAGTTTACTTCAACCACAACGCGAGATTCAACCTGCATCTAACAAACAAACTAGCAGACTCCAAAGTAGGCATCAATTGTACCTGGAAAACGTTGCTTGGCAAGAAGGACGTGCCTACTAGCACAAAATACAAACTCTTTACAGCAGCGGTGAGGTCCATTATGACCTATGGCGCTCAAGTGCGGGGGTTGTACCACTTCAACGAAGTAGAATGTCTTTTAAGGTATTTCATTAAAAGATTGTTCCACCTGCCTCAGTATACGCCAAACAGAATGAAATATCTGGACACTGGACTTTCGCCTCTTTATGTATACACAGCAGAAATCCACTTCAAGTACATGCAAAAGGTAATGCGAATGCCCGATCACAGACTTCCAAAGATTGTATCTTCGTATTTACTGCGAGAACAATTACAACAGTTTCGAGGGTAAAACCTGGCGGAAAAGCTCCCCAAAATTTTTATGTTTGGACGACACTATGGAACGGGCACGGTGTTCAGACCGAATTGTACGTAGGATGGGTGAGAGCTAAAGGGACGAATTTATAAGAAAGGCGCAGTGCAGCTCCGTTCGAACTAAATTACGAGCTTGGAGCAATCAACTACTTCTCGTATAATTACATAATCGATCAAATCAGAATAATTTTTATGGCGCGTGGTGAGATCCTGGCACTAAATTCCATACCTCATATAAGGTCTGGAAATTGCTCGCTTTGTAATATGAGGGTGCGTGAGGATATTATACACTTCCTAGTCGACTGCCCCATTTTAGCAGAGGCAACGAGGCAACTGTACTTTGGGGGAACAGCTTTTGGAAGAGATATGATCTTGAATCTCCTAAATGGAGCAAATTGGACGTTGCTCTCCTCTTACGTTGCTGCAGCATTACGGTACCGGCACAGAATTGTAGCGGAGGATTTTTAAACATTATAGGATTCAGAATACAAAAATCCAAAAGAAAACGATAGTAATAATAATAATATTTTATAATAAAATCAAATGCCTTGGGAGCTAATAATGTATAATCTAAATAGTATTAACTAGAGTAACTAGAGTAACAAAAATTGGAGCGGGATCTTTAATCCATATTTATGCTGGGAACGATGCGGTATCTTGCGACGAGCTTGGCAGCCGTGTGTAGTACTAGCATGAGGATTGTATTGAGGATCAGGCTGACGGTTTATACACCAAGCCTTTAGAATAACTTGAAACATGTCTTTTAATGTCTGCACAAATTTATGTTACAATGAATATCTGAAAATTTCATATTAATAAAGACTACTACTATACGCAGACACACGTTAAGTAACAAGCATTTCTCTTACCCAGTACTTCTGGTGCTTTTCACAAATTTATATATGTATCCTTATGGGGAATCATTAAAACATAAGAAATGGAGAATAGACAGATTGACGGTCAGAAAAAAAAAATAGAAAACCCCTGAGAAAATGCAATGGGTATATTTTGAAATTATTGTTATTGTTCTAGACTTCTTGCGGATTAGTTAATAGGTTAGGCAAATATTTGGATCTTTAGATTGTAAAAGTGGGTGCATGCTGAGTTGTACAAAAAATCAAATGACCGCCTACTGCGCTATGAGGAAAAGTAATTGAATTAAACTGAAAATACAAATGTGCTTCTGCAGTTCCACCTGCTTAAAAACTTTCTCTTAAACCTTTGCGTAGAAATTACAAACAATCCCGTAAAAGGAAGTATCTAATTTGGTTTAGTCATTTTCAAGTTTTAAGCATCCAAACAAACCGCTCTACAATTGTTTATATCTATATACTAACTGACCAGGCAAACGTTGTTCTTGCGTATAAATTGTTTCTAGTCCAGCAATGGCCCTTGGTTCCTCCCAGAGGTCGAAAGCATCTCGCTATTCACACGTACATGACCCGAACACTTGCCGAAGCTGAGACCAAAAGAGTAGAAAGCTGTCATTCGCTTGCCAGAGTTCGAAGCGATTAGGTCGAAGCAAATTTTCGACGCTTTATTGTCGCACACCAATACTCTCTCACTTTTTGGCCTCGCTTTCGCTAGCCATCGCTGTTCTAGTCTATATAAATACAAATCTCTTGCCTTTTCCCCAGTTACGACTTTGCTGCTGGGTTTTCCTCCAATTCCAAATTTTACCCACATCCCACTCACTCACAAACCCCAAACCACCCAAATCCCACACTCTTCCAATTAGCATCCCACTTATATCCTACCCACTTTCCACCCACTTCCCTCCCAATTCCCGCCCAAATCTCACCCACATCGCAATACTTACCACTACCATCCCACCCACATTCCATCCATTTCCCACATTCATGCCCTAATACGTCGCAAGTGTATTGGTGCATTCGTTCGAAAAAAAAAAAAAAAAAAAAAAAAAAAAAAAAAAAAAAAAAAAAAAAAAAAAAAAAAAAAAAAAAAAAAAAAAAAAAAAAAAAAAAAAAAAAAAAAAAAAAAAAAAAAAAAAAAAAAAATATTTAAAAAAAAAAAAAAAAAAAAAAAAATAAAAAAAAAAAAAAAAAATAAGGAAAAATTTTATATATTTAAAAAATTTTCTATTTTATAGAAAATTAATTTTCTGAGTTTTCTAAGGACAGTTTGATATGCAAAACATGTTTGCGCTGCATTCCTGTTGCTGTTCCACGCACAAATCGGTACAAAATGTAACCAAGTACTTAACGGCGACAACATTGCCTCAGAGATTGGAGGAGGAAGGGGGCGATGGCCTGGCAAATTAAGGAATTTCATTGAAAACAAAACCTGCCAAGTCACGCAACAATCATTTGACCCCCTCCGCCCCGCTTCCCGCTGCCCACTCCCCGCTCCTGCTGACTGTCCGTCCATCAGTCCATCAATGAAAATATGTGAGTTGACTTCTCTCCCCCTGCCGTCCTTTATTATTTCTTATTGAATAATTATGGGTCATTTGTGTGCGGTGACGTGGTGGGCGTGGCAATGATACCATCAAAACACCCCAGCGGGTGGGGGGCAAGTTTGTTTGTGGGGTGGTCACCCGTGGCGCCTCACGTGCTTATCTCGTTTCCGTTGCTTCATTTAAAAGTTAATGACGGCTTTTAATGCCCCTCGAAGGACAGCCGCGACCCTTCAAACTCCGCCCTGGCACTTCAGCTTCCGTTGCCGGGCTGGTCATGTCACCAGACAGGCAAATTGATTAGGTTTTAAAAAAATCATTGCATACATTAGGGCGTATCAACTGGGGGGCTATCGAGGCACGCGGCATTAAAAGCGAAAATGTTTTACAAATTGAAAGTCACGCAACAATTGACCAGCCCGAAGGGGGGGGGAGGTGAAAGTCAGCGAAAAAATGGAAAGTGCATGGAGACAGTTTTCCTGGCCACCTTTGGCCGTTTGTTTCGCCTGCCGGCGGCGAATTAAAGGCAAATGTTATTGAATCATTAACACCTCTCGCCCTCGCCCTCGCGCCTCGGGCACATTCAAAAAATGATGCCATAAAGTTTATTAGAAGTCACTTAATGGCAACGGATGTGCAAGTTTATTACAATTTGTAACGAGAGCGCTCAAAACTGTTGACTTACACAGCGGCAGACGCTGGGCTCCTGTCCGCCGTCCGGGAGCTGTCCGGGAACACTTGTGTATAAATTATGCACCATTTGCGTGTCTGTTTTCAATAAATAAGTAAACAAAAGCGATGGAGCGTTGGTACAGCCGCAAGCAGGTGACCGGGAAAGCCACGGGAGAGCCTGGGTCAAGCTGGGCGCCCTGCTGGGCTTGTGATTCCCAAACAGTTTAAACGTCTGGCATATCAACAGCTCTCGGGATGTAGGGCAGGGAGGGGGCTGCGGCTGCTGCTGCTGCTGCTTTTTCTGTGTTCGCAAAATGCCACCAAATGTTGGCCGCAAAATGTGAGTTATTAAAATTGTGCACAATTTGTTTTCATTTTGCAATTCCGTTTGCCAGTTGCTGCACATTTTTTCTTGCTGCTGCGATATTTCCTTTTTTATTATTGTTATTTGCATTTTGCGTTTGCTTGTGTGTGTGTTGTCCTGTGCCTTTTGTAGTCCGTGATGTGAAGGATGAAAAGTTGTCCCAGTTTTTGGTTTTGCTTTGACACGCGGTGAGCCCAAATATGTTTTGTGGTTGTTCGAACATACTACAAATTTTTGATGTGATCATGGAAATGTCGTGATTTCCCTTGGAGTCAATCAATCAACTTGATACTTTACTCGAAATAATGGGCTAGAAAATAAAGTAACTTAAAGTTTGGCATTTTTACACATTTTGTGGGTGAGAGATAAGTGAACCCACAAGGCCTTTAAAATTAGGTAAATTTTACAGTAACTATTGCGTAAAGCCACAAAATAGGTTTTTTTTTACTGTAACTTTTCATGCTGTGTACCATACAAATAGTAATTTGTCAGTTGTCATTCGAATGTAGAATGGTAGGGTAACTATTTAAGCTGTTAAATTACCATACCACTTGAGCTCATCATGATCCCAGAACAGAAGAGAGAACCCCAAGTTTGTATTTTATTTTAAAATTTCTTCAAGTCTTTTTTTGTCATATTTTTTTGAAGTTCTAGAAAACTTCTTCAGTTTATTACAAAGTTTTTCGAAGTACCAGGGCAAATTTGAAAAAAGGCGAGTTCTTAAAGTTCATGCCACATTTTTATACCCTTGCAAAGGGTATTATAATTTTGCCCAGAAGTTTGCAACGCATAGAAATATTCATTTCCGACCCTATAAACTATATGTATTCTTGATCAGGGCGACGAGCCGTCCTTCTGTCTGTCTGTTTCTACGCAAACTTATCTCTCAGTTTTAAAGCTATCGAGCTGAAACTTTGCACAGAGTCTTCTTTTTACTGCACACTGCTAATAAGTCGGATCGGATGACTATATCTGATAGCTGCCATAGGAACTATCGGTCGAAAAGTGGGTTTATTTAAAAAAATTGTTCGTTTTAATGCTGTCGTTCGTAAACTCTGATGTATTAAAACATTTGCAACGGTATAAAAACTTCGACCTTGTTTTAGTGTGCATTTGGATCTATTTGATAATGGCAAAGCTAAAAACTTTAGCATCTGGGAAAAATTTTATAATTTTTGAACCGAATCCAATTTTGACTAATTTTTGCTCTAGTTCAGGTTCAGGTTCGGGCGAATAAAAATAACCCTGCTCCGGTTCGGGTTCGTTTTGGACTTCCTAAAAATCCAGGAGTCTCTGACTTCGGAGCGGTTGAACTCCGAACCGGTTTGCAGCCCTGGATAAAAAACTTAACTGAAAAATTTTAGAAAATATTTTTTTTTACCCATATCTTGACACCAATTTCTCGGGAACTATGCAACAGATTTTGATCAATTTTTTTTCGGTAAAAGTTAAAACCCAAGCAAATCAGATCTCTGTTTAAAATATATTCGAAATAATTTTTATTTGATCGAAAACAGTGGTCAAATTTTTAATCGCGATTAACTCGTTTCAAGTAAACCCTTAAATAATGACAACTGAAGGCATACAGAACCCTTATTAACTAATTTATTAAATCAACAAAATATGTGTAAGAGTATTTGTAATAAGGTTTACTTAGATTACAGTTTTAAAATGAAACAACAAAATACGAGCTATACGGAATATCAACTTTTTCGGTAGACTTAACTGTTAACACAGTCACCAAGCCACACCAATTTACATGCTTTCAAAATATAAAACAAAAGAGGGGGTGTCATGAGACGCCAGGTAAAGGGTCTAGCCCGATAAGGGAAGGGGTGCGGCCTAAAGTCTGGGAATTTGAAATTTCTTTTATAGATAACTTCAAAAAAAACTGATTTGGCCCAGTGTTGGGTCATTTTGGTGCCATATCCTTGAGATATCGTCAAAAATCCTTTTTTTATAAGCTTTTTTTTAAATAGAAATATCTCGGGAACCAGAGTAGCTAGAGATATGAAATAAATTGCCACTGATAGAGAATTGATCAAAGTTTTCGAAAATTAGAAAATTGAATGACAATGAAAACATTTTTTGCTATAATTAAAAGAAAACTTGAATGTGATGGTTTTGGCAGTTCGCGTTGGACCGCCACCTTGAAACTTTTCCTGGAATTTCCTCCAACCTTAAAGCCAATTATTAAAAATAGAAGCAAGCTAACTTCGGCTCGACCGAAGTTTATACACCTTTGGAGCTTGATATGTGCCTGACAGTTTGTATGGCAGCTATACTATATAGTGGTTCGATTTCGAAAAATTTTGGTGAAATGATGTAAAATCATTCAAAACTTATAAATACGGGCGTTGGCAGCTATAACATTGAAAACAATCAAGTTTTTCTCACTAAGACTTTTTTCAGACCTAACTTTTGTATGGCAGCTATACTATATAGTTGTCCGATTTTGACAAGGCTTTATGAAATTATGTGAAATCATTAAAAACTTATAAATACGAGCGTTGGAAGCGATAACATTGAAAACAAAAAAGTTTTTCTCACTAAAACTAGTTTTTCAACCGATAGTTTCTATGGCAGCTATATGCTATAGTCATCCGATCCGGCCGGTTCCGACAAATGTGCAGCGTATTTATACCAAAAGACTTTGTGCAAAGTTTGGTTAAGATAGCTTTAAAACTGACGGAGGAGATAGCATAGAAACAGACGGACAGACGGACGGACGGACAGTCGGACATGGCTATATGAACTCAGCTCGGCATGCTGATCAAGAATATATTTACTTTATGTGGTCGGAGATGCTTCCTTCTATGCGTTACAAACATCCGGACAATTTTAATATACCCTCTCCAAGGGTATAAAAAGTTTGAAAAAAATCGAAGATACGCTTCCTAGTAAAAAATTCATAAATGTATATATTCTCTGAGAAAAACTGCCATTTCATTCATTAACAATATAGTTGGCGTAACCACATGACCTTGTTCAAAATCGTGTAATAATAATGAGTTTGTTTCGGAATTCCAAAGCGTCTTGACTTCTTTTGCTAAAACTAAACAGGAATATGTTTTTCAAATTAATTAAATAAATAAGGGTCAAATTGACTTCTTCTAAATGTCTGCAATTTGAGACATAAAATGACAATTTATTTATAAGTTTGTTATTTGTCAGATAGATAGTTTGATGTAAATTCGGCTTTAACTGTATTATACTAACTTTTTTTTCAGAGAGAGTTCTAAAAAAAATATTTATATTTATTGGACATATGCGGTCCGTTTTATGGTAAAGAAAACGATGCTTCGATTATGAAACAAACTCTTGCCAACACTTATTTAATGAGGCTTTTGCAACCTAACGACATATTCGTCGTGGATAGGGGTTTTCGCGATGTCGTTGGTGAAATAGAAGGAAAAGGCTTTAGAGTTCTGATGCCAGCATTTAACGGGAAAAAAGCTCAACTGGACACCGAAGAAGCAAATGAGGTGGGTTGTCGAAGCCGTTCATGGATCAATTGCTTAAAAATATAAACTTTTACATCACAATCTGGACAACAAATATCTCAAAGTTGGTGATCTATGCAGAATTGCTGGGTATCTCAAAAACAAGTTTGAAGAGGTTGAACTCAGATTAAAAATTAGAAAGCAAAATACTTTCTCATTTTAAAAATTGTATGATGGCTCCGAATACTTTGTCTGAAGAAATTGAGCAAGAGCGTTACAACCGATGAAGAAGTTTATTAAGTCCATTGAATACATCATAGCTTTTGGAATTTCCAAGACTCACGGAAGACGAGCAAAAGGTATTATATTTTGGATCTTACCAACTGTCGCTAACAGTCTCATACCTAGCAGAAATCCTGAATGAGGACGATAGATGTTTCATTCGTTGAAATGAGTCCCTCAATAATAAAATTCGAGGTTCGCTTGAGGCACATGACATAATAGCATAGATGGCGTACAACGTTATTGCTGTAGTTGTCCCTAAGAAAAGAGGACTGTTGGCTGTTGTTCTCATGCTGCAAGTGTGATTTATTACTTGGCTCATACAAGATACTTATCACGCATTATCTGCCCAGCAGCAATTTAGCAAGAATTTTTGAGTCGGATGAAGCGAATGTTGTCATAGCCGAAAATAGTGAAGATGACGAGTAAATAAAATAAGCAAATAGATATTTTTTAATTTTTCATTAGGAAGCGTATCTTCGATTTTTTTCAAACTTTTTGATAATTGGCTTTAGGTTGGAGGAAATTCCAGGAAATGTTTCAAGGTGGCGGTCCAACGCGAACTGCCAAAACCATCACATTCAAGTTTTCTTTTAATTATAGCAAAAAATGTTTTCAGTGTATGTCACCAATTTTCTAATTTTCGAAAACTTTGATCAATTCTCTATCAGTGGCAATTTATTTCATATCTCTAGCTACTCTGGTTCCCGAGATATTTCTATTTAAAAAAAAGCTTATAAAAATGGATTTTTGACGATATCTTAAGGACATGGCACCAAAATGACCCAACACTGGGCCAGATCAGTTTGTTTTGAAGTTATCTATCCAATTATAAAAGAAATTTCAAATTCCCAAACTTTAGGCCGCACCCCTTCCTTTATCGGGCTAGACCCTTTAGCTATTGGCACAAAAGACACTTTTGGACTTGTTTGGTTAAACTTAATCTCGAAATTGCAAAAAATATAACTGGTTTTCAACAAATTTTTGGACTAAGATTTTTGAAATTTTTATGCAAATACCGGTCAGAGGTGTGAAATTTATATAAAAGTTAAATTTTTCACCGAAATTTAAATTTTTGCATACAATTATTCCAACAAGACAATGTCTTACCAACAGCAAGAATGTCACGACATATTGTAACAGCTAAACGAATAATAATCAAAATACGGTGGCTGCAAAGGCTTAAGTAAACGTCAGCAGCCTAAATCAATCCTTATAAGAAAAGGAATTAAGAAAGCACACATGTTCATTTCAAGACCGCATTTTTCTCTTGGTTTAACCGAATATGTTCCCAACTTTGAAATGCTAGTGGAACCGTCTTGGCATCATAAAGCTAAAAATATTCACAATGCTCCAGATCGGAGCTGGCTTCAGAATTGGTGCAATAATTCTGCTAAAATAATACAATTTTGAATTTAGACCAGTGTGGCCCAAATTTAATTTTCCGTATCCCGTGGGATACGAAGTCATAATTCTGCCAGCGTTGCAGCCGACACACGCATAGAGAGAGAGAATACGTGTGCTCTATAAAATGCACGCACACACATATGTGTGTTTACCCTCTAGTACGGCTGGGGTCAGTCAGTCTATATACGTCAACCCAGCGTTGCTCTTTGTACGGTGATGAGTCGTGACGCCTGTCAAAATTGTTAGAGAGAGAGGGAGAGAGGCGTACGCTCTAATTTTTTTCCTCTCTTGGGTTGAAGGAACGTCGCTTATGTCGCTCCATGCATGACATTGGTTCTACAGAGCGTGCCTTATGTCGCTCCATACATGGCATTGGGTCGAACGAGCGTCGTTTACGTAGCTTCTCTGCTGGCATTGCGTCGACCTAGCGGGCCTGGAGAGTCGTTAACGTATTGAGCGGACATCCCCTTGCAAAATACGTCAGTCGAGCTCATTGTGAGGGAAATAAGCGTGCGTCGACGACTGTCACAATATCGTTGACGGAACGTTGATATAGCGTCGGACGGCCGTACTAGAGGGTAACGACATTTACTTCGAGTGTTTGATAGTGTGTGTTTGGGCACCACTGATTTAGACCATTTGCATCATATTCTGGACAAATTTACCCAAGACTGCTCATTTATTGCCGATAAAACTAGATTGTACTAATAGACTCCACCAAACGGATGCTACAAAGACAATCAGAAATATTCAAAAGATTTCAAAACCTTGAAGCAATGCTTTTCATTTGAGGTTTCCGTGCAAAGCAAACGAGCATATTGCATACAGTTCCAATAAAGATCCGAAAACATTCAATGCGACAATAATTTTACCTCTTTTGTAATTACTTCGGAAAAAGAAAATAAAAAGCCACTGTAAAATCGCTGTCAAGTCACAGTCAAACAACCATAATTTACCGCACTAAATGGACAAATCTCCACTCTTCCCACCCAGTTCAGCTCCACGCCATCCCACTCCACACACACCTGCTGCTACGGCAATGGTAAATGCGGCTGATTTTGCAAATAGAAAATGCAAAAACAAAGGCATACCCAAAAGAGTGCATCAATTATGATCCATAGAACGAGAAACAGAATGATATCGAGGGAGTCTAAAGATTCTTGCTGGAGATTTTACAGTCATAAAAGGAAATGCTCTTATTCGGCCGTAAAATCCGTCCTAAGGCGATTTAATTTAAAAATTTGTTTCTTGAAGGCCTACACTCAGATGAGATACAAATTTAGTTCGGCACAACATTTCATATCTCATCTAAGCATATTCCCTAAACCTAAAAAAAAGTTATTCTTAAAAGTAAAGAGAAAATATATTGGTTTTGGAATTTCATTCAGCAAGTTAATTGGAGTAGTGATTCAGCGTCATAGCTCTGTCAGTAGAACGAATTTTCTGCTTTATTTTCAAGGCTAGAAATCGAAGAGATATTTAGATGAATTTCTCATAATTGCAACAGCAAATGAATAATTCCATTTGGCTGCGTCATCACATAAGAAAATAATTTAGTGTTAGCAAATGGAAACCGTTTTCATCTGTTGTAATGAGTTTTGGGTACAGATTCGAAACGGATCGGTGCAGGGACAAAAGACTTCAAGCTAAGACAATGGCCTGATGCTGACATTTATGCAGTTAGACACGACAACAATAACAATGACTGCAGAATTGTTGCAAGCGACAATGACAATAGCAAAAATCTCTGCCTACGCTTCATCCCTCCCACAGCTTAGGCCATAAAATGCTGGCAAACCAAGATTGATGAAAAAGCTTCAGAGCGAAAAGAAAGAAGAAAAAAAAATAATGTATCTACAACAACCGCACACGTTTGTATCTGTATCTGTGACAATCTGTGGACACAAAGCAACATGGAGATGGGAAAACCGCTGGAAATGGTTGAGCAACGCTTTGGCCAGGGCTGAAACAATACGTTTGACAAAAGTGGAGTCAACTGCAACTGAGGAGAGTGCATAGCATGCCGCATAATATGTGTAAAGCCAAAAAGGATTTGTTATTCGAAACCGAGCGAAAAGATAAATAAACAAAAGCCAGCTACCCGCTGAGCTCCCCACTGCACTCTGGCTTGAGGGGAGAAACTACCAGAAAATTTTTAATAAGTGCCACAATGCAGCAGAAGGAAGGCAAGAAGAAGAAGAAGATGAAGCAAACTGTAACAACAGAAGAAGCAATAATGAATGCCCCATGTGTGTGTGTGTGTGTGAGAGACCCAGAGGCCAAAACCCCAAACACCAACAAAAATGACCAACTCGTCCTCATCTTCGTCAGCGGAACGTCAACCGAAATGTTTTGAATGACATGGAATGCCAAAAGCATTCGTTCTAAGGCAACTTTCTTACCATCTGCACCTCCGGGTTTGTTGCATGCTAAGAGCTTAAAGTGCAATATAAACTACCCCATCTAGCCTAAATTTTCCTATTTTTTTTTGTAATACCTACCAATTCCTTCCTTTCATATTTTCCACATTTCAAATTTCAAATCTCTACCTGGTTGGCAGACGAACGGACCAACTGCCTCATCGTGTGATGCAATTACGTGCAGCTAATTAAACGTAATTCATCAATTTGGCTTACAACAAACACTCGACGGGGCCGGGACCAAACAACAAAATGCCAACTGGGCTAAAAGCGAAAATTGCGCATTAATTAAATTTAAAGCGAATGGAAGAGCTCGCATCATTAGAGCCGCACAATTAATGGGGAATATTGTGGGGCCGGAGTGGGTGGATTTGGATGTGGACCGCAAAAGGTAAACTTGTTGGTCAATAACAACTCGCCCGCTTCTGCGGGCTCTCGTGTGCAATTAAATTGTATAAATTTACAAAATTAACAAACAAACAAACGAGCGTTAAATTGAAAAATCTGCCTACAAACAGTTAACATATGTTTGCGGTGGGGCATGGGCGGGGGCGGGGGCAGGGTGTGCGGGCCGCATGCATTAATCACAATATTATTTCAGTGCATTTCTCTGGTTATTAATTTTTCAAAAAATTTCACCATAATTATTTATGGGCAACAAAAAAAAAAAGGAGCAAACTCAACAACATTTATGCAAAATTAATGCACACGACAAATAGTGTTATGTTCTCCGTTGACGATCCGGTTGCATTATAATTAATGTTATTGGGGCTGGCCCACGTTCGCCCCTATTTTTATTCAATGTTGCCAACAATTTTTAAGTAGCGCAAAAATGACGCAAGACGGCAGGGAGCTGAAAGGTAGTCGGTACTTCAGCCTGACAGCAGAGCAAGTGGCGGTCCTCCTTCGCCATCGTCGACGCACGCTTAAGCATAAGTACTTCCGACTTTAAAAGGATGTCACATCCGGTTTCGCTTCTCGAGCGTGAAGCGCAGCCTGGCGACCCGATAAGAGCCGGGCAACGGCACCGGCACAGGAACTGGCTCAGTTTAAAGGTGCCACAGTTTGACGGGTTGGAGTTGAAGAGCCCAGTTGGGCTCACAAAAAAAAAAAGAAGGAAGAAAGCTAAATGCGTAAGTAAGTAGCTTGGGGTCACACTTGTATGCAGTGTGACCAGAGTGGTAAGAAGAGCAATTGGATTCCAGTGTGGCCAGAGAAAGTGATGAATTTAAAAAAGGTGTAAAGGAGGTGAGTTTGTGGATCAAGTCAAAGAAAAAGACAGCTAGTTTGGTCTTTTAATCTGATAGTCTCTGGTCACACTATTATATTGATATTGGGTGAACCTGACACTGAGAAAACCAGGTACTCAATTGGATCTTACACCAAATTTGTTGTTAATTAGTTTGAATATTAGAAGGATTTTAATAGAGTGACCTTACTTGTAGATTAGTAGGACCTTTATAAAGTTACCTTATGTTTAGATAAAGTCGGAATTTGCTTAGAATTTAACTGACGTCTAAAGCGCTGAACCAATCTTTTCAAAACTCTTACAGTATATCTGATAGTGTCTAGGTCACACTATTATATCGGTTATGGGGTGCCTGACAAGTCTGAGAAAACCAGGTAATCAATTGAGACTTACACCAAATTTGTTGTTAATTAGTTTGAATAACTCAAAAGGATTTTTTTGGATTAGTAGATTTAAATGACCTTATTTTTAGATATTTAAGAATTTAACTGACGTTGGAAATCAAAGCTCTAGTATTATTGCTTATTTTCCCGAATTTAAACTCCGATTGAATCTATTTTTGTTATAAATAAAGATACTTTTAAAAGTGAATCAGAGCCTGACCGCAAAAATGAAACGATATAAATTTTCTTCCGCTATAATTCTTCCACTCGCAGGGTCTGTTATATATGCACAGCACTCAAAAAGTTTTGTGGAAATAATATAATATGATATCAAGGACCGAAAGATTAATATAAAGAAATAAGGAAAGAAAAGTCTGCCATATTATGACTTATCGACAAAGTCCAAATGTAATTTTCACAACAAAATATGTAAAGAAAAAAATGGAAAATAAATAAGATGTTGTTCGGTTGTGAACAGAATAACAAAATTTACTCCATAATGTTACAAATAAAGTTTTACAAAAAAGTCATGGATTGCTTGATGTGATATTTTTACAGTACAGGCAAATCGGTTACAAAACACAGGAGGCAGCAGAAAGCAGGAAGGGAAAGACAGGGAGATAACAGTTATAAGTATTTTCGTACTTACCTGAAATATTGCCAGCGCTTGCACAAAATTACTTAATTTTTGTTTCGCATTTTTTCACCACAAATCAATGCGGCGATTCCATTCAACTTTGTGTTGTTTTACAGTCAATTTTCTGCTATGATTTAATAATGCTCTCAACGCGTTTTTTGCCACTTTCATGCAATTTTCATTAACCAATTGCATTTATCTAAGCTCATCCTCTTGAAATGTTTAGGCCTTCGCCCATCCGACATCAATTTAAAATCATTTAATAAATTCGCACTAAATTTCAATTCCGTTTTCATTAAATGCCACATAAATTATACGCACTGTGGTGGGGAGCAGTGGTGGGGGAGAGGGAGAAGGGGGGGCGGCTGAGTTCACCAAATCGCGTGTTACCATATTTCGTATTTCGTTTTAAATGCCGCGCGCCATTTGCGCATAAAATGCTTTTAATTTTTCGTTACATTTGTCCCTTGTTGTTGTTGTTGTTGTTGCTCCTGCTTTTTAACCCCCTTCCCCCTCGCGAGACAGCCCCCCACCAACAGCCCTTCACACTCACTTGGCCACATTTTCAATTCGACCTCAATAAAATTTACACAGAACGCCCAAAGGCAGCAGCAGCAGAGAGAGAAAGAGAGTGAGAGAGAGGGAGGGGGAGGAAGAGAACACCAGATAACCAAGTGAGGGAAGGTCAGGATGTAGGTTGGGAAGGTGGTCGACTATGCTGGAATACCCTAACATCGGAAAGAAGGTTGATGAAGGTCGACGCCAAGAAACTATCAGTGATCATGGGGATCACTCACTAAGAAAGAAACCTTAAACCTCTGGGGGGACTCATTTTCATAAAAACTTAAGACTAAAGTAAGAAAGTCGGTCAAGCCCGATTGTAATGTACTCTGTAACTGCAGCAGCCGGTTCCTATAAATGTGCACCGTGTTTCTACTTAAAGACTATGTGCAAACTTTGCTCAAGATGGCTTCAAAAATGAGGGAGGAGATCGTATTAAAACAGACGGACAAGGCTAAATTATCTCAACTCGTCATGCTGATAAAGAATATATGTATTTTAAAGAGAAGAAAATGGAATTGTATAGGGCACACCACACGGAGGGAAGATAAAAACATCACCTACATAACACCCGGAGAGAGGTCGACCCTGGCAGACTTGGATGGGCACAATTCATGCAGAAACCAGATTAAGTTGGAACGAACTAAGGCACAGGCGCCAAAATTTTGAATTGCAAACATTTTTTAATGAATCTTTTGTTGGATTAGTTTAGAAGCCTGCCTTTGGGATTCCCAAGCGGTCAAAGCAGTTCTGTCATGAGGTACATACTGCCAGGTCATTGAAGATGGGCCAAGAATGCTGATGATTGAATTGGTATTCATAAAATATCCTTATACGGTCAACCAGCCTCCTTTGTGGTGTTATGCGTGTTCTGTTTTAGAAAAGATATGGGCCAAGTCTTAACTTAATGACCTAGAGCGTGCTAAAAACTTCTACGATTGGTAATCAAAAAGGTCACTAAACAATCACCTTTTTCTACCATTGAAAATGGGTAAAGGGGGATCATGAAGTTGTGCGAATGTATGTAACAGGGAGAAGGAATCATTTTTGACCCTTTAAAGTATATATATTCTTGATCAGCATCAACAGCCGAGTCGACTTAACCATGTTCGTCTGTCCGTCTGTATGTCTGTAAGTATGAACGCGTCGATCTCAGACACAAATTTTTGCATTTAATAAAATGATTTCCAAAATATAACCGCAAAAACTGCAAGAAACTGTCAGAGCCACAAATTTCAAATTACAGCCTCGTCGCTTAATATATATTATCTTAGGCCTTATATCTATCCATTCTGATCTATTCTGTGTGATCTGAGAAAAAACACCAAAGTTATTCACAAAACAAATTTGTTCTTATTTTTCTAAAACTACTTTTGGTTATCAAAATTGTTCAGGTTTAAGGAACAAGAGAGTTTTAAAACCAAACGATAAAGATTAAGTTGTGATTTGTCTGAGGAACTTTCCAATGTTTAATTGGGTAGTTCAGCTGGATCTAAATCGGAAAAAATTGGGGTTGCTTACAACAGTAAACAATTTATGCATTATGCATTGCAGTTTTTTCAGACCTCGAGCCTAATGAAAAATATTTCCGCAACACCGAGAATTGCTTTCAAAATGGAAGTTGGTTTGAAGAGAAACACAAGAATACAAGAAATTGAAATTTCCAAAGAAAAAAATCCGCTAAATAATACATATTACTTTTAATATGATTATACTGAACCGCTAATAAAAGGTTTCCAACACAATCGCAAAGCTTGATAGTGTGTGTTTGGGCACCACTGACTTAGAGCTAAGTCGACGATCATTTAGAACAGAGTCCGGCACGTTTCTATTTTCAGTGTATACAAGAGCCTTCTGTAGCAGCAACGTCGATACACCGAAAGCGTACGAGCTTACACTGCTCTCTTTTGCAACAACAAACCAGTGCTAACTGAGAGCGCGTTTGCGTGACTAAACACACACACGCAATTCCAAAGTGAGCCTCTGTGTTTTGCCGACCACTGATTTAGAAGATTGGAGGTCTCATTTAGTACCACTTTAGAGAGCGACAATATCGCTGAGATATCTTTATACATGTTCCGCTTCGAAAAGTGATTCAGAAAGCATATTGAAGTAGTATCTTTGCAATGTTTGGCTTAATTTATCTTAATGAATTTGGGTAAAATTATTTGAATCTAGTACTGATTGAATGTTATTGTACATTTGTTTGACAATTAAGGTAAGGTCTATATTAGATCACGTAGTCTTTTAATATTTCCTATACACATTTTGTTTATCAATCTAGTTATCCTGCCATAAATTTTAATTCATTTTTCCGGAATTAACCGCCTCTAACTTTGTCCAGCGAGAAGATTTAAATGCAACAGAATTTGTGAAATTAGAAGAACCATTGGGCTACATGCTAAAGTGGTTTTCCTTAAAATGCAAGCATCCCAAATGGCTGGTACTCGGCGATTAAGTTTGAAAAATTTGCTATAATTTAATGAAAACTTCTCTTCAAAGGCCAATTTAGGCGCTTTTGGGTTTGCTGATGCTGCTCCCATGATTTTTTAAGGCTGCATTGATATGTATACTGTCGCATAGAGCTCATAAATACATTTACTTATGAACGGTGTAACCTCCATAATTTTTTAAAAGCCAAAAAACCTGCAAAATTGATTTTCCGCGATATCTTCAAAACAAGAGCTGATGGAGAAAAACCGAGACCAGCCTTGGAATCAGGGCACAAACCGGGATCAGAATTTGTCATCAATAAGACTGGACCAAAATGGCTGTTGGCCAGTGTAATTCAATACTTCCGTCTTTAACTTTCAATAAGCCCACATTCTTTTATACTATCGATTTTGTGACCCTTTGAACTCTTGGATAAGTTTTTGGTTCGGTTCACAGTGGAAGATATGTAAGAAAACGATTTGCAGTCCTGGCTTTGAATCACTTTCAGTGATCGACAAATCAGTAAGTGTCAAACAATAAACAAATTTTCTAGTGCTTTGCTAAGCCGAAGACATCTTTATATATCCTTAGAAACAAAATTTGTAACCCCGTTAGATACTCTGCTTGTCTAAAGGTTTTCTTTGGGTAAGTGTATTCCCAAGTCGTATATATACTTTCGCTAACACTCCCGCTGGTTGTATTTATAGTAACTCCGTCTCGCCCCATTGGCCAAAAAGTGTTCATTTCCTTTTTGGCGTGTTATCATCGCCACTTCCGGCAAATGTTGAGGACGACATTGAATATCGCAGCGCACTCTCTCTTTCGCTCTCTCTCTCTTGGTGTGTGTGAGTTGCCAAATAATTTGGCCCAAATATAAGCTTTAAGACATCAACTTTAAGAGCTGGCTGAAAGATCTTCGACCTTGCCATAACAACTGAAGAAAAGCAAACACAAAAGAAAACTTTGCCGCTTTTCTTTTCTTTTCTTTTTCCTTTTTTTGCGCAAGCTCAAATGCAAATACAATTCGAATGCTGCGGCCGCAGCCAGCAAATCGACTAGAAAACATTCCCCTCTCACAAGAGTGCCAAAAGTTTTCACTTAATCGCTTTTCACAGCGTTTCAAAGAAAAACAAACATAGCTAATTTGACTTTATCTTCGTTCCGAAAAATGCAAATGGGCGTGGCCCAACTCCGGCATTCAACTAGTTGTTGTTGGGTCTGGTCCATGAATACTTAAAGATGCGCCAAGCGAAGAAAGTAAGAGGTGGGAAATGTGATTAAATTTAAGGAAAGCGAATGGAATTCGAGGGGAGGGTCCTGTATAACATTAACTGTTCCTATCATCAGTGGGCTTTTGCTGTTCTTCAATTTTTCAAATCTTACTATTTATAAAATACTTGTGCACTGATCGATTGGGATTTATAAAGTGGCTAGGGAATTGATATCGGCCCCTTTTTCCTCCAAGGGGATACGTTTAAACAACTGGATAGTGTTTAGGCTTCACTCTATTTCCATCAGTTGTCACACCTTTACTGGACCGACCCCCCGCCCACCCAACCAACAAATGTTTTGGAAAATGCCTTTGCGCATTTTGTAGCCGCGTTTTTCAAATACACTTGCGCCATTTGACAGCTCGAATGTCACAGTGCACTGTTCCTGTGTGTGTGTGCTGAATGTTGATTTTTTGGCAAGTTGTTCCATGTGCCATTGCCATTCATTCATTCACGTGGCATTGTCAGCTCCTTGCTCGACTCTAACTCTGACTCCGACCCCGACCCTGAGTGTTGGCTGCAGTTGTAAATAAATTTGCATTTTTGTCAATTTTGATGACGACCAAACAGAGACACGCGTATGGGCGGGTGTGTGTGTGAGTGTGTGGGTGTGTGTGTGGGTTAGTATTGCATGAATGCATGCAAAGTATGTAAAGTTTATTCATGTGCGGACATAAACCAGGGCTGGCCATGCTCTACGCGGCCTACCCCAATATTTGGACAAAAGAAACTTTTAACCCGGATGGATTAAGTTCGGTTTATACCGTTTTACCCTCTAATTTGCCACACCAATTTCAGTAACATTTCAAAATCTAAGCAAACGCAAAGAAAGCTTTCAAATCTGTTTTTTTTTTTCCAATTCCGTCATTGTGTAAGTCAGAGGTGCCCAGAATTATCTTACGGCCGCGTAAATAGCAAAAAATTAGAAAAAAAGTGTGTGTTTTTTTTTCACGACTCTTCCCCCTTGCGAACAGTTAACATAAGTTGTAGTGGCGCTTGTCTCATAAGTTCCACCCAAGCCTAAAAGTAGGCAACGAAAAATCCCATCCCTCGGCACAGCATCAAAAGTTTACTTAGATAATATTTCAGGAAAACAAGTGCACTTAGTTACGTGCACCATTAAGAAAAATCGGATAACATTTTTTTTAAACATATTCTGTTAAATCCGATTGTTGGTTGCACTATCGAGTCCCGCTCTTCGATCTATTCGATAAGGCACCATATCGATTACCAATCGAAAAATGCATCTCTATTTGCCACGTATTTCCGATCAAATTAAACACGCCCATCATCAGCCACGTTCTTTTCGCTAAAAGTTCTCGAGCCAAGCAGATGTACCAGCGGAAAGACAATCAAAATCTGAGGTTGACCTAACCTATTGGACTCCGAACAGTTTTCAATCAATTTCAGTAGCACGGCTAACTGACTAGAAGCCGCGAAGAGAGAAATAAATCCTAAGATTTACTTTTCGCTGCTTCCGATCAAATTCTCTTTGGCATTGCTCCACGGGCATAGCAGCCCACAATTGGTGAGTTATGCAGTTGCCTCGTCCAGTTGTGTCAGCGCTAATTATTGTTTTGCGGCAGACCACCAAACCAAACCAGGCAAAGATTAAGTCGGATCTTTTCAGAATCCCTAACCTCTAACCCGGAGCCTCTCTAAGCAATCGCCTCAAACGGCCAATAATAGCTTTGGGGCCAGCCAGATTTTGGTAGATATACGATCATTTTTCTTTCCACCAGCCCTATTCTAATTATCCCCTACGTGGCACCTCCTTTTTGCTTCAATATAGGTCTGGCCCCTTGTCCCAGATTTCCAGTCATCAAGCTCTAGCTCCCCGCCGCACAGTGTAAGATTTTGCCAATCTAGGGGGACTTAATTCAATAGCAGTCGTATTTTTCAAGCTATCGACATGAACTTTGGACTGAATGTTCAGAAATTTCCCAAAGAAATTTTTGGACAAAAAGTTAAAGTGGGCGTGGCACCTTAAAGGGCGTAAAGTACGTAAAAACCAGAAAATTTTCACTTTTTCAACATACAATCCGCAATAAAATAAAGGAAAATTTTTTTTTCAAAAAAGTGTCAGGTTAGTATTTTTTGTTCTGATTTTAGCCAATTTAAAAATATTTTTTTAAAATTAATCATAAAAAAAAATTTTTTTTTGTTTTAAATTTACGTTTTTAGTTAAATGTTCATGCTTTTGCTTGTAACTTCAAAAGTATTGGCCGTACAAATATAAAAATGGATGCGTTTCAAAGGTAATTCATTTATTGAAAGAAAAAAACGATTTCCATATTTTTCAGAATTTTTTTTAATTAAAAAAAATCAACTCAAAGTTGATAAAAAGATTAGGCGAAATATTTTTGGCAAATTTAATCAAAATCTGAATTTGAATCACAACTTTCTTCTTTAGATTGATCAGAAAATAGTTTTAGAGCTCTTTCGATGCGGTTTGAGGTTGAAGGCGCGACATCAATCCTATAGCATCGCCTTTTATTTTGCCCTGAAGCCAACTTGTATTATTGGTCATAATTCTGGACTTATCTCTCCTAGATTTAGTCCATCTCGACTCAAATTCACGGAACAATGTGTTTTATATGCAACATTAACTTTGTATGATCAATATCATTGCCAAAATGATCGCTGCGTGCTCTAGGAGTGATTTAAGCTTAACGGTTTTTGCGTTTCTTATCAAAACCTCGAAAAAATCTGCCCGTTTTATTTCACTCATTGCTTAATTGAAGGTCCTTGTGCAAAATAATAGCAACTTTTTATTTCTGTTCCTGATTCAGAATAGTTTTCTGCAAAATACGTATGTTTTGGTTGATTTAAATGTGATTGAATGTTGTGAGTTTTTTTCCACCAAATACCAGGGACCGTAACTGTTATAAGTTTTATAATAAAAATTGAGACTTAACAGTTATTTCATAACTTTAAAAATAAAAACTTTTTTTAACTGTTATTTTATAATTTTTATATAAAAGTTTGTAAATAACAGTTATTTTTAACTTTTATTCAAAAAAGTTGATTTTAAGTGTTATTTGTCAACGTTTATTTTAAAAGTCAAAAATAACTGTTATTTTGCAACGTTTATTTTAAAAGTTGAAAATAAACGTTGATTTGCAATATTGGCCAAGTTATTCAAGCTATCGGGACATAAAGTTGCATAGGCACTTACCTTAAGTCCTTCTACCACCATGCTAACTTTGGTTCAGATCGGACTACTGTAGCATATGTCTGTAGTTCAAATCTGCAAGAGTAATTCCGGCTTCGTATGATTACCGGTAAAAAATAATCATTTTTATGATGCCACGTTACTTGTTCATACTCATGTGTAAAATTGTAATGGTTTTGGTGCCCAGTATTAATCTGCATTGTGTGGATCGTACGATTATTTTCGTAGCACCAGTAAATATATGAAATAATTAAATAATATTGGGAAGGAATACTTTTAGGGGCATCGAAGTTAGCTAACAAGTATTTTAAGAATTTCGGGGGACCCATACAAAGTTAAAGTGTGCAAAAGTGGAGTACGCGACTTTCTTCACAGCCCTGTGTAAGTTTTGTTTTTTTCTTTTGTAAGATTTTTAAATTAAGAAAATAAAGGAAAATCAAGTATGAAATCGCTGAAGCCCGTCAGTAATATTACTCTGTACGTGCAGTAGCAGCTTAAACCAGCCCTGCTGCCTTGCTGCCGTAGCGCACATTCCTTGGCTCATAACTTGATTATGGTTTAGTAGCTATTAAGGTTACTGTATAGTATAGTGAACAGCGATAAATACCATGGATGACCAATGAGCACATATCAAAGGAAGTATATAAGTATATCAGAAAGTGTCTGAATTGGCGTCACCCATAGTAAATGACGTTTGCACATATTATTGAATAAGGCTTATGGACAACATCTGCCAGGCTCTTGCGCTAAATTACCCGCATAAATGGTAGAACTGAAACCTTCTTCTTGCTTTATCTATGTTCTTCAGCACTGGTCATCCATGGTTCGGGGTTTTTTATTGTCAAAATCATGGATATGTAGTCATGTGTGGTCATATGAGGTGTTGAAAACCAGGGTCTTAAATATTTAGCGGTCTTATTACCATATTTATATTTCTTGATCCTCTTTGGTATTTTTCCGCTATTTAACGATTTGTAAGGCACGGAAAGTTTTTTGAAACATTCTTTATAATCTTCACTAACTTATTTACTATTGGTCATCCATGGTAATTATGGCGGTACATTATAGTTCCGCGAATTGATTGTCGTAACAACCGCGGTCCAAGATGATCCCCAAATCTTTATATTGCTGCTTAAGAAAACTATTTTCTTTAAATTAATCAAAATTAAGAAGGCGAATTCTTAGGTACCTTCGAAGAACAATTTAACTCCTAAGATGACCCTTGATGTACTTATAATACTAGAAATTGAATACGATCTAGAAAATTCAACACTGAAGTAAGATTACTAATGAGCACCGAAACCATTACAATTTTACACATGAGTATAAACCATTATTGTGGCATCATAAAAATTGTTATATCAATCAAATGCTGCTGGTTTCTGTACTTAGTTGCAAGCGAAAATAGTGCACCTGATGATATCTTATTTTCTAATCGCAAATTAATAAAACATTCTGTATGCTCTGGTCCATTCTCTTCGCCCTTGATCATTCATGGTATTTTTAAAGTGGTTCGGTAAGATGAAAATCATAGTAATGCAGTTATTTGTGGTATTTAAAAGCAGTTTCTTAAGGAATTTCCATCTTAATTGGCATTTAAGTTTGGTGTAATACTTCTTTTAATCTTCATTATACCAGACGGACATGGCTCCGTCCGATCTGCGAAGGAATGATAAAGATCGACTAAACCATAATCAAGTTATGAGCCAAGGAATGTGCGCTACGGCAGCAAGGCAGCAGGGCTGGTTTAAGCTGCTACTGCACGTACAGAGTAATATTACTGACGGGCTTCAGCGATTTCATACTTGATTTTCCTTTATTTTCTTAATTTAAAATCTTACAAAAGAAAAACAAAACTTACACAGGGCTGTGAAGAAAGTCGCGTACTCCACTTTTGCACACTTTAACTTTGTATGGGTCCCCCGAAATTCTTAAAATACTTGTTAGCTAACTTCGATGCCCCTAAAAGTATTCCTTCCCAATATTATTTAATTATTTCATATATTTACTGGTGCTACGAAAATAATCGTACGATCCACACAATGCAGATTAATACTGGGCACCAAAACCATTACAATTTTACACATGAGTATGAACAAGTAACGTGGCATCATAAAAATGATTATTTTTACCGGTAATCATACGAAGCCGGAATTACTCTTGCAGTTTTGAACTACAGACATATGCCACAGTAGTCCGATCTGAACCAAAGTTAGCATGGTGGTAGAAAGACTTAAGGTAAGTGCGTATGCAACTTTATGTCCCGATAGCTTGAATAACTTGGCCAATATTGCAAATCAACGTTTATTTTCAACTTTTAAAATAAACGTTGCAAAATAACAGTTATTTTTGACTTTTAAAATAAACGTTGACAAATAACACTTAAAATCAACTTTTTTGAATAAAAGTTAAAATAACTGTTATTTACAAACTTTTATATAAAAATTATAAAATAACAGTTAAAAAGTTTTTATTTTTTAAAGTTATGAATAAAAAGTTAATGTCCTAATTTCATAGTGCTTGTAAAGACTTGAAAAATTTTACACCTTTTTCGTATTTGTAGCTCACTCCCTTCACCGTGATTTTTTTGGTTAAAGTTTAATATCATAACAGTTATTTTCGGTCCCTGCCAAATACAGAATATTGTTAAAAATATACCTACTTTTTGGCACATATTTCCAAAAAATAACAAAAATGTTGTATGCCACTTATGAAGTCCCTTTATAGCGCTAAAAATCAATAATGCTTCCACAATTATGGGAAAAATAAGTTCGACCGCTCACAGTGGCCACACGATCCAATTGAGAACATTTGAACATATCTAAATTGACTCCTAAAAGCGTGGCCGTATGTGGCCCAGTGGTTAGTGTGCTGGACTGCTGGGCGGGAGGTCGTGGGTTCGATCCCGCCTCGGAACATCTAATAATAAAAGTTTTTTTCTTTCTTTAGAAAATAGCTTTTACACATACGGTTACCTTCACCAGCTATTGGCGCCAGCTGTGAAGTAACTAGCCATGAAAAAGCAAATTCTCAAACTTTGCCGTTCGGATCCGGCGTTAAACTGTAGGTCCCTTTTTCTTGTGCGAAAAATTTAAAGCACACACGCCAAGAGATCGTGAGAAGCTTGGCTTGGCCCCGTTGTAGGAGCTGTATAGCCAACATTTACATTTACAAAAGCTCATTGACCTTAAGAATAATTTTTTTTTTTTCAATTAAGTCCCCCTAGATTGGCAAAATCTTACACTGTGCATGGGAAGAAGTGAACTACGCCTCATTGTTTAAGGGATCACCAATGGACATAGTTCTATACCTGCAAGCACGGGTTCCGCACAGGTCTACTTCTTCCATCAGCTCAAACAGGATACGACTATCCGTTGTATGCTACAAAGTGTGAGTTGGTTTCTCTCATGCCTGTTCTCTTTAGCGCTCTTAACAAAACAGCATTGCCATTGCCCACATGATGCTTGAGCGCCACAGCCAAGTGGCTAATGCAAACTTTTCATTGGCCTTTTCACCTATTTCGCGGTGAAATTTTTCCAATTTTCATTCTTAGTGCGCGCCAGCATAAGTTAACAAAGGTCTATTTGAATTTGACAGTCTGTCAGTCAGTCGGGCGTACAGATTTATATATAGAGACTAACATATAACCCGCCGCGCTTTGCTGCGCCTTCAACATTATGGAACCAATACCCACCCACTGTAGACCCAATTGGCACCCACCCATTTTTAACCCGTTTCTACTCACTTTCAACCCACTTCCCGCCTTCAATAAATAGTCTTATAATAAGTCAAAAAATTTAACTGTTTTTTGGACCTTGAAAAAAAAGCTATATATTACATGTTAAACTCTAGGTTATCAGCTATCTGTGTGTACATGAAAGCGCTTTCATAAATACTCTTTTAATAGTTTTGCAAATTTCGCGGTTTTCTTGTATATCAGATATAGCCAATGACTTTTCCCGATCGCCATGAACAGACACAGTGAAAATTTCGGGAAGCTCAGTTTTGCGGTTTAGACGCCTGCCTCTAAGGACAAGATAAACAAACATACCAACTTGCCTTAACTTTTATCTTATAGACAGTTTTGAGTTCACAGCTGTTAAAAATATATCAAAATTTTGAGTGGTAAATGGAGTGGCCTGTACACTTGTTATCTCTCCCGCACGACGCGTCTAGCGATATTATATGAAAACTGTGCATTTCACTGCAGCATCAGCACTCTTTAATTATTATTCAATTCAAATTGGATATTCCGTGCTTTCCCCACCCCCTCTTCCCCCGCTCACCACTCTTTTCAATCTCTCCAATCTTTCCCCTACCCTCTCATTCTAACATATGAAGCAGCTGTCATCTGTCTCAGAGAACCAAGAGTTCTACACACATACCTAATTTGGGTGAGTGTGAGTCGTTCCCTCTCAAGCTCACTCTCTCTTGCGCTTTTATCGAAATACATAGCTTAGTCGAACATATTGCCTGAGTTACTTTTCTGAGACTTTGGTGTTCCTGTCAGTCGTATTCATAACCCTGATTTGTGGCTAGGTCCCGGTAGATCCCTTGAAGCACGCCTCTGCTCTGATTGAAGGCTGCAAATGTGACAACAACAAGTTTCGGTTTGGGTCTAAAGGACAACAACAACCTACATTTTGTTGTTGAAATAGTCACAAAGTTGCTGACTGCGTTTTTTGGTCATTATTTTGTCGTCATTCTTGTGGTCTGGTTCGTTGTTGTTGTTGTTGTTTGCCTAAACACTATTATCGCAGCTTTGCGCTGGTGTGTGTTTGCGTGTGTGTGTGTAGGTGTTTGTTGGTGCTACCCAAAATTAATTTGCATAATGGTACCCACACTCACACACTCTCACACACTCACACACACATGCACTTGGGCGGCAGGGGCAGAAATAACATTGCTGGCATTTTTGTGCGGACAGCCAACAAACTACAACAACAACAACAACAACAACAACAATGAGAGAAATGTCGAAAATTTAAATAAAATAAAATGCAACATCAAAAAACAGAAATAAAAAATCCATGCGACGAAAGTTCTTTTGTTGTTCTTTTTGCGTTTATTTATTAACTGACAATGTCCAAAAAATGCATTTTGCATTTTTGATTGCGCCTCCCCTCTCCCCCTCGCTTGACTCAGCCCAGCTTATTGCATTTATTAAGCAATTAATTTAAGCAATGTTTGCAAAATGTTTGACAATTTGTTGTAATTTTACACTAAATTAAATTGACTTATTAAAGATTAACAGCTAAATCTCCTCAGCCTTTGGGAAATAGAAATAAGTTCGGAATTACAGCATTTTGGTTTGGCTTAGGTTGCCTTCCATCTGTCCATGCTTCCGACCAGGAAGTACTTAGAATCTCTCTGCATTGTACATTAAAGTTAGTTGGCCCACAGTTTCTGGAATGGCTTCCAACAAAACAGATAACAACCCCACAAAGATAATGTGACCCAGCCAAACCCCGTTGCAGCTCTTAAAGGAAACGAAAAAATCTTTTAGCGACAATTTTCTTTAAAAAGAAAAAAATCTCAACCAAAAGATTTGAAATTACTCAACAAAAGTTTGGCTACAAAAAGAAGGACTTTTCGGAGAGTGAGTAGGGGAAGGGGGGGGTGGAGGAGGATGCTATACTTTTAATCACAGACAACAACAATTTGTGTTGTGTTTTGTTTTTGGTTCTGTGCTGTTGTTAACTGTCATGTTAATTCCCCCGTAATACGCGTGTTCATTATGTTAAACACTTAGCCAGAGCGCCTGTGTATGTGTTTGTGTGTGTGTGTTAGGGTTGTTGTCAGCTTCGTCATCGCCCCCTGAACAATAAATGAAAGTGTAACACACTAATTAGTCTTGTATGCGATTCATAATGATAACAGTAATTAACAAGTGTATGCGTGTGTGTATGTGTGTGTGTGTGTGTGTGTGAAGTGCTCGACAAAAACACTGGCTTGCTCCTACGCCTGAGTTAAGACTTCACCGGAAAGCCCGCTTCTTTTCATGGCGTTTATGCGGCAATTATGTTATATATTTGCACATAAGTTCAACGCAACGCATGCAAACTTATTGTTGTTAACGATTTTGCCACAGGCAAAAGAGAAGAACAAAAACAAAAGCCAATGAATAAATATTTGGATTGGTACTGGCTTTGGTTGGTGCCTGGAGCCCAGCCTATTTCGCGTAGCATAGTCTGTGAAGGCCTTCAACAATGTTTAGAAATCAAGTCATAGATCTTCTGGACCTAATGGGTAAGGATATAACCGATTTTAGGGTAAAATTAAATAGTTGATTAGCAAAGTCAAAACCTCGCAATATTATAATATTATTATTATTATAATATTAAAGCTAAATATACCGAAGGGATCAAGTAAGCTTTGGCAATTAGGAGTCGGTTTTTGTGAGGCAGATACGTCCTTGTAAAGTTAAGCTGTCGTAGCATTCTATAGGTTTTCCCAACATTGCCGGATTATATATATTACAACATACTCGATGGGACAGTCATCAATTTTCAGAATCAAAAAATGTTCTGGGTTTAATTTCTTCTTGTATGTAATAAAACATTTGGATTTTCAAGGGTTGAGCCCAAGAACATTTTCTTTCGCCCATTTCTTTATACATTAAAGCTCGCTATTGCACACAACTATACACTCACTAACATATCAAATTAGATGACGTAACAACAGCTTGACGACGATTAATTAGGTACGAGGACAGAAGCTTTCAGAAAAGTTGTACAGTTATAATTTAGTGCAGAGTTTGCTAAAGTCAAGAAGAGTAAGTAAAGTGACATTCCCTTTGTCCAATTTTCTTCTGATATCTTCGGTTATGTTAAGTATGGCTGATGTACTGTTCCTTCCACTACGAAAACCAGATTGGTTGCAGTGGCGGATTTAGGAATTGGCTAAGGGAGGGGCTAAGGGCACTCAAGATTGCTCGGATCTTATTGTGCTTTTCAGAATAGATAGAAAAAGATTTTGTGCAGATCATCTGATACAAAAAAGTCAACTTTTTATTTTTTGGTAATTTTCTGAACAATTTTTGGCTTATCTCTAGAATTGAACTGCATTATCATTTCAAGGTATATAAGGCAGACCAGTAGCAAAAAACAAATAGCTATATGTGGTTAAAGTGACTTTGATAACTTTTTTTGATTTGAAATGATTTCATAACTACAGCCAAAATATACAATTTTTGTTTAAAATAACATGCAACACATAGTAGGTAAATTAACTGCGTCTCCATTTTTATCATAAAGCGAAAGCGAAATATTAAGATTCTTAGATTGAGCAAAACTGCCTTTGACCGCCTAAAAAATGTTTAAAATGCTGGAGCAGACTGAGTGAAAGAAAAAAACCTCGATTTATAAAATAATTTTCGATGACTGTTTTTTGGGGTAAAAAATGAACAAGAATTAGCAAAAGTTGAGATTTTATTTCACAAACTCCCACACACAAAACATCGAAATAAGAAGGTCGAATTTCCACATTACGATCCCAAAAAATTGCAATATTTCGAATAATAATCCAAGTCCAAATTTTACAAGCGGTTTCCGTAAACACAGACTTTATTCATAACATTTTAACTGGTTCGCTGGCCTTTATTTTCTCATTAACTGAGAATCAGTCATCCGATTTCTTTCATTTCTTCGGCAAATCGATACATAATAATAATAATATTTTTACATTAATTTGTTTAGCTTTATGAATTTGGAAATGCTATTGCACTTAATCTTTGTGATTAAGTTGTATTTTTTTCTTATTTTTGTTTGACATTTGACGAAAAGATTTCTCAAATAATTCTGTTTAATTCGCGGTCCATCGAGGACATTTTTTCCAAAATGGTTGTTCAGAACGGTTGTATACTAAATATTAACTTACTTATTTTTTCTTAAATGCTTTATTCTTAGTATAGTATTTTGGTATTTTCAACTCAAGTGACATTTCGCATGCAACCTTCTTGATTTTTGAAAAAATTACATCAAAAGATGATTTTTTTTTCTTGTTTCATGTAAAAACAGCACAGGCTGATAAAAGCTGAAATTAGGAGTCTGAATCGCATCATTGACTGCAGTAAAAGCATGCAAAGAGATTAGAAACTCTGTTTTTTTTTTAAATCGCACTCATAAGATGTGCCGATTTTGATGATCTATTGCTGTCTCTATAACCTTAAACTTTTCTTGTGTTCCAATAATGTTAAGCAGCAACTCAGCGAATGTGTACACTAGGGTGGACGCCGATAAAAAATATAACTGATACCATCTTAAACGATTACTTTTAGGGTATACATAATGAATTAAAAAATCAAAAAATTTTATATCAGTTTTAACCTGCGAAAAGCCTTTAAGTTCCAAAATATTAGTATACGACCCGCTCAGAATCGAAGTCGTCGACGAATCTTCGTATCATTTTAAAAGTTGTCAAATTTGAATTTAATCGAACAACAAATAAAAATGGAGCAGGAATCGAATGTACTTTTGGTTGGTAGACAAGGAACAAATTTTGACGAAGCGAGCCCATTTCCAACGAAGAGATGCCTTTTTCCACGCTTTTATATGGGACTAAATTCTTAAGACGGCCCATTTCAGAAAGTGAGACTAGTGTGGCTCCAAGTTGAAGTCAGCATAGTCCACGACGGGGTTCCAACAAGGGCCAGTACCAGAAGCACTGTCCTTCTAGTGAGATATAAGACTAGAGGTGGGCGCGGGCCTGTATTTTGAGGCCCGGGCCCGCACGAACACGAACTCTTTTTGAGAGGCCCGGCCCGGCCCAACACGAAACTTTTTCACCAAGGCCCGGGCCCGGCCCGCCGGCACGAAACTTAATTTTTTCTAAATTTGAGCTTTTTAGCCTAGTGCGTTTTTCATTTAAAACATGGCCCGATGTTGAAAAAAGCCTTTCGCTCGTAGACGAACTGGCGGGAATAGCCAGAATGGTCCGAGCTAATTTGGGAAGGTATTTTAAGTCCCTTGCATTTTTCCAGAATTCTAAAATATGTGTGCCAGGAGCTGCTGGATAGGCCAAATATTTGTCAAGCTCTATGTCGATAGCGTTTTTCTCAACTTTTCGTTTTTTTATATAACTTAAGTCTAAAAATTCAGCAAACATTCCATTTTCGGAATTATTTGGGTTTATGTTATTAGTTATATCATCAACGCTACTACATTCATGATCCCCTATAAATTCGGAGAGCATTGCTTTTACCGTAGCTAACACATTATCTCTTTTTTCCTCTGAGAGGAAATTCATCTCTCTATAAGGAGGGTTCAAGAAAAGCCCAACCAAATGAGCGATTGCCGGAAGAAACCTTTTTGCTAATGCGCTTAGGGTCATTGTTTTAAACTCAGTTATTATTTGGGAATCAAGTGTGCTAGTTCTGCAAAGTTTACATAATTTTTTTGACCACAATGCAAATATTTGCAAATATTGCAAAGTTTTATCAATTTCACAATAGGACGCCAATTTCAATAGGACCACCAATTGAATTAGTGGTGAGCAAACAAGTAAAATATGTATAAGCAAATCGATAGTAGTATCGATAAACAATTAATATGCGATAAATGGCGGTTCTAATTCGAGCATAAACAAAAATAGCGCGAACAAATCAAAATTGTTTTCGGGCCTATTTCGGGCTTTACGGGCCGGGCCTTTTGCTAAGGCCCGGGCCCGCACGAAGCCCGCACGAATTTTAATTTTAAGGCCCGGGCCCGCTCCGGGTCTGTGTAAGCCCGCGGGCCACGAAAAAAAGCCCGGCCCGCGCCCACCTCTACTACAGACATAACAGTGCAAACCATTTGAGTGTCCATTTGGCTACCAGGGAATCGCAACTCAAAGTCGCCCGTGGCACCGTTTTGAATCGATAAAGGCAGAGCCCCAAACAAGAGAATTAAAGACTATCAGAGAGACTAGCACTGTCTAAAATTATCTACAAACACAAACAAATTGTAAAAACGTAAAGTGTAATGCAGAGGGGAGGTTACTTAGGGAATGAATGATTGACAAATTAAAAAGGTTTTTGATTTAGAACCCTGTATTTTTGCCCTAGTGTTAGTACCGATATTTTCGATCCTGGAAGCTATTATGGCGAGTAAAAGAGATTATCCAAGACGGCTGACCGGCATAGTTCAGGTGGGATGACTCAAAGATATCTGTAGCCTAAGACGGTAAAACTTCCTTAAGTAAGCAAAATAGTGAATTCCGTAATATATTTACCAAATATTAAGTACCAAATATCTATTGTGTCTGTTATATAAAAACTTTATTATTGGTCTGGTACCTTTTGTCAAATGACTTCAAACCAAGTCTACGCCAACTACTAAAAATTCAAAATTTAGGCATGCACATACGTATGGTGATAACTTTAAGTCCAAGTCGCAGACCCTAAACCTTATTTTTTCTCAAAATTTTTTTTGCTATGTGTTTATACACAAATATGCATCGTTTAAGCGGGTATCAGTATGACGTTACATTTTTCCATATATAAATGTCCGACCTGTTTCCCCCCAAACAACCGTTTCGTGCAAACAATCGTTCTCATCAAGCGACAACTGTTCGCTTAGTGACGCAAGGTAAAGAGAACATAGAAGTCAATTAGAATGAATCTTCGCGCAAACTGTTTTCGCTTTTAGAATAGCGGTTAATCAAAATTAATTCAAATATTTCACCGGACTTTCAACGATCGGCTATAATCAGAGGTGTCCTGGAAACCTCTAGAGATTTTCGTATAAGCGATTGCACTACAAACTAAACTGGGACTACTTTATTTGCGAAGTGGCAAGAATCAGACCGCCTACTAGATTTTGTGAAAGGAAAACCGTACGCATCAAATCTACTTGGCTTTGAGCATGCGGTTTTATCATCTAATCTAGTAGCCGGGCATATTTGAGCCCCTTTACATATAAACTCAAACAGCTTTAATATGAAATGCTAACGTTTATTCGAAGACCTCTAGAGAATTCTGTGACACATGTTTCAAGTTGTTGTTTCATCCCATATTCCAACCTACTTTTTACTGCTGATGCCTTTTTGAAACAAACCATAATATTTTCATTTTTTTCTAAAATTCTTGATTACTAGAAATATTTAGCTTATTGCATTTATTGGGTGAACTAAGATTTTTGGGCTCTAAGGGGGGGCTTCAGCCCCTATAGCCCCCCCCCTGGATCCGCTACTGATTGGTTGTTATTCTAACGAATGCTGCATTTTCCGTATGCACCACTCATAGAAACACGTTGCGCGAAAATGCCTGTCCTGACTCACCAGGCGCGCACGCTCCGAAGTGCAGGCGCGGCGGAAGAAAATCAGTCCTATTTCTCTCCGGACAAACCCTTTATGTGAACCGCTAAAGCCGCTTATAAGCACATTGATTGGACCTTACCAGTGTGGCTTTAGACCTGGTAAATCCACCATAGAGCAGATATTCACTTTACGTCAAATCCAGGAGAAGATCTCCGAAAGAAACATCTAAAATCATCGTCTTTTTGTCGATTGAACGACCCCAACCTACTTCACAGATCTCGATTGATTTAAGTTTAAGTTGTTCAGAAAAAAATTGTTCGGTCTTGACTGGGAATTGAACCCCGTAACCTTAGGGACCTAACGTATGAAATGACGAACCAACACATTTAGCCGTTGCAGATTTTTGCAGATTTACATCTAAAGGGATGATTATGCTTGTTTGGGCTGATAAAAAAAGCCATCTCTCTCTCTATTGTATCTCTCTATGGATTTATTTAAAGCAGAGATGGGCATGCACACATATCGTCACACTTTTCACATGCATACAAGCACAAGCAAATATAAGTAGCTTTCAATGTTTATAGCGTACGTGTGATTTTGTGCAGTCGGCTGCGGCAGAGGCCCAATGCAGCTCGCTGCCTCGTGTGCTTAGGAACGTCGCGTCGCGCCCATCTCTAATTTAAAGCAATTATTATCAGATTGAGAATAACTTCACTTCGACAAGGTTTTTTGAAGCCCTGTCTACCTTTGGTATACCAGCAAAGTAGGTTCGACTTTGCATGATGACGTTGAAAATCACTAAAAGTTAAAGAACTTCTCCGAGCCTTTTGATACCAAAAAAAAATTTTTTAGACAGGGTGATACCTAATCGTATGACTTCTTTAATCTGCTGATGGAGTATATACTGCGCCAGTGCCCAAATGCTAACAGATCGGGCAGCATCTTTAATAAAGATCTCAAGCTACTAAACGGGTGGTAAGCTTAGCTTTTTTTGAGATTAAGAGGCAGTCTGAACTGATGAGCAGAACACAGTGTAACAGAAGTCTTCGCGTCTTAGACAATTTGTTACAATGGAAGAGTACAACTTTAAAGTTGTAGAGGACTTCGACATCAACATCAGCCTGAAATCACCCAGGAATTCCGAAGAAGAATCACGATCGCAAACCGATTTCACTAGAGGCTCAGTAGGGAGTTCAAGAACAGAGACCTCGCTCGAAGAATGAAAATAGCGCTAAACAAGGCGCTTATCATCCCAGTCCTGCAATATGGCGCAGAAGCATGGGTAATATCATAGTGAAAGATTCTTCTGGACCTTTATAAATTGGCGAGGATTTTCGCATCCGAAAGAATTACGAACTGTATGAGCTCTATGGAGACACTAGTCTAGTCAAGCTAGGATGGGACGACCAGGTGCGGAAAGACATCTCCAAGCTTGGTGTGAAAAACTGGTGCCAACTCGCACGGAACACAAGCGACTGGAGGGCTTTTGAACAGCCATTAAAGAAGAAGAAAAATCTTAGTACTCATTTTCACTATATGATAAAACCACTGTGAAAAAATTCTACTTCTCTATCCCTTTGGTTTGGGCTGTGCCGCAGACACCAGTCAGTCAGTCGGTCAATTAGTCGGGAATGTCATTTTAATACATCATTTTTCATATTTTCTTGAATTTGTCTGCGGCATAAACATGATAATTTCCAGCAGCTGGTTGTGCTTTTGACTGGCGGTGACTGTTGGGTACCTCTCGTGGCAATATTGGTCTACGATGTCATCCCCCTCCAACCACCTGTGCTCACTCTTCCCCTCGGTCCCTCCCTCGCTCTCTCCCGCGTGCCTGTCCTTTAACTGGGCCGCCTTTGGCGCTTGTCTAATGCTCAAGTGTTGCCAAGAACCAAAATACACACACACAGACAAACACTTACACATCAGCACACACACACACACACACACAGACACAGGCTGGCGCACAATTTTGATCCTCACAGGATGGCATGTCATGTTTTCATTATGCTCATGTGTCTAAACAATTATCCTGCAGGCATAATTATGCCTGACGTTTATAAGCTTTGACACTTTCGGTTTTCGGTAACATGTCGAGCACACAGCACCCCCTGCAGCCGCGCATTCTGCACTCTCCCCACCCCTCACCACCCACCCGGTGTCTGTCTATGCCCGGGAAGTTGCTTTTAAATGCTTAAGAATCTTCCTTTTAGTATGGAAATGATTATAACTAATTACGCTGCACTTAGGCGCGCCCCATCCTCCCCTTGGTGAAAAATTACTGGCATGGCCAAAACTTATTTTGGCGTAAAATTGAAAAATTCTTTTGTATAAGGAATTAAGAGTAAGTTGATTTTTTTTTTTGGTTCCGCCCTCGCCGACTGCTTGGGCTGCTGCTGCTCTTGTGTTTACGTTATTTTATTATGCAAGAAACAAAAGTTTCATTTGTTTGTCCCGTTCTTCGTTAAGAAAAACCATCAATCATTTGCCGTGTTGTGCGATGTCCTCCAGGACGACGACGACGAAAAATAACCAAAGAAAACGCAACAAACCCGAGGAGAGAGAGAAAGGGAGAGGGGGAGAGGGAACAACTCAAACAGCGACAACAAAAATGTTTCATTTTCACACACTAAACAAATTGCATGTCGGCAGAGTGAAGTGTCCTCCGGCTCCTCCGGCTGCTCCATGGCCATAGCATTCCGGCAGCCTGCTTCTACTAGGTGGCAAATAGTTTCCATAATGTGCTCAGTCCTGTGGGTCGCTTGACTTCACTCACGTTTCACACACACACACACACTCACTTCCGGCGGGGCTACAATGTTTGGAAGAGCTCAAGCTATAGAAGGGGAATGGGTTTCAAGTCCCGACTTTTCGATCACCCTGAACGGGGAACGATCTCCTAAGTATTGTGTCTTCGGGCGACAGTACTTTATTGACTATTGATTTTATTGACGAAATCTCTCGCGTACTGTCTACTAATTTTTGGTATTTTTTATTGTATTATAATCTGGCCACACTATGTTTTGAAAACAGTTTAGCCAGATGCAGTTCAAACAGGCGCAGTTTTTCAGATCGGTCAGATCAGATCAGTTTATCTTAACCTGTTAAAGGTGCGTCTGGCTGAACTGTTTCTAAAAACTGGTGTGGCCAGATTATGATACAATAAAAATTCCAAAATATATCAGTGTGGCCAGGTTTGCGGTGAGCCAGGATGAACATTCCCCTACTACTAACCAGTTTGACATTTTCATATATAGATACCAATTTTTTATACCTTTTACCTTACCTTGGTATTTTCAAATTTGAATATCTTTTACCTTACCTAGATCTTGTGAGGCATTCTTTTCCAAGAAATACTCAAAAAAGAAAAAAAACAGGCTGCCTCTCAACAATAGAAAAAACCCGATCTTATTGTAAAAGATAAACAGTAGAGCGTCCCTACAATCATTTTTAAGGTCATGATCTCACCCCCTATCTCATACTTTTTCATGTATAATTAGCGTAAATAAAAACAAAAGATACAAATTTCGAGTTTTAACTGACGCGAATGGCGTCTAAAGTTCTTGTAAACAACTCATACGCAGTGTTGCCTAATATCATATACTTTTTTCATTTCTAAATAGTCGGCGATTATTTTATTTATAAACTATTCAAATTTGAAAAATGTTCTATTTCCATAATTTCCAGATCCCTTTTCTAATTTTAAACAATGACAGCAATTGAAATGAACTAATAACTTCGTTTGTAAAAACTTGTACAAAACTATTAAGTTTAAAGAAAAATTAACTTATGGGTATTTGCATGATGTCGAACGTGACAGTTTGTTTTCCTCTGTAACTATATATTATAGCACTCTCAAAGCACTTTATTTAGTGGTACAGTAGAGAGCAGACCTAGAGCTGCTTCCAAGATTTAGCCAACCAAAAAGCGATTCGCACGCGACAAAAAAATGAAAGTGACATTTTGTAGAGGCCAGTTTCAAACAGCTTGGGGCGAATACTTATTCGCCGCACTGTAACGTCGGCATAGGCTTATAAACTCTTTTAACAAATCAGTGCGCTGTCTTATGCAGCCGATATAAAGGTTGAATTGGTAAAGGAGAAACAACACAAAAATAGAACAGTTTGGCGGTCACCTTGGATAAACATATCGTACGACCGAACCGTTTCTTATCATGTTGCATCCTACGCTTGATCCGTAGCTTTGTTTGATTTCGGAAATCGGCCTGCTAGTCAGCATAGGCTGGAAGCTGCTTAGCTTCGGGAGACGTGATGATTGAGTACACACGCCTAATTCAATGTTACAAGATTCTATTAATTTTTCCTCTTAATTGACCATGTGCAAGTTATGCAAGAAGGCCACGCGGCAACCAAAAATTTGCATTCAACTATAAATTATTTTGTGGATTAAGCCCTACATTGGATAGAGCCTTCCTCAATACGCTGTGCCAGTCGGAAAGCGTTTAGTGAAATTGTGTTTTATTAATTTTGACCAGGTACGGAAAAAGTGTAGTGTTTCAGCAGAAATCTAATTTTTCTTTTCTTAGTGCCTTGTGCCAGTGCCTCCTTATGCCAGGCTTTAATGTTGGTGCCTTGCTATTAATATGCTAGTGTTTAATCTAGTGGAGTAGCATTTGTTGGAGCAATTCAAGCCAAATGGATGCCCTATCATTCTGAGCCGGATTGGATCAGCACGATCCAGAGGATTATCTACCCTTGGATTCAGCATTGCCAACCAAATGACGAGCTGCTCTGTGTCCCATGGTGTTTTTTTTTTTTTGTTAAGCATGCATCCAAACGTCTTTTAAAGTTCTTTTTTTGAGGCTACAGTGGCCAGAGGTGTATAAGTGGCTCTCGGATAATTGGGCTGCGACCCTAAAAGTCTCCAAATCAATGATTTCTCCCCCAAATTGTGGAAGCCACATCCTTACACCCAGAAAGAAAGACAACGAACGTAGTTGCTAAATTAATTACTTAGGTTTTTTTCTTAAATCCACTATGGCAAGATTGTAATATATACATACATAAAATAATTTCGGTAAATAATTGAAAGTGTATAGAGTTAACAGCCCTTAAGATCGAACATAAATTATAGCCTTAGTAAGCCAAGTATGCATGTATGTATAACAGGTCATATTCATCCCTTTTTTTTGGCAGCAAGTCATCTTTGAGCTCAACGACGGCAGTGCCTGGTAAGTTTGCTTTTATAATGGTTGCCTACAATTAACGACTTACGTTCGATCCTTACATTTACATTTACATTACCAATTTACATTTACATTTATTTACCCAAAACCTACTTGTTGAACGAAACATTAAATGAAAAGAAAAGAATGAATTGAATAGTTATGGATACTTTTCCAAAAATAGAATGTAAGAATAAAACTATGCGCAGTAATTCTTATGAAATGAAATCTTAAGTGTTTTTGATGGATCCGTCGCCGAACCAAGTGCCAATGCCAAACCAAACCTAAATATCAGCTATTAGTAGCAGTAGGGGCAACCCAAAACCAACCTCCTGTAGGTGTTGCCATGGTAGGGAAGGTAGAGATCGGGGTTAAATTCCAGCTAATTCCCCTATGCCAATCTATCTTATATAAGTCCCTTGTCTGTCCGAGTCTTTAAGATTCCCCATCATAATATTTTCTGACAGTGCACTTAGTATTGTCGTGGTGTGTCCGCTATGGTAGGATGAGGAAGAACCCCACCCCATCCGACGAGCTGAGCAAGAGCAGAGCTATAAGTGCACGCCCCGAGTCCTCCATAGCCAGGTCGAATGCGCGTAAGCGAGCCGATCTTAAGGTCAGCAGGTCGTTCGACTATCAAAATATTTAGTACCCACACGCTACAATTTTTGGCCATCAAAAAAGAAAACTGAGAAATCTGCCATAACTAAATAGTGCGACTAATTTTAAAATTTTGTTGCATAATTTTCCTGTATATTAAAATTTAATTGATCAAAAAATTTTCATATTTTATGATTAGATAAGTGGCATTGCAAAGGCGACACTTTTTCATCATCATTATATTAATGTTGTTTCATTATTATGAAAAGCAAAATCTTACATCTTGTCATGCTTCTTTTTTTTTTAAACCCATTGTTGCGACAGAAAAATTTTAGAAAGCAAAACTAAAGGCAATCGAAAGGCATTTAAAAAAAAAAAGAGCAATTCTAATGTCCAAATGTAAAAAATGGTCTAATTAATTGGGTTAATAATATATGTAAGATAAGCTTAGATTAGTTCAATATAATTGTTTTCCCTTGAAAAATATGAAAAAAACAGAGTTTTTATTGCAGTTGAAGTTCTTTGCTTCTTAAAGAGCTGGCTCAAGGTCAATGGTCAATCATAATTAAATTTAATTAACACAATGCAAGAGAGATAGCTGAAATAGCACAACATTATTTGGAATAGCAATGGTATGTCTGGACAGGCTGTTTTAGTAATGTCCCCAATTCACTCATCAGCAGACTTTGTACCTTTTCACCCTTCAAACACTTGCCTGAAATAATGGTCGAAGGTGTTCACAATTTATGTTGTAAGTTGCTAGATTCTGAACGTCGTTCAGTGATCATTCTAGCGGTGCCCAGACGAGAAATACATAAGGTATTTCGTCAGTTTGTTTGTTTTCAAAATGGAAGCCTTTTAAGTTTTTATTAAAAATATTAATGGGGTTCCACTCATTATTTTAAACATATAAGGGTTTTAGTGAACTGTTATGTATTAAAGTCAAGGTAACGTTTCGGAATCTTAAACAAGCTTTTGAAGGTGAGTACCTGCACAATATACGTATGTGCAATTGACAACCCAATGCAAGTAGCACAGATTTCATTGTTGATATTTTGAAGTAGCTTTTTTAAACCATTAAATCTTAAATTACTATTTATATATATTTTTTTTGATATTTTATTATCTTTAATACAAAAGGAAAAAGGAATTAAAAAAGCACCCCAATGTACGTACATAGGATCGAATTTTTTGCACCAAAGATCATACATAGAAAGCGTTTAGAATGCGATAAGAATGCGTTTCTTTCAGTAGGTTGCTCTTTATCGCATTCTCAGCTCCACTTGATCTAGACACGGTATTTGGATATCGATTTTCTTCATTTCATTTATTTAAGTAGTAAAAATAAAAATTTTTTTCCAGTCCAGTTTGAAAAGAGAAAGTCTAGGAATTCATTTAAGGACCATGGTTTCTTGAAGAAGTTTTCGTAGACTTTTTTTGGTTTTTGCTATTCACTTTGTTGACTTCTTTCCATCTACAAAAATGTACCCCCCGTAGCTGCTGCTAGAGCCTAAACAACACCAACTTTTTGCTGGAAAACACACAATTTTAATATCTTTCAATACTACAAATTCAAGGCGATGAAAAAAGAACGATGACACAGATAGCAAATTTATCTTTTGTCAGTTAAAAAAAGGATACCTAATGTAAGGATCAACCAGCATTGTTAAAATCAAAAGTAATTTTATTTTTAGAAAATTAATTAATCTTCTCTTTGTATAAATTATTAATACCGTACTGTATGATTCTTAGTTTTTCAATGTATCTTAGTTTTTTGCCTTTCTCGATTTGTTTCTCAATTTGAAGTAAAAAAAAAACAATTGCCTACTTATGAGGGCAGTAGCAAAATATATAAAATATCAATTGGTAGAAAATGGGCTTAAGTCGGCCTAGGGGAAAGGACAAAAAGGTGTTACACACACACACATCAATTAGGGGAACAGCAGAAATAGAAACGTGTTAAGCGGTTTGTGTGGGGCCACACAACAACAAATTGCGGTGCTTGGTATTATCATCAAACACACACACACACACACATGCAAAGGAAATGGAGAAACTGGAGCGTGAGGCACTTGTGTCATTTGTAATTGCAAAATGAAAATGCAAAAACAACAAAGGGATATGCGGAGAGGGAAAGGACACACACACACACATAAACACTAAAGTAAGCTACTTTGGAGACGGAGTAGGTGGAGGAGGGAAGGGCTAGGGGCACACACTTAGCACGCGAATAACTGTCAATTTATATGCCGTTAGCGTGCTGGCAATGAGCATGAATATGAAGTGCCGCCCCTCCTGCATGTGGAAACGGAAACGCATTCGTCAGTTGCGTTGTCGTTCCTATTGGCATCGAAAGGCACTAAAAACTAAGGACAACACTAATCAACAAACATTTACGCCGACATTGCGTGCATATTAAACAGTTAACCCGTAGGACAACAGCAACAGGAGCAGGGGCCCCACAGCACGCAGACAGCTAAACAGAAGCTAGAAATGAGCACGTGACACAATACATACAGATAAAAAAATTAAGATCCAAACAGATATACGCGATCGCAACTCTAAAGCTTAGCCATTGGTCGTTCGATTCGAATCACCTGTCAGAGAGGTTTGGAAACAGGTTCGTCAAAAAAATTAGTTAAGTCCCTTAGTGGAATCGATCCATCCATCCAGATCACCACTAGGGTCCTCTCTGTTCAGCCAAGTTCATAGTACACTTTTATTGTCTTGTACTGATATTGTTTCATTTAGGTACAGCAGAACCGGTCCTTCGATCCCGATCAGCACGCGGATTCTCTCTAGTTCCATCAAAGAGCGACTGAAGTCACTTTTTCTGGAATTTATTGTAGAGTTGGGTCTTTTATTTATTAATTATAAAAAACAAGAATTGCTTCTAAACTGTTTCAATACGATCAATATTCTTTTTATACTTCAACAACTGTAGATATTCGTTCAAGGGTGGTTCATTGGAAATCGTGTAGGTAACCAGCAAAGGTTTGCAACAATGAAAAGTCATAAGCATGCACTTGGAGCAATTAAGGTGTAATTGATTAACCAAGCATCAGGACTGCAAGGAGTTTAAATCATCTTGCAAGCAATTAAAATGCTTTATATGACATAAAAGATAAAAGATAAAGTAAGTTTTGCATCATCTGCGTACATCAGAAGAGTAAAAACCGAGAGGCCGAGGTGACTGCCTTGTGGCACACCTGAAGTGACAAAGGCAGGCTTTGACGTATTAGAGCGAAGCAGAACTTTTTGAGTTCTATCTTTTTAATAGGATGACATCCAAAGCAGAAAAGAGAAAGGAAGTCCTAAACGATCAAGTTTTACGAGGAGAAGATCGAGGTAGACAGAATCAAATGCTTAAATGAAATCGGTGTAGATGACATCAGTTTGATTGTTTAAAAGAAATCCATCGTTAACAATTGAGATAAATTCAAGCAAATTGGGCGTAGTTGACCGACGCTTTGTAAATCCATGCTGACAAGGTTATAATCGGGGGTGTCACAGAAATCTTTAGAGATTTTGACTTCGGTTGGTTTGCAAATCGATCGAAAAATCCGTCGATGTCCCAGAACTGAACTTTAATTTTTTTATTTGAAAATCTACTTAAAACAGAAACTGAAACAGAAATTCCACAAAAAATTTCCCTATTTTTATTAGTTATGGGTTAGTTTGATGTTCAACTGACATTTTGCGATTGTTTTTAATGTTTTATGATGTAAAATGTAAATGTTGGCTATACAGCTCCTAAAACGGGGCCAAGCCAAGCTTCTCTTGGCGTGTGTGCTTTAAATTTTTAGCACAAGAGAAAGGGACCTAACAGTTTAACGCCGGATCCGAACAGCAAAGTTTGAGAATTTGCTTTCATGGCTAGTTACTTCACAGCTGGCGCCAATAACTGGTAAAGGTAACCGTATGTGTAAAAGCTTTTTTCTAAAGAAAGAAAAAAACTTTTATTATTACATGTTCCGAGGCGGGATCGAACCCACGACCTCCCGCCCAGCAGTCCAGCACACTAACCACTTGGTCACATACGGCCACACATGTTTTATGATGCATTTTTAAATTATAGTTCAAGTTTAATTCATATTCTTCAAACATGAAGTATTACTTCCCAGCCCTCAATCCGCTGGCTACCAACCAGATGGCAACAAACACGATAGAGGGCGCCACTGATGTGGTTGGTTAATGAAAGACTTTGGTTGGTTTTGAGAATAATTATTAAAACGCAAATTTTAATGTTTAACTAATTAAATAATTTTTTCATTTAATGCATTTTTGCCATATATTAGGCATAAACCCCTTTTCCAAAAGTGCTCAAAACTTAAATTTTTTTGTCTCATTAGACCACAAATACATCAGTCTTCAATGTTACATACCACGAATTTTGATTTAACAGAGCTCTGTTAAGTGAGCAGCTGATAAAGTCAGGTTATGCTAACGAATGACAGTTCAATGTTAAGTGTGTGTTTTCTGCTGCAATTTGTAATTGCCAAATATTAATGAAAACAGAATATTTTGTCGAATATTTTTTAGAGCTCGCAAATAACTGTTGACCGTACTTCCCTTTGTGGTTCGCGCACTAACATAACCGAAAAAAAACATACACGCTTGTTCTCTCTCTGAGCAAAACACCTCGTTCCGATTTGTTTTGGTTTTCAGTTGACTGTTCTCATTTGAGCTATTCTTGTTATGCTCATTTAATGACCACTTACTGAGAGCGATCCGACTGAGCGCTCTCACAATAACATTCAGCAGATGAGCAAAAAAAATTAAGTACAAATTAATCGTTACGTCCCTGTATTTGACGGTATTCGTTATTCATCTCACAAAAAAAAAATTTTTTTAAAAATTCAACTTTGCGAAGTCCTACCAAATTTTGTTTAGATTTGTTAGAGCTGTGACTTTATCCACCTTTTAGAGCTATCAATTCCGCTTCTGATTCACTTTTGCTCAACCGCATCTATGCGCATTTCTTTGCAAAATTCCACTTTTTAGGACACAACCTCATTTTCTCCAATGCCTACTTGCATGCCAAATGAAAAAATGTGATCAGTCGGGAAGATGATATTTTTGATTGCTTTAGAGAGGGGTAAGGCCAAAGTCTTTCAGTCGCATATGAAAGATATTTAAAAGAAAAAAGGAAGCATGTTTTGTGCAATTCTGGAAATGAATCGCGGTTATTGAACAGAATAATGCAACAATTTGAACGCAGAAATTCCATTCTAAGCCATTGGGAAGCACATGAACCCAAAGTGACGTGCTCTATGGTCATTTACGATAAAGCGTATTAGAGGTCGTAGGACTCAAGCTGCTGGAGATAACGTAGTGGAAAAAGTAAAGTAAAAAAACGACCTGCTGACCATGCAGCAGTTCTTAAGATAGTTTCTTTAAGGCCTTAAAAGGCCTTTGCAGTCTTCTGTCGACGAGAGCAGTATTGTGCAGTTAGAAATGACAGTAGGAACAGAACAGAAATCGCAATAATAGATCGCAATAAAAGATCTTTTTCAGGAATCCCGAAATTCTATAAAGTTTGCGGCCGAAAACTATGTTTCTTTTTACGGTTCAATAATGGTACATTCATTCTTCTGTAATATAGCAAGAAAAACTTTTGTACAAAATAAACAACAAAAAATTTTTAAGGCGGGTTGAAGTGCTACCACGCCCACTTTTTTGCACATATTGACCAACGGTATACATAACATATGGCAAAAAACTAGACCGCAATATCTTTCTTAGTTTTTAAGTTATTAATTAATGCCTGATTTTTGGAAAAATTCCCCATAGTGCTATCCAGAAAAATAATTTTGTTTACAGTTCCAAAATTGGTTTTGCTTGTCAAAATTGTTTGGGTGGAGAATTTTGCTAAATCTCCCAACAAAACACGAGAGATTTAAAACCAACCGAAAGAGATTTTTGTGACACCAAGAAATCAAATAACTTTGAAATAACCGATAGCTTAGCTATAACCCTTATAATTGAGAAAAGCAATAATATAGGTTTTTTTCCAAAGATTTGGAAAGATAGTAGCTTCTGAAGATAAATAAAAAAGCTTATGCAATGGATTGCATAAAGGAATACATCACTCTTTGAGCACGCAACTAGGAATTTGAGGAAACTGAGGGAGCAGCTATCGAATTAGAAGAAGAAATGTTATAAGAACAAGAAGTATTGGTATAGCGCGTAGAAGAATAAGTAGATAGGAAGAAAGGTCTACGGCAGTAGAATCATTGTTCGCCTTTTTGGTCACCCAGAAAGAGGAAGAAGAGAAAGAAAAAGATGATCTACGTTTAGAGTTGACCAAGTTGTATAATTGTTTAAAGTCCTCTGCAAATTGAACTTTGCAACGGGCCAGATATTTCCTATAGCACAAAGTTTTATTTTTTGAAGCATCTAGACTAAATATTTTTCAACTTAGAAAGTCTAGGACAGTATCAAGGAGGATTAATGGACGCAGGAGAGAAAACGGTATTACGAATACAGATATTTAAAAGAAAATTAATAAAATGATAGTAAAAGGTAAAATGAATATCTAAATTAACCGAATTCTACAAAGAAGTCCAGTCTGCTGCGCAAAATAAGTTGATCGTTAGTATCGTAAAGTTTCTTTTACGAAAAATAACTACGTGGTTTATTAGGAATCATAACAGTTGAAGAGGTAGGTCCAATAACTGAAATTTGAGATTTCAAGCGTGGGATGTTAAATATCTTTGGGCAGTGATAGAGGGGCAGACCTAGAGACAACAACATTCCCGCTGGCAGAGAAAAATAACTAATTAAAAAAAAAAACGACATGTCCAACAGACTATCTCAAAAGGATATATCAGAAAAACAATATTTCATTGATCTGAATATCACGTGAAAAGGATATTCAAAAAAATGAATTTTAAAATGGATATTTCGAATATCCATTCTACGGGGATCTTTCTTTTTCGGTGTGCTCTTATGTCTTATTACGGAACTTATTTAAGAGTTCTTGGTTTAATACTGTTATTGTTTCATTTAGGTACAGCAGAACCGGTTCTTTCAAACCATCGGATTCTATTTCTTAATCGATTAAGAGCTCTTATTCTATATCTTCTAGTAAGATTAACTCATTCAGATACCGCACTATCGGTCCTTCGATCCGGATCATCACTTAGATCCACTTTTTTTGCCCAAACACAGCTTAAGTCATTTTTGGTCCTCCGTCCTTTGATTCCATCAAAAAAAAAACCAACTTAACTCATTGAGATTTAAAATTTATGGATAACTAATTTTTCGATGGGTTCGAAACTTGTTTACAAATTTCGAGCTTCCGCGTCCTGCGCATCTCTACAGCCTGTCACCTCACCTCTTCTCCCCTCAGGCCAAATACCAAAAGAGTTATTAACTGGCCTGCCACGAGACGTCAACCCAAAAACCTTCGCATTCCCTCCTCCTCCCCCTCCCCTCCCCGCCCACTAGCTTTGCCACTCCTAACCCCTTCACGTCTGCCCATTGCTCGCTCATTTGGCTTGGGGAACGTAAATTATATTCAGCAATTTATCATTTAAAAGTTTAATGTGCTTCTATAAATTTAAGTTGCATGACTCAAGTGTCGTGGTGAGAGAGACGGCTGGCGGGGCCTGCTATTAGTTGCAAAATAAATTGCTTCCCAGACCAAAAAGCGCTCAAGAAGCCAGGTTCATGTGCCGTGTGTATTTTGCGGCTCCAATTGAAGGTCAAATGGCCAAGGCAGGTGGAAACGGTTAAATGCTTTCAAATGAAATTCTTGGCTGAGAGAGGATTTTGAAGGAATTTGTGTAGTTTAATTTAAGTCCAGGCGAAATCAATATGGTGGGAGCAAAAGGAGACTCTTTTCTCATAATGTCATGTACTTGCCCTCGTTTTTTGTCAAATCTCATTTAAAAAAAGTGGAGAAAAGCCAATGCAAACACACTTAACACCCCTCCCCGCTCAACTACGACCGGGCACCATCAACTGCTTTGGCTAACAATTTTACGATATTAGCGATAAGCGTAGTTAAGGAGACGTCGCCTCGTTTGCCAGCGAAGGGCTGCAGCCGCCATGCTCGGCGACCACAAGCCGCAAGTCGATTATAGAAAACTTGTAATAAAATTTTCGTTAGCCGAAACCAACAAACGGAATGCAGCCCCACCCAACCCCAACAAAAAACGAAACTACAAGCCACATTCTGGAAGAAGAAGCAGCAGCCAATTGGAAACTATGAGGCACAAGAAACTGTGTTTATTTTGCACTGCACTCGAGCCTAAGCTAAGCCCCTAACGAACTGACGGACCTCCGACCCAGAGTCAGCCAATTCACTTAACAACTTTATCATCCGCAAGCTCAACTTCATCAAGTCGATTGTCAGCCACAGATACGGCTACGGCGTATAATTTTCAATTTCATTTCAATTCGCAGACGCTTTGTCATCATCCTCATCATCGTCATCTTCGGCTGAACTTCGGGCTGACATCGAAATACAAAAGAAATCCGGCGTACGTGATTTTCTGCCTTAATGCCATTTTTTAGTTGACAACCTCTCAGCTAGTTTCAGCAGCCTAAGCCAGCGCTGCCCCACCCCGAAAGAGAAAAACACACACAGAGTTGACACTGGCAACTGAATGAGCTCAACCCCTGCCTGGACGGGCTTATCGTGCAAAGTTTTTAAGTTTCGATTCGTGTTTGGCATACGTAATGCAACCCCTCCGACCCCCCGACTTTGACTTTTTCTATTTGCAGATTTTCCAAAAATTTCTATTTCACTCTTTCACGTCTTTGACGCGGCGTCAAGCTTAAAGAACGAAACGGAGAGGAAACCTTTTAGATAAATCATTGAATGGCTACACTTTTTTTTATTGTTTCCTTTAAGAGGGCAACGGGTTAGCTAAGTGAAATGATTTGAAGATTTGAATAACATTTTTCCATCTGTAATTCTCGCCCTCGAATTTGCCTAAAAGTAGGCAGTGAATCGAAGCCAACCAAAGCGAAAGGAAAAAGAAAGCATATTTAGCCCAAACATTAAATAACATTAAATATAATTGGCGTTGCTGACAAGGATCAGGATGCTAATCCTAAGGAAACCAAGCAAAGTGAGATATTCTAAATAAAAGAAAGATCGCTCGCAAGAGTGAGTCAGTATACATTTAAAACTACAACCTTGCTCATTGATGATGTATTTGAAACATTTTTGGTCCTTCGAGCCGGATGTTCGATTTCCGCCAAAAATTGTTGCTTGAAGTCCGTTGCGATTTTTCTGAATATTCGACAAAACAGCCATCAAATCTAAATGATGTGCAGCGGATTAAAAATGCGACGAATTGGTGCAACCGTTGGAAGTGGAATTCAGAACTGACCCGAATAGGATTTAGACAGTAGAGGAATGAAGGAAATCCATTTCATGCGTTCTTTGTCGACTTCTGATGAAACTCCCAGAACACATCGAGCGCACATAGAGCGGACTACAAAAGAGTTGTCCGACTCACAAGGGTGCCCCGTGTCGTATATCACCTGATTGTATAAGTATCTAGACCTGAGTTGCTCATAATAAGCTTACTACCGCTTGAAAACCAATAACAAATGTAGAAAATATAACTCAAGCAAGAACATGTGCAAGAAATAGAAACAGAAACCTGACTTTTGTTTGTGTGTATGTGTGCCGCCGTGAATAGCGCGTCGCGAGCGCTGACAAAGCTAAGCATCTCTGTTGTTGCGTTCGAAATTCCCGGAGACATAGGAGAGAGAGTCTCTGAGATCGACGCGTTCATCTAAGTAGACTCGGCTGTTGATGTTGATCAAGAATGTATGGCACAAGGTACATGGCATTAAAATGCAAGTTGTCTGCCTGCCTAAAGCGTTTATCCCATTGCACTGTGGGTCGAATCGCCAAATAATTGGCATAAAGTCGAAAATTTCATTGAAACAAAACTCATTTTTAATAATACATGTAATATTTCGCTTGTTGTCGTTGAAAATTTTGCACGCAGCCTAAAAGCAGGCAATAAAATTTGCGAATATGCAGTTGTTGTAACTAAAACATAAAAAACCTTTCTGCTTCCGAACTGATACAAACAACATCAAGTTGAAGCTAGAAATTTTGTTGCACATATTTCAGGCTATTTGGCTGCAAACAAGAGAAAAAAAATTTTTTTGAGGAATATCACTCCCATATCACCCGATACGATTTGCTGTACATCCTATGATTCTAGAAGAAATTTTATCGGATCTATTATGTGCTATTAACGACTTCGGTGAGGCTAAGAAACTAGTTGGCAACATTGGTTCTCTGTTAAACCAGCTGTGTGTCACTTTGACAAGTCTAGATGACAGCTGTCAATCAAAACTAAAATTTCTAATTTCTAAGGCTAGCTTCCGCTTCCTCAATTTTAGCTCTGTCTTTCCCAGCGTGATCATCAAGTGAACAAGTTGTGTTTTTAAGACTTACCTCTAGGCATATAAAAAGTTACATTTTTCTAAAGTCCAAGTGGCCCATCACCTGGCGAAAATTCGAAACCCATCAACTTTCAAATCGAGGTGCCGTTCCAAGGGTAAATATTCATAAATTTGCTGAAAGGTTCCCAAAATCTGGTACTAACAGTTGCCTTTGCCTTTTTGGGGTGTTTTGCTCTAATTTTTCTCTCCAGAGCGTGCACCTCAGAATAAGCTATTCTGCTCCTAGCCAAGCGGACCTGTCTTGCGCTCGTAACTCCTAATACATATGCAAAAATCACCAGCAGATGAAGACAGCAAAGAGAGAGCTTTTTCAGTCTCTTAGTTCTATGCGTCGAGTGTGGGAGGCAAGCAGTGAGCGAGTTTAACCCAACAATGTGTTTAAGTCTGGCTTAAACTGATCCAGTAGCAGTCTACAAAAAAGTGTTTTAAATCAGAGTTTTGTGCGCGAAAAGCCCTTGTGGCAAACCCAGTTTTTTTTGTTGGCCAGATCACGCCTCTCCGCCCTAACCTCAACCTGTGACAGTGCACCCAAAAAGGGAATCATTTAAAATTACGTCATACCTACAAATAGGTTGTCCAATCAAATGCTAAAGCCTAAAATTAATACCAATCAAATGTATGACCCCCCCACAAAATTTTTTTCTTGTGCAAGTGAGTGTATGGAGTTGCCCTAACCTAAGAAAGAGAGGTCAACTCATCTTGGAAATTTGATAAATGCTGAAAATAAGTTAAACTAAAAGTCATAAGTGCTAAAACAGAAAAAGTCTATTATTCCTTGTTGTAAATAAAAAGAAGTTATCATATGTCGCTATAAAGCGTCAAGCAAAAGCTCTATTGAAAATTAATAACTAAAAACAATCAAAAGCTCAAAGCGTCCCACACTGCTTTAGCCCTGCTTTTTTTTGTTTCACTTGATGTAAAGAAACCTTAATTTTAATGGATTCCTAATATAAATTCTTAAATTACTATTATTATATATTTTTATTTTTACCCATACTCATATACAGCTATGTTTAATTATATATTATTTGTTACAGCAACCTATACTCATTCGCACAACCCATTTAAATAACTATTTTTATACTCTTAAATTCTATTAAATTTTCAAATAATTCTGTTACCCTTAGAATTAGTCGTAGGAATGATCACTTTTGAAATCTTAGTTCTAATAAAATTAAAATGAAGTTTGAGATGTGCTAGTGTGTTATTTTTGATCGGTGCCATGCCAATCTTGATTGAGTTAGAGTAGCCGTTGTCTCTTTCTTAGGGATCCTTGCATTTTTATATATTTTTGTTTGACGTTCAAGGATCATGGTAGGGTGGGCGTTTATGCAGCTTTATGCTGCCAGCAAGAGAGAGGACTTCGATGATATTACTAGTTTACCTCCCCTTCTACGTTTTTTTTGCTGCACCTACTCCCTATTCCCTAACCCAATACACCCCTTTCCTATCCCAACGTACACGATTATCTTTGATGTAATTATCCTGCATATGAGCACCCTAATGTGGCGATGTAAATCCACTGAACACATCCCAGCGACCAGAGAAATGCCGGAAAGCAAGCGCGTACTCCGCCATCAACATTAGCTAACATCTTCTCCTAAAATTTTGCACGTTGTATGTTACATACACCTTTAAACTACATAGTCTATGTACAAAGCATCGAATAATTTTTTCGATTGTTTGGCAACCCTAAAATTGCTATCGATTATCGAAGTCAGGTGTTGAGTGCACTGATTGTTGCGATTAAATTGGCGTCAACTATTTGTTAACTTTGAGGACTTGCACTTCGTGTAAAGTTGAACAAAAAACTATGGCAAATTATGAATAATAACGGCCAGGGTATGTAAAATGAAAAAATTAAATTCTTTTTTTGAAAATGTTCAATATGTTTCATTAAAGTGGGTTGTTTCGTGTTGTCCCTAAACAGAGAAAATTGTGCGTGTTTGTGTGTTTTGTAATGTATGTCAAAATAAAGAAGAAAGTGTGTATTAAAAGATAATAGTTAACCTGTGTGCTTTGCGGTGCTTTAAACTTGAAGATAAGCTTGAACTCTATCATGCAACGCAGCTGAAGGACTATAAATTAATAAAAATTCAATTTTAATTTACATTTTAGTTTTTATTCACAGTTCTCAAAACTTTGTCTTCAGATCACGTATACGCAATGTTGCCTTATAAGGACGGTCGGGGTAGGCGTGGTCAAATTAACTTAACATTTTTTTAAAATATTATAGGTGTTATATTTATCAAAAGTACCAAGTTTCAACTCGAAATCTGCAACACACGTCTTCATCCCAATTATTTGGCGATTCGACCCACAGTGCATTGTGATGGACCTTTTAAGAATGGTTGGACGCTTGCCGACCATGGTTTCTACGTTTATAAAATGAGCGAAAAATGTTCAAAAAAGTGCGAAATTTGCAATAATATACCGTTCCTCTGATTAAAATGAAACTTTGGGGATTGGTTAAACGCTTGTCCTGGAAGGTTTCCAAATTAATGAAATGGTAAAAAAAAAATAGAGGCAAGCTAACTTCGGCTAACCAAAAAACTACAGGCCCGTTAGCCTCACATCATTCCTGCTCAAAACAATGAAAAAGCTACTGGACCTTCACATAAGAGAAGGGATGAACCTGACCCTGGAGGGGAACCAGCACGCCTACACGAAAGGGAAATCGGTGGAAACAGCGCTACTCTCCCTAGTAGCCATTATCGAGAAGGCACTGTACCATCAGGAATTTGCCCTGGGATCATTCCTTGACATTTCGGGTGCATTTAACAACGTCACTACAGAAGCAATAATGCGAAGCCTAAGAGCCCTAGCAATACACACGGCATTGGACTCCTGGATATATAAGAAGAGTAGAAGAGTACAAGCCGAGTGGGGTACCACAACCATGACAAGAGAGGCACATGGCGGAACGCCCCAGGGCGGAGTCCTGTCACCTCTTCTATGGAACCTTGTGGTCAAGTAACCAAGATAACCGCATATGCCGACGACATAAGCATAATTATCATGGGAAAATGTCCATCGACTGTCAGCTCAATCATGGACTCTACTCTCAGAGAGATACTAAAGTGGGCCACAGAAGCAGGACTTAGCATCAATGCGAAGAAGACGGACCTCATTCTCTTCACCAAGAGATACAAGGAACCGCAATGGACTCCACCCACGATAAATGGAACACCGCTAACGCCAAAAAACAACGTAAAATATCTTGGAGTAGTAATCGATGGTAAACTATCCTGGAGACTCAATGTGGAGGAAAGGGTGAAAAAGGCAACCAATGCGCTATATGCATCCCAGAAGATGCTAAGCAGCACTTGGGGCCTATCACCAAGACTAACACACTGGCTCTTCATATCAGTTATACGACCGATACTACTACACGGTATATTGGTATGAAGGCAAGCCTCAGAGAAGTCCACATATCTAAAGCTGATGAAAAAGGCCCTGCGGCAGGCACTGGTCTGCATAACGGAGGCGCTGCGGTCTACTCCAACAAAAGCACTGGAACACATCCTAGGTGTCAACCCCCTGGACATCTAAGTAAGCCTCACTGCACATAGGACTACCCAACGTCTTTGCGCGGCAGGCACCATGGCTCTACAAAGCTATGGACACCGCACAGTGGGTAGAGAGATCAACAGTAGCACGGACTACATGATCCCAAAATCCAATTTTACAGGCGCATCAGCATTACAGGGACCAGTAGACTGGATTTCCAGCCACCAGGGCATTAATGGAAAAGAAATGGCGGACACTCTTGCAAAAGCCGGGGTTGCACTAAGCCGAGAAGGAACACTAAACATACCTATCTCCCTACAGACGCTATACAGCAAGATGGAAGAGATAGCGGAGAAAGAAGCAGAGAAAAAGTGGAAGAACACGACCGGCTGTAGAATCTCTAAAAGTATGTGCAAGAAGAGAGACAAAAAACTCACGCGATAAAGCTAGGCATCACGACAGCAGACACCTGCAGGAAATTTAAGGAACCTGGAGTATCAGAAACTCTAGAACACCTCATCTGCAGCTGCCCTGCAATCGCCACGACAAGACTAAAACATCTGCACTCCCCAAGTTTCATATACCCTTGGAGCTTGATATGTCCCTGTCAGTTTGTATGGCAGCTACACTATATAGTGGTCCGATTTCTTGTTGAAATTATGTGAAATATTACATTATGTGAATATGTGTGTAAACCACCCTCCCCCCACCCCTTCCCATTCTATCAAAACCAACATCGCACAATCTTAGAGAGAGAGAAAGAGAGAGACTTAGAAATAAGCGCAGCACCAGCACTGCATTCAGCTTCTATTTCAGGTACAGAGTATGTCATAGTTGGGCTTGTCCGACTTTTTCATTTGTTTTATATGGAGTTTTTTGATTTGGCAGTTCCTTTTGTTGAGGTGTAACACCTAGACTAGTTCGGACACAAATCAGACCTTCTTCGGCATTAATTCAGCTAAAGCCTTGAATTGGCAGGATAATCGTCAAGTCTAAGGTGTACAGTACTGGACGTAGTACACTTCTATGCATTTTGTTAGTCTTTTCACTAAGTTTCAGCTTAAAACATGCCAGAAATATCCAACAAAATCCCTAAAACACATAACGTGTAAAAATTGAGCAACAAACAAAGGAAAAATATCCAACAGGAATCTGTCTGAATTTGGCTTTTGTCAGCATGGAAGGGGGGGTGGTGGGCTGTGCACATTTGTAAGGGGTGGGTGGGTTGGGTTTTAGGGTTGCTGGAGGGTCAAATAAAACAAAAGGCGGTCCCTGACACTGATGTTGATCACATGGTAATCACTGCGCATCGCGCGTAGCTCGCTGAGCTTTTTATATTTTTTTATTGCTTGTTTATGACATAGTCATTCCCCCCACCCTCCGCTTTCCACCCAGCCACGCACTTCGCTGGCAACATGTGCCTTTTGTTTTGGCTAGGTGTGTCTGTGTGTGTGTGTGTGTGTGTGGACAAAGGATATTTGTCAGCCTGAATGAAACGATGTGGGAAAACAAAAACGAGGCAACTTTTACGAGCGCATAATCGAAAAACTTGACGGGAAGTGACGGCAGGACGAGGCCTAAAGCCAGCTTCTTTATGCCTGGCTCCTTCTGCTGTCTGTCGTAAACAGCTGCTTTGACTACAACAACAACAGCAGCGGCAGGAACAGGGAACGGCAATGAGCTTGGACAACTTTTTCATTGTTGCCCATTTCGATGTCTCTGCTCCTGCTCCTGCTCCTGCCCCATGTCTGGCTTTGCTAATTGTGTGCGCGACTTTTTGATTCCGCATTTGTCTGCTTGTGTCCAGTGTCCCACTCTGCTCCCGGTTCACTAATTGTTGCACACACACACACACTCACACGCGTGCCATACACAGCTGGCCAGACATTGTCCTGTTTCGATGGGATTGACTTTGAACTCATTTGGGTGTTTGCTCTTAGTTTGCCTCGTTTTACCGATTTCTAATTCCTCCAAACGAGGAAGATTCGGGGAATAAGGAATGGAGAATATGGAATATGGATCCGGCTCGAAGGACCACCCACTGATCATTTCAGTTTAGTTTCAGGAAAACTCAACTCAGTTTCTGTCGATGTCTGTGTGTGTCCCTTGCCACTTACCCCTCCCTGACACACCTAACATCCCCAATATTGGCAGCATCTTTTGTTGAGGATTTATTGTAAGCTTGAGGTTTCATTTGCGCTTTTCCTGGAGCTCTGTGCTCTGTCGGGTGTTTACTTATGCATGCAGACTTTAAAGTCCGCCCCCCTCCCCTGCCCCCTCCCCGCACCGACACTACCGGGGCTCATGTCGAACGCCTCGTGCCTACACAAACAAGTCATTTTTAATGCAAATATTTTTTCCTTCTCCTCTGCCGCCGGCTACGCTGGAGAGGCACAAGCAGGTGGCGAATGTCGACACAGGGACCCGATCAAAGGTTAAAATAAACTGGAGCACGTCATGTAAATGTTTACACATCATCACCAACATTCAGCTAAGCAAACATATCGACCTCATCGAGGCAAGGACATGGCAGGACGAGAGTCCTTTGGCCCAGCCGCCCGCCTGTCTGTTTAAGTGGGGGCCCAAACATTATTGGCGCATATGTTCAACACAAATTCCACAGATTGATGTTGGAATTTTTTTATTAGCATTTCTATTTGCCTCCCCCTTCCCCCTCCCTCTCCCCCCCCCACACACACACACACACATGGCAGGATTTTTTTGCCATTGTCCTTTGTCTGCAGTTTTCCACCAAACAAAGGCATTTTTAAATTGTGCGTTGTTTTCCTTTTTTTCTCAAAAAAAACAGCAAAGCAAAGTAGGAAAATCGAATGGAAATCTTCAGCACAAAGAAGAAAAAAAACTTCGCAAGTCGATTGATTTCATGTTGATTACCTTGATTTGTTGTTGTAAGCCGCTTAAGGCGTAAAGTGAAGAAGCACATTATTAGAACGATAAATGTTGCCATTTGAAGGTATTAGAAAGAGCTTAAGCCAAATTATTTTGACACTTGTGGAGCGAGGGGCGGCAGCTAATGAGACTTCGATGAGTTTATGAGTATCAAAGAAATGTTTTCGGCTCGAAGGACCAAGTAAATTCAGCAATGAATTGGGCAATTCACTTTGGTCAAAAGAGTTCATTTCAATTGGGTTGTGTTATGTTGTGCCTTACAGACCGTGGAACCAAGCCAAACTTCTCTCAAACTCTTGGCATAAGATAAAGGGAATAGAGATGAGCTCTGTCAGCCCCGTTTTGATGACTCTTCCATCGAAATGTGTCAAAACATGTAAGTAAATGCTGAGTGGCTTTGCTTTGTGTGTTTCTTTAAGCCCTGCGGATTGTGAGGCTCAACGCCTCGGTCACACAAACTGCACTTGTTGCGCCGTCTGCTTCTGCACTTCAACGCAAGTTGCAGAAGAATAATTTTCGAATTAATGGATCTTATAGTGTTGATTGTAAGAACAGGCCAACATCTCTTTTTGTTGTAGAATGCATAAGTTTATTCAACCGAACTGATAACGGTTTGGGTTATGGTTACTGTTTTGGCCGATCGTTTTTTTCCGGTTACGGTTATATTACGATTGTGAAATATCGGTTAAGGTACTGGTTACGGGTATTAACCTTATTCTTTAAAAATTCAACTAAGACCAGATAATCTTAACACAGTATTATATGCTCAATTTTCTCAATTTTAATCTTAATCCATCAATCTAGGATAAAGATTGTTTATACTCGACTTTAAGATAAAACAATCTCATTTTTAAATATGAAAAGAAAAAACAAAAAAATTACTTGAGGGCTGTTATTATTTTTATGTTTTTTTGTTTTATTTTTTTTTTTGTTGTGTTTGATTTATTAACAATTTTTTCTATCTGAAAAAAATATATCAATGTTTATTATTAATCTACCTGTACTGGGACTTGAACCGAGTACCTCGGGGTGATTGACCACAATGCATCGGCACTCAGCCCTCTCGGCTGTTCAGCCTCATTGTTGGAGCGTCACTAGTCGTTGTATAAGAACTCAGCACGACAATAACAGCTGAGTTCTTATACTGCAACTGGTTGCGCGAAAAAGTTCCTTAAATAGCCGAGTCGGTAAAGAGGAAGCCAAAAGCTTTATTGGAACGAGAAGGTTGTGGTTCGAGTACCAGGAGAGCCGAGTTTTTTAACAAAATAAATTTATTTATATATATCATAAAGTTTTTAAACTAAAGCTTTACAGAAAACTGTAGGACGGTTGATAAATTGCGAGATGATAAATCTTGTTTTTAAGATTTTGAATCTCATATCAAGGTTTTTTTATCTTGTTATTACAAAATTGAAAGATTCTCGAAAAAAAATGTTCAATCTAGATTTTAGATTGAATTTTTTTCTCAGTGTATAAATAGCTAACATAAGAAGTTTTATTATTAAAGCTAGTTTCTCAGACGCTGACAAATTTGTTAGAGTCCTTCTAATTAGATAGCTCAGGATCTTTTTCGGTATTCTTCGCCAGTTGTTATGGCTGCTATGCCATTTACCCAATGTATGCACACCACCCGACTCCAAACCTCCGTAGCCGCGGACAAACAGCCCTAAGACTTTGCAGTCTCCACAATAGTAGTGTGTCCTCCGGTTTACTAAGGTAGCTTCCGCTGCTTCCACTGCTATTGTGGTGGCTACCTTTAATACGTATTAAACTACCCCGCCCGGCAAGTATGATCCGCCTCCAGTCCATGGAGCTGACTGTGGTTATAAATATTAAGGGACGATTTCTGTTCTCCCACATAGCTGCTATGAGTCAGATAGTAATAGATTTTACACTGCTATTTATTAATTTATGTGACAGATAGCTCTATGTAGAAGATGTGTAAATGTGCTTATTCTAATCTTCCGATGTGTTTTGGGTTGTTGTTATAGCAGTATGTCTCAGTGGCTGTGTTTTGGCTGTTTCTGGTCACACTACATTGTCAGAGCGGCTCTGGAAACTATCAAACAATTTCCGCTCCGACAAAATTGTCTGCGTCCGTGTACCTAGCTTATCGATGACATACGTATAATGGTCATGCTCAAAAAAATTTTCTTCCTCCTTAGTGCTACTTTCCAGGCAATTCGTAGCTATGCCAGTTCATTAGCAACAATGCGGCGCATAAATAAGCAGTAAATTTCAGTGAATAAATTAATATATATGTAAAATGTTTATTGTATATACATCTAATCCATATTTTTACTAGTAGAGTAAAATCCGAAATAAACCCATATATTTGTTTAGGTTACGATACTGATAAGCGGTTATGTAAATAAAGGTTATACGGTTACTGTTATTCCAAAATGTTTCTTTTCGGTTACGGTTACGGTTACGGTTTCCGTTTCAAATTTCGAAGTGTGTTTAGCGGTTACGGGCTTCGGTTTCGGTTACGGTAACATTATTGGATAAAATAATAATAAATAATAATAAAAAGCTGTGCGCAAAGTTAAACCAACTTTACAATTTCTCCGATATCATAAGATGCGAAAGACAACAAGCAGTAGTCAAAAAATCGGAATTCTCTTCCTTTCTGACATTAAAGTGTGGTGTTCCCAAAGGTTGGTTTCATAATCAATGTTGTATATAAATATTACGTTAATAACTCCATCGACTATTGTTTTTGGTAATTGTCCAAATAAGTCCTGTACTTTTAGCACTAAGAAGAAATATCAAATAAATAAATTAACCAATTTTATCCATTCAAAGAACTTCGTGGGTTTAGAAGGTCGCTGACATGACATGACAAAAATGCCAATAACCCTCTCAATTTTCAAGCTACAGATATGTTCAGGCACGAAAAATGTTTGGAAAGATGCGGCTTTTATATAAAAATTTTGAGCTGAATTTTTGAAGGAAGGGTTTTTTTCTAGAAGTCCGTTTTTCAAAAAAATTATTTATTTTTTCTAAACGGTTTTTTAATCCTGAACATTTGAATAAAAAAATTTTAAACTCTATCTTAAAACTATTTCGAGTTATTTAAAATTTACAAAAATCCACAATATTAAGCGTAGAAAAAGGACTCCAAAAAAGCGTAAGCTTCTTTCATAATAAGCTCTCTTTGGGCTCAGTTCAGAGACATCAGGCCAGAAAATAACTTAACTTATATTAAAGAGTCTAATTTTATGTTTGTTCATAATCAAGACACCATAAAGGAGGATAGTTGACTGTACAGCTGTTTCAGGAACCTCGCGGTTACCCATCTTTTGCAAGTTGTCAGAGGCCATTTCATGCCAGCATAGTTTTTCCAAAACTTTAAGACATAAAGATTACTTTTTATCTTCAGCTGTCTTTGAATCGAACCCCTTTGAACTATCCTTTGCTCTGGTTCTGGTTCGCGTTGGGGCAGAAAAAAATTGTTCTGCTCGGGTTCAGATGCGGTTCAAGTCCTGTTTAAAACAGATGTATCCACCTTTCGAACATATGAGACTCTCAAAATACACACTAATTGGACAATTGAGAAAAGAAAGTTGGTTATTTTTTTTTTATCTCTCAAACTTGAAATCGTTGATTTGAAATGATCCAATTTTGAAAAGCAATTTTCTCCTTCACCCCATCCCCTGCCACGGGTATGTCATGTACCATAAATGAAATAAAAATGCCGACAAAAAAGAGGGGGAAAAAAAGTAAACACAGATTACAAAACTTGTCAAAGTTGTTTGTTGTTGTTTGGTTCTTGGTCAACAATCTACTGATAATTACTATCTGGGGAGCACTAACTTATAGCAGACCCGAGGAAAAAATTACAACTTGTCGACACTTGGCTGCAAGTTTCGCGTTGGCAATCAAGGAGTCGCAAAAACCTGTGTGTCAGCAGAAAGCAAGTTGTCACGCCTCCAACTCCAACTCCAGCTCCAGCTCCAACACATCCAGCCACTCAGTTCCCTGACAGTTTCCAGCTTGGCGCTGAATGTGTGCGTGCAATTATTTAACTTTTCATAACTCATCTAAACTAATAATGCAATATTCGTATGTAGCAACAAATATTTGTTGACAACACAACAACGTTGTAATCAACGCGTAAGCGTGGTTGTTTGTGTGTGTGTGTGAGGACAACATTGTTGACTTCGTTTATGCCAAATGTCGAAAATGAGTTTATAAATGCTTAAGGAGGCAAGGCGACCGTGACACTAAGATGGCTCATAACGATTTCACAAAAATAAGCCACAGAATAAATGTGGCGACCGTGACACAGGCAAACAGAAAAACATGCAATCCACTATTTCACAATTTTAAATAATTTCTTCTCCGCTTTATCTTTAGATATCTACCCACTGTCTTGTCCATATTTTGTTGCATTCACTGAATGGCTGAGTAATTAAATACGATAAATATGAGACGAAGAAGCTAACTTTTCGCAGCGCGTGTCAACAGCTGCGTTTCAGCAGGATTTGCCAGCTGTCTGCAGCTCCTCCTCCTTCTGCTGCCAGCTTCTTCTTCTTCTTCTTCTTTAGCCTGACAGAGCTTATAAAGTTGCCAAAATGCTGTGCGCTCTCGCATGTCCTGCCAACTAAGCTGCAACATAATTTTAAGTTTCAATTTCTCAAATGCATTTTGAGACAACAATTTTTTTAATTGCTTCGTTGGGGAACAAAAACACAAAGTGGAACTGAAATAAATATGAATAAAGTATGATTGAAAGTTAAATGCAGTCATTTATGGTATGGCAGTAAACAGCGGGGCCTCAGTTTGAATTTCTACTGTTTTTTTCATTTAGGTTTCGGTCTTACGGAATTATTTGAACAGGGTTGTAAATCGAAACTAGCCATTCAATTACAAATAAAGTAACTTTCGGAGCAATATTTCCATATATGAAAGTAGTTTAAAAACGATAAAATTGTAATTGTAATGGTAATTAAATGTTTAATTACCCAAAAAATTGTAATGGAAATCGTATTGGTAGCTCCGATTTGACAGTCCTGGGTCGATCAGGGTGCTTTTAAACACGTTGCTAAGGTAAGATTTAATGAATCAAACAAGAATGCCTTTTCCGTCAGAGAATATTTTTAGGCCGCCTTTTACCCTTAACACTTCATCAGTCATCAGTCGATATCTCCATAGGGTTTCTCTGACGATCGTGTTAATAAGCCTTCTATGCTAACCCTCCAGAGAAACTTAATGCTCATGTCTTTAAACACTGAAACAAAACAAAGGCAAAGCGTATCAAAAGTGTTGTGAGTTTTACATTTCCTTTCTTTAGGTGTATACTATGCTTTAGCAAAAAACCCTAATATTTTAAATAAGGAAATGGACCCAGTTATTTAGTTTTGGTTGGGGGGGTGTGGGGCTAAACCCCCCCCTGGCCGACGTGGAATATATTTTTATATGCAAAATACGGTACTAAGAAAGAATCATCTAAAGAAAAATTAGTAAATTTGACCCTACCAAACAACAATTTTGAAAAAAATGTCATCGATGGACCGCGAATTATAAAGAATTATTATACATTTAAGTCGAGGGGGTCGCCCAAAGGTTTTTTTTTTTTTTTTATTTTTATTAAATTAAAAGAAAAAATTTAAAATTTAAAATTACACACACCAAAAATTTTTCAAAGAGGGGTGTAAAAATAAAATGAAATAAGCCCCTAACAATTTATATTGAAATCAAAAATTCCTTTTTTTTAATTTGGGGAGTTATTTCCTTTTTTGGGGCATTATTTCCTAAATAAAATTTCAAAATGAAATAAGTCCTCAAAAGAAGAAATAAAATAATACCGCAAAAATTATTTTTAGGGCCCTGTTTAATTTTTATAAGGAAATAAGACGCCAATTTTTAATATGGATTTTTGGGTTCTTATTTAAATTTTCTATTTATGCTTAATACAAAAATCGCACGATTTTTTGTATCTTTTTATTATTTAATTAAAAAAATTGATTCAATTTTAGCGGCGCAGTCGAAAATTTGAAATAAAAAATCGCGCGATTTTGGCATATCAAATTTTTGAATTTGGGGTGTTATCTCCCAAACTTGGGGCCTTTTTTAATTTTTGTTTTTGGCTTTATTTCATCGTAGTGGGCCCTTATTTTCATACTTCAAATTGGGGTAAGTGTAAAAATGCAATGTAAAATTGGCTATACAGCTCCTCTAACGGGGCCAAGCCAAGCTTCTCTTAAATTGGGGTATTGTTTTATAATAAAAACTGAGGCCCGAATTTGGGGCCTTATTGCTTTTTATATTTTTTGGGACTTATTTCCTGCTGCCCTGATAGAGCGGTTTGTTTATAAACTTATACACTCCTTACCATGCGCGTTATAAAAAAATTTGACTGCGGAGCTCTTTCTTTTTTACAATTTTTCCTCCAAACCAGGGACTAAACCCGAAATTAATTTTTAGTTTGAGTCAAGCCATTGGCCTAATGTTTTTTTTTACTTGTACACCAATCGGACAAGCATCCCATTCCCGTTAGACACCGCAACCGATTCGTTGACAAATTTTGTTAAAACATTTTATGTATACAGTCTGTGTTTACGGAAACCGCTTGTGAAATGAAGATTTAAAAAAATTTTCGAAATATTACTCGGTTTTGAAGCCATAATGTGGCCGTATGTGGCCCAGTGTTTAGTGTGCTGGACTGCTGGGCGGGAGGTCGTGGGTTCGATCCCGTCTCTGAACATCTAATAATAAAAGTTTTTTTCTTTCTTTAGAAAATAGCTTTCACACATACGGTCACCTTCACCAGCTATTGGCGCCAGCTGTGAAGTAACTAGCCATGAAAAAGCAAATTCTCAAACTTTGCCGTTCGATCCGGCGTTAAACTGTAGGTCCCTTTCTCTTTCACGCCAAGAGAACGTGTGAAGCTTGGCTTGGCCCCGTTGTAGGAGCTGCCAACATTTACATTTAATGTGGCAACTCGCCCTTCTCAGAGCCTTTCTATGTTTTGTGTGTAGAATTGAGTTTTAAAAGAAAATCGCAATGGACTTTTGTTAATTCATGTTAGTACAATTCATGTTAAACAAAAAATTGTTTGAAAAATATCGAGGAAATGAAGTGCAGTTGATCTGTAGAGGTAACTCCAGAGTTGTAATACTACCGAAAAAAGAGCCTTTGTTTTCGCCATTAAAATCTACCCCCCACCACCCACCAAAAAATTTTTTTCTCACCCACCCAGGTCCCACCTAGATACTGTCCAGATCCCACCCAGATCCTATCCAGATCCCTCCCAGAAATCACCTAGATCCCAACCAGATTCCAACCAGATCCCTCCCAGAACGTGACGATGAAATCAAATTTTACTCCTACTAAAATCTTCCGAAATATATTTATCATCAAAAATGTTTTCTAAGTTAAAGTTGGCTCTAACCGACTTCGGTATACCCGTTACTCATGAAAAACATGTTTAACAGTGTTCCTGCGTTCCCTAGGGTGACCATCCGAAAAGTATGCAACATTTTTTATTTTGCTCATAACTTGAGAACCGTTCATCCGAGAGTATGTAATGGTCCGGCTTCACCGACTTTCTAACTTGTTTTTTGGGAAAATTTAAGATAAATACTTGGCTTCTTTATTTATTTATTTATTTTATTTTAATTGCAGCTTCGTCTTAAAGACATAGCTACAATATAATAGAATAGAAAGAGATACAAAATAAGGGGACAAAAGAGACATTAAGTGCAAAAAGAAGAAACTCCTTCCGATCCGGTGGGGGTAATTTATTGTGCTACGCCCCTGCACGCAGCGTTAATGATCGGAAGGAAGAGTGTGGAGAATAAAAGACCTAAAGCCTAAGTCGGAAAGGTAATCACTGAGAAGAGGAGAGATACCATTGTAATCCCTACACAGAATGCGAAATGGACAGTTAGAAGCATATAAAAGAGGAAGCAAAAGGAAGCCTCAAGGGAATATAGTTTCGTGTTTGTCTAGAAGGGACATTGAAATTCACACGCCCGAGTAAGTACTCAGCGTCTATATTACCATAAATAAGTTCATTTAGAAACATTATACCTAACATAGTCCGTCTATGCTCAAGTGAAGGTAAGTCTAAAAGTTTAAGTCTGGAAATATAAGTAGGAAGTCTCAACTGTGGGTCCCAACCCAGTTTCCCAGTTTACGAAGAGCAATCAAAAGGAACTGTTTCTGGACAGACTTAATGCGTTTACACAGGGTAAGTGACTGAGGATTCCAAATACACGAACCAAACTCCAAAATGGGCCTCACAAGAGATATAAACAAGAGCTTGGTCGTGTAGGGATCATTGAACTCCTTAGACCAACGTTTAATAAAACCTAGCAAGCCCATGGCTTTATTCACGGAAAGTGCCAAAAGAAAGTTTATGGTCGAGTGTAATACCCAGATCATGGAAATATTCAACACGTTCAAGTTGATAAGAATTCAATAAATAGTTAATCAGAAAAGGGGTTCTACGATAAAACGTCATAGATTTACATTTGTCCCTGTTCAAATGCAACAAATTGTGAGAGCACCATATATATATTGAATTCAAGTCAACCTGAAGCAAAGCAGAATCGTTGGGCGAGTTATGGCTCAGAAATATTTTTAAGTCATCTGCGTACAACAATGCAAGAGAATGCTTAATTACATTAGGCAGGTCGTTAATAAATAACAGGAAGAGAAGAGGTCCAAGATGGCTACCTAGGGGGAACTCCAGAGGTCACAAAAACCGGATAAGACGTACAACTATTAAATACAACTTTCTGAGTTCTAGACTGAAGATAAGATTTTATCCAATTAAGAAGCCCTAGTGAAATCCCAACAGACGCAATTTCAGAATCAGAAGACAATGAGAAACACTGTCGAAAGCCTTACTAAAATCGGTAAAAATAACATCTGTTTGTTTACCTTGAGTGAAACCATGAATCCCTGAAGAAGTAAATTCCAGTAGGTTTGTAGTATTGGATCTGTTTTTAACGAATCCATGCTGGTTCGGTGATATAAAAGGAGAACAGGAATGTTGTAATTGAGATGTTAAAATTTGCTCAAAAGTTTAGGTATTGCAGACAGTTTCGCAATGCCCCTGTAAGGAATAATGAACGATTCTTTCAAGGAGCTGGAAACTTAAACTGTTCAAGTGATTTAAAAACAAGATGTGGATAGGGTAGGCAAGCGAGTCTGCGCATTGTTTTAAGATGCACGATGGCACATTATCAGGGCCAGGAAAAAGGTTAGATTTTAATGAAAGTAAACCATTTAGGACAGAAGAAAAAGATATCGTGGGGCAGCGTATAAAATCATACGAGGAAATAGGACAAGAATAGCTGTTGCTGGCATCGGACGACGAATAAGTTGATTGGAAAAATTTTGCGAAGAGATTTAAAAGCTCTTTGGTCGGTCACAAAAAATAATTTTTCTTTAGAGAGAGAAAATTGTAAAACAAAAAAGGATTTGGGGGCATGAAATTTTGCCCTAGCAGTAGAGTATTTGGAGAAGTCCGTAGCTTTTCTTGGTAGAATTAATAAAAATTTTGTTTTTGCTGTACGCTTCAATTCCCCTAGTTTATTGACTAAGTTAAGTTCACACCGCAAATAGTAATTTTTACCGGATTTAAAACTTTTGCTATGGTTCCAAATTATTCCCCAAATTGGCCTAAATAGACAAATTTTCAAATAATTTTGCATGTGCGAACTTAGCTTAATACTTATTGCTGTTTCCCCATCATGGTAACAAGTTTTTTCGACAAGAATGATAGGCATTGGACCCCTATCTCCTTTGTCAGCTCCGACATTGCCAGTTTGATGCAGGTTTTCTCCCATTGATTCTCAACAACATACTATTTCTCTTCTTTCTGATTGGAAAAACCTCCTTTTCTTTGAAATTTCTGTTTTTTTTTTAAACAAAACAATAAACAGTCGTCAGCAGCAGTGCTGCCAACCTACAATGAATGCCTTTCCAACCCTGCCAGTGTGACCGTGTGCCGCAAATGCTTAAATTTCGTAATCAGCCTACATGACACACCCTTTATTGATTTTAGATCAGGTTATAAGCGGAATAAGTAACGGGAATGATCTTTATCTCTCTTTACTCTTCTATGTGGCGGTTGAGTTAAGATAAATTGTGCTTAATTCCAGCGTTTTTAGAACATTTGTGCTTAAAATTTGTAACTCTCTTTCTCTCTCTATGCAGAAGAGATCTCTATTTTCAATGGGTGTTTTTCAATTTCAGAATGGAATCATTGCTAGTTTCGGTTGTTTCCCCATGTCATGTACATATTTTTACACATTTTATATTTATTGAAAGTTTTTCGTTTGATGTTTTTCCTTTTTCCATTTCCGCATATGTACAAAATGTGTGTCTATCATGTGCTCCGTTGGAATCGCCATCATCATCGTTGATGGCGCCCGCGGCGTATTCTATAACGCATCCGATTTTATTACATATTGTGTGTTTATTGTCATCGCACACATAGAATCACACACACCCTCCCCCTGCCCCCGCCCCCGAACACCAAACACTATTGCGATTTTGTTAAAAATATATAGAGAGAAGAAAAAAATGGTCCAAAGCGAGAAAGAGATGGTAAAGGAAAAAAGGCAAAATGCCCTAGAGCACAATAAGGGTTGATGGGAATTTTAGTAAGAATTTTTCATTTCCTTAGCATTGTGTGTGTGTGTGTGTGTGTGTGCGACAAGGGAGGAGCATTGGATGATGCTGACGGGCAACAACTATTCAATATATCGTCCACACATTGTCATATATGAGCGAACCAATGAAGTGTCCCCGCCAATCCACTGATGACAATATTGAGAGGCGGATATTGGTCAGTTGGGTTTGGCTTGATGGATACGGTTGAGATTTAACTTTGACTGGATGGGACTTTCAAACATCCAATTAACCATGCATAATTGATTTCTCCCTTTTTTGCTTTTTTGTTGATATTTATTTTTAGTTATTTATGCATTTTGTGGCATTTAAGTTGTTTGGCCTTTTGCACAAAATAATTAAAACGGCAACCAATTTGGTCAACTGGCATTTCGTCCTGGCTGTGCAAAAATGCACAAAAACCCCAAAAAGCTTTACCGGACACTCGAAACTTTCCCCAAATGGAAATGCTGCACATGAAGACAAAAGTCAAATAGACTTAATCGGATCCTGGACAAGGCAAAACAACAAAAACAACAACAACAACAGCAACTCAACTGCATAAACTGAAAGTAAACAAAGCAGGAGAAAACAAATGGCAAATGAATAAATATTAAGTATTTGCAATTGCTGCTGAATGGACGCCAGTCAAGGACCCAAGGTGAGGAGGAATGCGGGCGAGGACTTCTTAAATTGGAACCACATTTGCATCACCTTTAAGGCTCACTCGCAAAGGACAAACTTAATTTGCCACAATGTCTTGGAGTCTCAGAGTGAGAGACCCACACATCCCCCAGCTGCTGCACATAATTTAATTACCGCAACATGCCAGGATGGCTGGCGGGTGGGAGTCTGATCCTGGCTCCAACTCCTGTTGCTTGTCCTTAGCCTCGTGTGGCAACAATGAAGTGCAACATGTTTAGAATAGCAATTAAGTCGATGAAGCCAAAGACAAACTCGGTGCGGACCAGGTCCTGACACTATACTCGCTTCCTTCCTGGCCAGAACGGAACGTTTAATGCGACGAATGTGCGTGCACGTGCCGCAATCGCCGGAGGGAGGTGAGTAGATAGATGGATGGACTAACCTATACGCAAGTCATCATGCCCAATTCGAAGTAAATTCTTTCAGCTGCATGCTTTGCAACAACACTTGTGTAATTCGCGCCAGAGCGAGCAACTTTAACGGCCACTTCCGCTTAATTTCACCGCATGTAAACATAACCATGACATTTAGCGTTATTTGGCAGTTTATGGCGGCCAGCTAACTTTCTCGCTGGGAATGGGCATGGGGAATGTGGCTTCATCCTATTCCGGGTCGCCCCATTTAAGGCCACACTCGGTTGCGCCAGTTGCCAACGCCATTTTCCATTATCCGTTAGTTTTGCGCATTTCCGGTTCATGCAATTGCCGACGCGTCGCTGCAGTTGCAATTCGCAGGCGTTGGGAGTTTTTTTTTTTTTTGTGTTTGGCGCTCGGAGATTGTCCTCGTGCCGCTGTCTTTAAACCACCAGAGCCAGTGAGGCTGTCAACAGCTGTTCGAAAAGGGATACAAATTAGGCAACACAAAATGCTCTTTTATTCGAGATTTGATTCGTTTTTGGATCGTTAGCGATTTGTCCATTTCCTTTGGGTGGAAGAATCTGAAAATAAAAGTATTGTCATTCCTCATCCAAAGTAGAACTTTATTTTATTTTAAATTATTCTCCTACGCGTTTCGGTCGCCAGGAATATATTTTTATAAGCAAAACACTATACTAAGAAAGAATCATCCAAAGACAAATTAGTAAATTTAACCCTTCTTAACAAGAACTTTGAAATAAATGAGCGGTTTAGTCAGTCTGAGCATTGTGAAGGAAAGCCTTCGATAATTATCGATTAAAAGTCGATTAATAATCAATATCGATCTGAGGCGTCAACATGTAACCATTAAAATTAAAGAACCAGTCGTTATTTCACAGTTTTATGTACTCGAAATTTATTTACTCAACAATTTCTCGTTTCATTATTCATTATTCGACCAAAAAGGCTATGTCTTCTAACGTATTTCGAATTTCAAAAAATCCTTTTGGGGCGATATTCTCAAATATCCAAGCAATAAAAAAGTGTACAAAAAAAATCGCACATGGAGAATACCCCCTTAAATTTTGTAAAACTGGGGTAATCTTTCATATAAAACAACATTCCAAACTTGGGGCCTACTTTTTTTGGGCTTTATTTCATCACAGTGGGGCCTTATTTCATTCTTTAAATAGAGCTTTTGTTTTTATTACACCCCACATTTGGGGCCTTACTTCATTTTATATTTTCGGGACTTATTTCCTGCTGCCCTATTTGAGCGGTGAGTTCATAAACTTATAAAGTCCTTACCATGTGAGTTGGAAAAAAATTTGCCTGGGGCGTTCAGCCTTTTTTCCAATTTTACCTCCAAACCAGAGACTAAACCCGAAATCAATTTGAGTTTGAGTCAAGGCATTTATATTCGCATAATGCTTTTTCTTGTACAGCAATTGGACCAGCATCCCATACCCATCCAACAAAATTTGTTAAAAAAAAGGTGTGAGTGTCGCTAGCACTCATACGAGTCCTTGATGTGAAACATGATGCTAAGTTTAAGAGCTTATTTTCAAATCACAAGCTCTCTCAATTGTACTTAAATCAGCAAGGTCACTCTTTCGCAAGAAGAAAATTAACGGGGAGTAGTGTTCTTTCATTTTTTCAGCAAGTTTATTGTGCTGATCCATAGATAAATTATGATGTTTCACCCTCTAAGATTCCACCAAGGTGAGATCCAAAATCCCACCTTATATCCCTCCCAGATACCACCTAGATCGTTCCCGTTCACACAAGTCCCAACTAGATCCCATCTAGATCCCATACAGATTCCACCCAGATCCTACTCAGATTCCTCCCAGAACCCATCTAGATCACACAAAGGTCATACCCAATTTCAACAAAGATCCCGCCCAGATCCCACCCACATCCCTCCCAATTCCCTTTCAGATTCCACCCAAATCCCAACCAGATCCCATCCAGATCCTGCTTAGATCACACCATGATCCCCCAGATCCCATCTAGATCCCCCCGAGATCCCACACAGATCCCACCCAGGTCCCACCCAGATGCTATCCAAACGCCATCAAGACTCCACCCAGATCCCGCACCGATCACTTTCAGATACCGCCCAGATCCCACTCCGATCCCTTTCAGATCCAACCTAGATTTCGCCGAGATCTCAGACAGATCCCTCCCTGGTCCCATCCAAATTTCTGCCAGATCCCTTCCAGATCCCACACAGATCCCATCCAGATCCCACGCAGATCCCACTCAGATCCCATCCAGATTCCACCCAGATCCCGCCCAGTTCCCTTTCAGATCTCGCCCTTATCCCTTCCAGATCCCCTCCAGATCCCATCCAGATCCCAACCAGATCCCACTTAAATCGCGCCTGGGGCTTATCAAGTTAGATCCCACTTAGACCCCACTCAGAACCTACGCCGATCCCATTTAGATCCCGCCCAGATCCTACCCAGATCCCACCCAGATCTTTCCCAGAACCCACCCAGTTGCCCCTTTTCAGCATCTTTCCTATCACTTCACTTCCTTCATCTGCCCATCCTCTTATGTCTGTGTGTGTTTGTCAGAAACTCCACAAAACAACAACACAAAATATGAATGTCGTCAACGTCACGTGACGCTGAAATGAAATTTTACTCCTACTTAAATCGTCCGTACCGAAATTAAAGATCTTTCACATCAAATACATTATATATACAGTCTGTGTTTACGGAAACCGCTTGTGAAATGTGGATTTTAATAAATTTTCGAAATATTGCTTGTTTTTGGAGTCATAATGTCTATGTTTTGTGTGTAGAATTGAGCTTTCGAAAAAAAATCGCACTGGCCTTTTGTTATTTCTTGTTGGTCCACCTCAGAAACACTGAAACAAATTAATGAATCAACCTCTTTGCTCTATCACTCAGTTTTCCCCGCGTTTTGAACATTTTTGGACGGTAAAAGGCATTTGTGCGCAACCTAAAATTTCCGAATTGCGTTTGCGAATTGCGTAATGATAAAAATATTTGTGCTGTAACCAAATGTAAATGAAATCATTTCAAATCAAATAAACGTTATTCAAGACACTTTGACCTGGAAATGATAGTGCAGTTGAAATGTAGAGGTAAGTCCAAAAAAGGTAATAGTATCCAAAAAAAAATATTATATTATGAAAGTTTAGCCTTTGTTTTTGCCACTGTCGTAAGTTATGCCTATTGATTTGTAGCTTACAAGAAGCTACTCTAGCGTCCTGTTTCCCTTATATCGCAAGCGGTGTGAAGTTGTTGGGTATTCTTTTTGAGATAAGGTAGGGCTTTGCCTCTCAAAGAAAGCGGTAGTGTTCGGAAGGTAGGTGTCCGTGCCGGGTTTTTGGGGGTTCCCTTTCCGAATCGTTTCCTTTTTCCCCCAAAGGAACCATAAGTAACTTCGGTGAGAATTATTGTGTCCATTTAACCTAAACCGTAACCCCCCTTATGGGGTCACGTCTCTGGCTTGCCCCACAAGCACACACACACACACACACACACAGCTCGCTCAGCATTCGCAGTCTTGTAGCCCCGCATGACCTCCAATTGGACCCAAACACAATTGCTGTTGAATTTTTAATGCGCTTCGAGTGTTGCTGCGGTGGCTGACTATGGCCAGTTGTTGTTGTTGTTGTTGTTGTTGGCAAGGTACCGATGCAGGCAGAACCCAACCAAACATATATACATATATATAAATATATACATAGTGGGGAAGTACGAGAACGAGGACTACATTCTGTAGTTGTAGAAATCAGGCAATTGCAGTTTTAATTAAATTTTTATACAAGTTTCTGTTTCGGTTGCTGCCATGTTCCTCAATGGCGGTTTAGGTACCACTCTCACCTACATAACTGTGTGTGTTCCAAGCACACATGTGCATATGGGTTAAGCCCGGCTACAGGCTACAGCTTAAAGCCGAAAGAGCAGTCAAGGTTCCGTCTTGTCCTTAAACACATTGCTGCACATTTTTACGCCTAACTGTACATACACATATAACTGTGGCGTGAACAAAGCTCTCGGCCCGGCCCTGCTGCTTGTCGTAAGGCGGAGCCATAGCAACAAAACCAGCGTTAACACCATCAAAGTTGGTAAACAGAGATACAGCACGTATCTAATAAAAGGCCACAACGTGATGCCAACGGTGGTCGCGACAAGCGGTCGTCAAACGTTAGAGATGAGACCGAAAGGCGCACAACCTGTTACACTCGTCACGCAAACGCAGGATGACAAAATAATTATCATTCTTTTGTGAGACCATGAAAGGATTTTCTGAAATACTTGAAATTCTAAAGAAGTTGATGGTTTAAACATCGACTGAAAGATGACAAACTAAAATTAATTTGTCAAACAACAACAACCAAGAATTAAACACAAGATCAAGATTAGAAAATCATTTTACACGAGCTTCCTTTTCTAACCCCTTTTTTTAATTAAAAAGATAGCAATCCTACAGTAAGTGAACCACTACAGCAAGCGCTTCTCTCTAAAAATGTTATATATTATAGACACACAAATTGGCAAGAGACTTAACTACAAAACGCACACAGGAAACAGTGCGCACCTATTCAGACACTTGCTGACCAAACAATAAGTTAGTATCCAACTCCACGCCGAACGGAACAGACGTGTAAAACAATGTATCATCTATCAACTTTATAAGCTCAAAATGTGATGTATGGAAAGTACAATAACCAAATGTAAAGCAATTGCAGAGTCGACTCGAAAATGACTTGCAAGTGATTGGAAATTTTTGTCGAAAATGTGTCAAAACGGATCAGAATAACTTAACTTAATTAGGATCTACAGCAGTCTGTCTATCTGTCCGTCTGACTGCCCTGTCTATCCATATAAACAAACAGATCTTAGAGATGGTAAGAGTTAGACACGTAAGGGACAAATATTTCTTTTACTTGCAGGCAGATCCAGATATTTTCAATTTTTGCCACGCCCCTTCCCTCCCCCACAATTTCGAAAATAATGTCATATCTCCCACCGTTTTGTAGATAGATGCTCCATACCTTCTACAGATATTTAGTAATCAAGTCTATTTATCGATTTGCTCAAGGAACAAATATTCCATTATACACACGTGACTCCTTGTCGGGCTTGACCGACTTTCTAACTTGTTTTTGTGCAATTGAAAAAAGAAATCATCTATCCTTATAAATCTGTAGGCCGGACTGACTGACATATACATAATCAACCCACAGTCAAAACGGCTTATCCTAGAGATCTAAGTTTTGGCGTAGATTCTAGCTTACTTATGCAGGCGCGCATTGAGAATGGTAGAAGGTAGGTTAAAACGAAACGAAGGAAAGTTAGTATGGTGCAAATAAATGAGCTATTGCGTTCAGCTAACATTGTACTAAGCTGTTTTGCTAAGAGCCCGAGAGAAAGTTAGAGAAAGAACGACTCACGCTCACACAAATTAGGTACACATGTGCTGAATGCATGATGCAATAAGTATAGGGCGGCCCCGTTCACAAAAGCTGATTTTGTTGTATGCTAGCAAATAAGTGCGAGTGAGAAGTGAATGCTTTTATTGAAATGTTGCAACCCTTAGGCTGCCTTCACACTGTTCGACAGATAAATCATGATACTCTAGTAGTCCTGCTTTTTGTTATGCTTTATGCCAGTGTCCGGCACCGTTCAATTTTCTGTGTATACAAGTAGCAACGTCCATCCCCTGTAGCAGCGGTGTCGATACGTCTGAGCGCACACATGCAAAGGCAAAATAAGCATGTGTGTTTTGCCGGACACTGCTTTATGCTCATGGGGAAATGCAGGCCCACTAGAATATCATGTCTCATGTGTCGAACAGTGTGAAGGCAGACTAAGTGTGAATTATAATAAGTGAATTATAATTGAAGAGTGACTGCCAAGATATCAATTTGATATTTAGTACCTACACTCAAAAAAGTTTCTTGCCTAAAAAGGCCAAAAATTGACTAAATATTTAGGAAAAATTACCTAAAAAGGCGCCAAGGCAATGGGGGTCCTAATTTTTAGAACATACCTTACCTAAATACTATGTACTCTATGCCCTAAAATTGAGGCAGAAATTGCCTAAATCATGATTTATATGCTAGGATTAAGGTCAAAAATTTCCTAAAATTTAGTCATTTTGAGTCCTAAAACAGGGTATTAACTATCCATAGCTCTAGACAATTCAGGTTTTATGTAATAACACATTTCTTACAAAAGTTACATTGTTTATTATTTTTATAACTATATTAAAGCATCGATATTAAATAAGATAAAAGAGCTATTATTTTTAGCACGATTTCCAATATACAATACAATAAGTAAAATGATATATTTCAGAGTGTATACAATAGAAAAATAGGGCCAATGCTTCATATAATCGGTTCTCATATCCCATTCCTGATAGAAGCAAGATAAATTATGAGCAAATGAAAGTTCACAGCCAGAAGGACGCATCTCCGACCCTACAATATATAAATATTCTTGATCAGCATCAACAGACGATTTTATATAGCCAGAAGCGTATAAACAAACAAATCTTAGAGATGGTAAGAGACAGAGGTCCGACCCGTAGGAGAGATTTACATCTGGGACTTGCAGGCAGATCAAGTTAGTTTTCAATTTTTGTACACGCCACACCTCTTAGCAATCTGCGTAAGAATGGAAAAGATCGGATTAACGGTAGTCAAGTGTTGACCAAAGTAAAGTTCGCAGCAGCACCGCAGCAGCTAAATACATACATCTGAGCAGACACTTTCGCAGGTATAAGGGTTTTTACAGTCGGGATTGCTAGACTTTTTCACATATTTTTTTTTACAAAAAATTTATTTATTTTATTTTAAGTAAAGTCCAGACGTCTCCGAATTTATTTAGCAATAATACACAAAATCACTTCGATTGAAATACTTTCGTATTTAGTGATGGAGTTAGAGGTGTGCCAGCAATAGATGGTAACAAATTATCAATTGCTTTAAAGCTTTAATCTTTAATATATACGCATAACTCTCCCAACTCATTTCAATACCTAAAAAATTAAATTTTAATTACCTCAATCTTAAGACATAACATTCTTAAAACTTTTTATGCCTCAGTTGGAGGACCGCAAATGTCTAAAATTTGGATTAGTTTCTTTTCTTCATTTTGGCAAATATAATACCTAAAATATTAATATTAATTACAGCAATTTTAGGACATAAGATGCTTAAAATTTAGGTAATTTATTCTTGCATTTTAGGGCATAAAACGCCTAAGTTTTAGATAATTCATACCTAAATTCACGTACATATCATACCTTTAAGTTTAGGAAACTAGTTCTTCAATCTTAGAACATGACATTCCTTAAAACTAAGACAATTTTTACCTAAATTTTAAGGCATAGTTTCCCTAAAATCGGAATACCTAAACCTTAGGGCCCCAATAGCCTTGGCGCCTTTTTAGGTAATTTATCCTAAATATTTAGGCCTTTTTAGGCAATAAATTTCTAAAAATTTATATTTGGTGTACGAAGTTAAGACTTGGACACGGGGTTTCTTATATGACAAAGAGTGGACTGAGAATGGGTTTCTTTGGCTAAGGAACTCGCGCTTACTAGTTTTTTTGTGACATCTGCGGAATAAAACTTTTTATCTTGTTTTAATGATTGAGCGGTTTTGAATAGGTATTGAAGTGGAAAAACACGTCTAACAGTGGTAGAACGATTCTGCAGACTTAGCCTTCTAACTATTTTTAATATGGTTACCGCTAGCGGTTTGAAATCGGTCCTAGGAGGTTAATTTTCAACATTTGTCCTCAATGGAGTAAAGAATAATTGGGTCTTACATTTTCAATTATTCCGGTCGGTTCAAAAAGCTGCATGACAATGGTCATGTTTAGAGCAATCTTGTCATGAATAGTTTTCCAAATTGCTATGTGCGGAAATGCAACGGTCATAAAATACCGCTTTCAATTCGATGGTTGCAACCAAATCAAGTCATGAGATAATAAAAAGTTGATAAATTATTTGCATATCATGTCCGTAGCATAAAATTTTAGGTAATTGGACCTAGATTTTAGGCTTACCATAGCCTAAAAATGTTTGCCTAAATTTTGACATTTTAGTCCAGATTTGACCTGTTTAGGTAAAAAATTACCTAAATAGATCAATTATAGTCCATTTTTGTATTTAAGGCATACTGTTTCCTAAAATCTAGGATGAAAATTTTTCTGAGTGTAATTATTGGATTAACAAAACGGGACTTATATTATATTTAGTTTATTTTCCATCTTAGTGCTAAAAGTAATTAAATACTTATTTTTTTAGCACTAATCACTGATACAGAATCATTAAATTATACATAGACATTTATATTAATTTAAATTTTATTAATTTAATTTAGTTTGAAGTATTTTGTTGTTCTTCTTGTAAGAGGTTTGTGAATTTTTCCCTAAATGTCTGTGTGTTCCTAATTGTTTAAGGATCATGTGGAAAATGATTCCAAAGTCGATCTAAAGTGGAACTTCTTATATCGCAGTTTTATCCAAAAAAAATATTGCCTATTTAATTTTTGGGAAAGACTTAGAAATCTATACGTTCCTAATGGAAATATACTAAGGATATAGCTAGAGCCAAGGAAATTTACACCCACTTAACGAAAGGGATTGTTATATAATTCCAAAATTTTTCTGTGCCTAGAAAATTTGGTTGGGACGGGATGAGAAAAAATGGACATTTGTACAGGTAATTGCGTTTACCTCGCAAAATTTTGATATATTTTTATCATCTGAAACTGAAAATTACAATTTCCTCAAATCTTGGACGCGCACAAGAGCAGTCTTTCGAAGCTCTTCATTCCATTGGAACTTTCGTCCGCCAGCTTAAACACGACGTACAAGCTTACGCCACATGTTCTCATTTGGATTCATGTCTGGAGAATGTGCTGACCTTTCAAGAAGCTTGATTTGCGACTGGGCCTTGTATTCGGGTCCGACTCTTGGTCCAAGGTGTTACAATTAAGATTACAAGCAAGAGATTTTCAATCTAAATTTTCTCAGTGTAGTGAGTATTTATTAGAATACTTGTATGCTTAAGTTATAGAAAGCAACATTAAGATGCTTTGCTAAGCCCGCCTTGAGTTAAAATTACTGGGTAGGAGCCTCTTTAGCCTTCTCCTTTCAAGAATTTCGCGGATTCTGATGGCAAGGTCCTTTTAAATGTCTCTTGTTCTAGTAACCATTCAAATACAGTCCTAGGATTTTGGCCTGGATAACTTGAATTTTGCTCAGATAGAATTTTCTTTGGGCCATACCTCCATTCCGGAGCCAGAATGATTTTGTACAGGGTTTGTCCGGAAAGTAATAGGACTGACTGCACCGACTGGACCTTGTTTCTAAGTTAAAAATTTGTGGCTGTGACGCCCATTAGTCAGTCTTATGTTCCAAAAAGTGAACATCAAGGCAGGTGGCACTTCTCCTCGGCATAAAACACAATCACATTTTGGCATTGCGTTTGTGTGTGTAGCCACTGACACGAAGTTCATTTTTCTCGACAGCATTGTAGGAGAAGCTTCAGTAGATACCGACGCGACGGCCATTTGCATACTCCTGAAAGGAATCTGAGGAATCTGACATCATTTTCCAAAAACTAGTTATGCGTGTGAGCACAACAATTTGTTCAAAAGCAAGAATAATCGCCACATCATTGCGCATCTCTAAGTCTCAACGAAAGGACCAAAGAGTGAAGCCCGCATCTATGACTGTATGTGTGAGTGTGTTAGTGTCTGAGATTTTCCGTCATTCCGGCTGCAATGTTGTCGCCGTTGTTTTTGTTCTTACAACATTCGTATGCGTTTGGCCTGTAAGACAAACTCGTAGAGGGGGGGACAGGGACAGAGTTGGCGCTTTTGCCAGTTGATATCCTGCTTAAGGATGCGCTCAAGTACTTTCAAGTCACTTGGCAGCTGCTTAAGTTAACTTTTACTTGGCTTTGTCAGCGAAAAAGACAAAATGGGATGGAGCAGGGGGGGAGGGGGAGTCTGCCATGAATGTGTTTCAATGTTGACGCAACGCGACGATGGCACGGAGCATACCTTTCACCTACTTTTGCCAACGACTGTGGACTGTCGCCTGTCAACGTCTCCTGCTCCTGCTGCCTGTTGCCTGTTGCCCTGGCTGTTGCACTTGACTCAAGTGGCCTCCTGCTTCAAAGCGACAAAAGTGTCGCCGCAACAGTTGCGGTTGTATCTCCAAATACAACCGCACAGCCGCAGGCAACAAGAAGAGAAGGCAACACCAACAATGATGCAAATCCATTGGCCACGTCAAAACAACTTGAGCACTCGATTACAGTGAAAGAAATTATATGGAAAGGAAAGCTGAAGAGCCAAGAAGTAACTTTTCGTTTGAGTTCCCGAATTAAAGCTTCACCGACAAATACGGGTAATTTCAGCTAGTTACACATATTTTCCCAAAAACTTTGGCCAAATCCAAATCTGAAGACGTACAACGTTTCCGCTTCCTTTTCCGCCCTCCCCTAACAACAACAAAAAACAACAACAAAACACTTGACATTGTTTTGAAGTTATTTTCGCATTGTTTGATTTCACTTTTAAATTTTTGTGTCTGCTTGCTCAGACGATGGGGTAAATACTATACACACACACACACACACAGCTTGTCTCTCCCTCCCTTTCTCACCTGCCTGCCTCTACAACCCACAGCTTCAGCCAGGCGCAATGGCACACCGTTTCGAATTTTGTTGAAAACATTTTAGTGGAATTACTTTCCGTTTAAGTTGGAAAAGTGCGGCCCATTGTCTGTTGTTTAACATAAAAAGAATTCACAAAAATGCCAAATACTCGTATGTTTGCCCCGTCTGAATAAGCACAGAAATTATATATATACCTACCTCACTAGTTCCTTCAATTTACATTCAATTACATTCAAATTATTCAATTTACAACTAATTTAATTTCCAAACTGTCGTAAGCACGGTTTCCACATTTCGAACAAATGTTTCAGCAAATTCAATGGCAGTTACATTACGCAGAAATAAACAGCCCAAGTATAAGATTTCGAAAAAATCATCTGATTTCTCTTGATATGTGGATGTTCGTTCTAGATTTGCACAGTGTTACAAAGACTATCTTAACCGATGCAGGCTGCAATTCTCACAAAATCCTAAGCAGTTTTATTCCTATGTCGCAAATCCTCCCCTCATCTGTGCGCTATGGTAATATGAAAGCAAACACTGATCAGGCCATAGCCGATCTGTTTGCGGAGTTTTTTACGTCAACCTACTCGTCCACTAGCTTTTTTGCTAATCAACCATACTCTTATCGGCTAAAAAAATCTATTTGTATTTCTAGCCCTGTGATAACTGAAAGCTCTCTTCTTTGTGATCTTAACTCTGTAAGACCTGTCTATGCACCTGGACCCGACGGAGCACCTGGTTGTGTACTTAGGTTTTGCGCTGATGCACTTTGTAAGTCTATTCATAAATTATTTGAATTGTCTTTGCAATCATCCACTTTCCCTATGATATGGAAGGAATCTTTTATCATTCCCCGCCATAAAAAAGGTAATAAGTCTGATGTTGAGAATTATAGAGGTATTTCAAAGTTGTCTGCAATTCCGTTCCATTATTTTACTCTATCAGCACGGCTTTGTAAAGCGTCGATCCACTACAACTAACTTATTAGAGCTTACATCATTAGTGATCAAAGGATTCTTATGTAATATGCAAACTGACGTGATTTATATTGATTTTAGTAAGGCTTTTGATTCTGTCAATCACTGCTTGCTGCTTCTCAAACTGAGTTTAATTGGTTTTCCAACCAACCTTCTTATTTGGATCTCTGATTACCTTAGTTCTAGAACACAAAAAGTTCTTTTCAGTAATTCATATTCCAAACCAATCCAGGTTACCTCTGGTGTACCCCAAGGTAGTCACTTGGGTCCATTGCTTTTTACACTCTTCATAAATGAACTTCCGTCAGTCTTGACTCACTCTCGTGTGCTTATGTACGCCGATGATGTGAAACTATGTTTAACATATAATGATTTGGTCTCCCGCTTTAATTTGCAAGCTGACTTGGATGCATTTCATTCTTGGTGTAAAGATAACCTACTAAACCTTAACAGTTCCAAGTGTAAGGTTATGACATTTTATAGAACCACACCACAATTCTTTTCTTATATGATTAATAATGTCCCACTAGAGTGTTGGAATGATTCAGTCAATGAGGTATATGATCTTGGGGTTATTCTTGATCATCGACTTAAATTTGACTCTCATATAACGGCTACTGTTTGTAAGGCCAGGAGTATTCTTGGGTTTATTAAGCGCTGGTCGAAGGAATTTGATGATCCATTTACGACGAAAACTTTGTACATTTCTCTTGCCCGCCCTATACTCGAGTACGGATCTTGTGTGTGGTCTCCGCAATATTCGACCCATCAAGACAGAATTGAATCTGTGCAAAAGCAGTTTTTATTGTTTGCTCTTCGTGGTTTAAACTGGAATCCTGAGGTCCGTTTACCATCTTACTCTAGTAGGCTACTTTTGATTAACGTTCCCTCCCTCATTAACGTTAGAGTTATGCTTGGTGTAACAACGTTCCTAATAGACCGACTCGCAATTTTATACCCCTATCACTAAATCGTTGTACTACTAACTATGCTTTGCATGAACCGTTTCGTGTTATCTGTGCTGACTACAATAAACTCTACCGTGTAATCAACTCGGAAACTTCTCTTCCTGCTTTAAAAACTACTATTTTAACATATTTAGCCCGTAGTTGACATTGCTTTACGTTTTTCCTTCGCGATTACGTGTCATACGTTGTGTCTCCGCCTCTCGGTCGGTTCGGCTACTATTTTGGGCTACTATTTTGCCTGCGGTTGGCGCGTAACAGGCCCTGGCTTGGTACTGGTACGTACTGCGCATTGTACGTCAACGTCCATATAACCCATTAAAGCAAGATAAAGCATCTTCGATCCTAAACAATTAACATATATATCGACCCTGATATTTTTAGTAACGGCTTAACGTTAAGTATGAGCTAAAGAAAGAACTTTTAAAGTTTGAATTTGGTTGATGCACGAAATGAAATTTTGTGTTTAACATTGTTCTTGAAGAACTTAACATTATATTTTATAGGGGAATATGAGGGGTCGTGATCATAGTTATACCCGTTACTCGTAGAGTAAAAAGGGTATACTAATGTCGTGCAAATGTATGTAACAGGCAGAAGGAATCATTTCCGACCATATAAAGTATATATATTCTTGATCAGCATCAACAGCCGAGTCGATATTGACATGTCCGTCTGTCCGTCTGTCCGTCCGTCTATATGAACACCTCGATCTCAGAGATGGTAAGAGATAGAGGTTTGACATGTATGGGACAAATGCTTCTTTTATCTGCACGCAGATCAAGTTTGTTTTAAATTTTGGCCACGCCCCCTCCCGCCCCCGCAATTTAAAAAAAAAACGTTATATCTCCTACAGTTTTAAAGATAGTTTATTCGTACCTTTTAAAGATAGTTAGAAATTAGCAAAATGAATCAATTTGCCGAAGAAATGATCAAGATCGAATAAACGATTCTCAAGTTAAGAGCAAAAAAAGTCAACCAAGCCCCCCGCTACCCCCCTCATCCTAAGAAAAAATGTTGCATACTTTTCAGATGGTCACCCTAAGGAACGCAGGACCACTGTTAAACATGTTTTTTCATGAGTAACGGGTTTATCGAAGTCGGTTAGTGCCGACTTTAACTTACGCTCTCGTTTTTATTTATCATTTTAACATGGAGAACGAGTTTGCACTTTCAGATCTAGTAATAAAAGTATAATTTAATGATCAATGAAAAAGGGATGAAAGATCAGTGGTCTACAATAGATAAAGTCAGAAATGCTTCAGCCTTTAGACCTTGTGTTTGGCTTAATAAGAGATATTCGGAATTCCATTTTTTCCACTATTTTATAATTTTAGTTTACCCCCGCGTACCTTGTTTACAGAACTAGTTATTTATCCCCTTGTTATATGAAACAGAAACCCATAAATTTAAAGAGTTATTTATAAAAGAACCTTAAAGGAACACCAAATAATATTTTCACATCAATTCGTCTTCTCTCGGTTTATCGAGGAAAAATTCATTTTTGGTTTGTATATTATATAAAACTTAAATTTTAAATCTAATGTCGCCCAATGAGCAGGAAAATCTCATGTACTCCTTCTAAACTTAACCATCTTTGGCACTGAGATCGATCGGAGTGAACTTCATAGTTTGGGCAAATGTAATTTTTATACCCTTGGAGAGGGTATATTAAAATTGTCCGGATGTTTGTAACGCATAGAAGGAAGCATCTCCGACTACATAAAGTATATATATTCTTGATCAGCATGACGACCTGAGTTGATAAAGCCATGTCCGTCTGTCCGTCTGTCCGTCCGTCCGTCTGTTTCTATGCTATCTCCTCCGTCAGTTTTAAAGCTATCGTAACCAAACTTTGCACGAAGTCTTTTGGTATAAATACGCTGCACATTTGTCGGAACCGGCCGGATCGGTTGACTATAGCATATAGCTGCCATAGGAACGATCGGTTGAAAAACTAGTTTTAGTGAGAAAAACTTTTTTGTTTTCAATGTTATCGCTCCCAACGCTCGTATTTATAAGTTTTTAGTGATTTTACATAATTTCACCAAGCCATTTTGAAATCGGACAACTATATAGTATAGCTGCCATACAAAAGTTAGGTGTGAAAAAAAGTCTTAGTGAGAAAAACTTTTTTGTTTTCAATGTTATCGCTCCCAACGCCCGTATTTATAAGTTTTTAATGATTTTACATCATTTCACCAAAATTTTTCGAAATCGGACCACTATATAGTATAGCTGCCATACAAACTGTCAGGCACATATCAAGCTCCATAGGTATAAACTTCGGTGGAGCCGAAGTTAGCTGGCCTCTATTTTATTTTAATTTTATGTTAAAGGTACGTAAAAAACGCTTCTGCGACTTTTCCGAAAAAGTTTTCGCCTGCGGCGCGATTTTTTTTGTAGGGGGGCGTCCAAGTCGACTTCCTCCCCGGACAGCATAACCACACGCAAGATCAGCAAAAGAAACGGCAGAATCTCTAGCAGCAAACCTGTCTGAACGACTCAACGACTCTTACAGACCGGTAAGCCTGCTCCCCTCAGGTGCATGTTGCGCAGAATCTGGCAGGACGATAAGATTCAAAAAGCAATCACACCCTTGCAGTTCGGTTTTCGAAGGAACCATGGAACCCCGGAGCAGCTCAATAGAATTGTAATCTTCATACTAGAAGGATTCAAAGCAAAGGAGTATACAGTTGCTGTGTTAGAGTCTGGCATGATGGCCTGCTGTACAAAATAAAATCACTGCTCTCATTTCAAATGTTCCTGCTTGTTAAGAGCCTTCTGACTGGAAGAGACCTCAAAGTCGATTGCTTACTCAAACCACCTTGCAAGAAAAAAGAAAAGAAGACTGAAAAGATTTCACCCTAAGGAAATTTAAATTCAAAACCACAAACTCTCTGACAAGACTAAACTGTAAACAATTCTAGAAAACTCAAATCACAAACCGTATATACACTGTAACACGAATATCTAAATAGGAGATAGATCAAGCAGGACCAAATGAGTTCAGATTGACACGAAGATGTGTACACCGACGGGTAAATAGAAGATAGATCAAACAGATCAAAAAATCGCCTAATTTCGGAAAAAAAAATATAAGCTTAGATTATCAATGAAATTTTGTGCTGTCCTCGTTTTGTGCTCAAAGTTCTTAAGGGTGTGTAGCAATATGTATTTCAAAACAATTTGATGTCAAATACCCTTGCCTACTAGGATAATAATTGATCTGAAAAATGGTTACTTGAGATACGTAGTCTGAGAGTCCGCTTTTGCATTGCTCAAGTAACTATAAATCTATAAATTTACCAAAGATTCAATAAAAATTTCCCTACTCCGCTTGGCCACTAATCCGTGTTCAATGACATCCGGCCATAATGCTGGCCTGCATGTTTTCATGTTCTTGCGTATGTCCTGGACAACGCTTTAAGAAATCCGAAACCAAGACATTGTGCACAATTGGCAAAAGGCAGCAAATGGTAAATGCGGTTAAAGGTTAAGCTGAACTCCATTTCGTTTCGTTTTGGTTTTTGGTTTCGGTTCTGCGATACGCTTTGCGTGTCGAGCAACGCGGGGAATGCAAAAAGGCAAGGAGTAACCGGAAATATTTGGCATTTTTTTTTTTAGGAACTTTCGACTTTAAGTGGTGGGTGTGTGTGTGGGTGTGGGTGGAGGGGAGGGCAGTGAGCTGAAGAAGAATACATCGGATCACTTTGAGATAATGTCAGGCGGACTTTGCACTCGGACTTTCAATTGCCTTGCCACCGATGCGCCTCGTTGCCGCACGAACACTGCTGCCAGCGATAGCCAAGGCGGAAGTCAGGCCGCAGGACTCGACGGGCACGAAGTGTGACGAGCCAGCCGACGCGCAGCGACAGGCCAGCCAGTACGAAGCGGGCCAGGAATGTTGCCAGCAACATTCGTCCCGTTGGCAACATGCAAATGGTTGGCCCATTACTAATTATTAACGCAATTATTGTTGCAGGACGTGGAGCCGAGCTTGGCGAGTGAGTCAGTGTCACGTTCCTCTATTAATTTGTAACGACGCAAATTAGCTAACAGAATTATGAGCAAGTCCTTTGTTGCACTTTCCCCATCATCATCATTATCGTCAGCTCAGCCTCAGCCTCAGCCATCTTCATCTTCCACATCAGCTCGATGAAAAGTTTGGCCCCGGCTCGGGGTTAATTTCAGTTTCTTATTGCAGTTAATTAAGTGAAAACTTGAGTTCTCCAGCGCCTCCCCTCCCCTCCCCTCCCTCAGTTTTAATTTATGCAGCCTCCTCCTCCGCCGCTGTCGCATTTGCCGACGGGCTTGTCAAAGCATTTAACAATAATGAATGCCAACTGACTGAGATGGAACGAACGAACGAATCGGCCGATATATATAGGCTCGACAATCTTTCTGCTAATGGGCTTTTTCACCGATTTCCCTCACTGTCAATCCGTGTTGCTTCAGGATCTGCAGTAAATTGAATTCAGCCCGAGACGTTCGATGGACGTTCAGGCGTATCCAAATCGGAAATGAATTTTTATTTTTAATTAACAAATATTCACACGCAGCGACGGATATTTACATACATATTTGACATAATGGGAACGAACATCAGTTGTGATTGGTGAAGATGTGTAAGGAAGCTAGCTGAGCGCCTTGTCTTGCTAGAAAAGGTATCGGAAAAATGTAGAGAAATGAAGATCCGGAAAAAATACTAATTAAAGCGATCTGAATCAAGAGCTAAATTAAAGGCCGAAGTTTAGGGTCGCACAGATAAATTACATTTTGCGCTAACAAAAAACGAGAGCGCAAGTTAAAGTCGGCTCTAACCGACTTCGATATACCCGTTATTCATGAAAAAACATGTTTAACAGTGTTCCTGCGTTCTTGTGGGTGAACATCTGAAAAGTATGCAACACTTTTTTAACTCGGCTATTTTTTATACTCTGTACCAAAGGTACATAGAGAATATTAAGTTTGTGCAAAAGTATGTAACAGGGAGAAGGAATTATTTCCGACTATATAAAGTATATATATTCTTGATCAGCATCAACAGCCGAGTCGATATAGCCATGTCCGTCTGTCCGTCTGACCGTCCGTCTGTCCGTCCGTCCGTATGAACAAACAGATCTCAGAGATGGTAAGAGATAGAGGTTTGACATGTATGGGACAAATGTTTCTTATAGCTGCAGGCAGATCAAGTTTATTTTCAATTTTTGCCACGCCCCCTCCCGCACCCGCAATTTGGAAAAAACGTTATATCTCCTACAGTTTTGAAGATAGACTATTCAACTATTAGACTTCTAAAGATAGTTAGTAATTAGCAAAATGTATCGATTAGCCGAAGAAATGATAAAGATCGGAAGAGGTGAGATCAAGTTATGAGCAAAAATGTATATCACCTTCCCCCCCCCCCCCTCCCACCCTCTTACAACTATAACCGCACAATCTTAGAAATATAGAGAGTAAGAGAGTGAGAAAGAGAGAGACTTAGAGATGAGCGCAGCACCAGCATTGCTATCAGCTTCTACTACAGGTACAGAGTATGTTATAGTCGGGCTTGACCGACTTTCTCACTTGTCAAATTTTGTAGTGTACCAATGTGCAGTCGAATTACTCTGGCTATTTCAAGGAAAGAGTTCGGTCCCCTTTCAATTGGTGGAAATATACTGAATCAGGAAACCGCTATGCTCGGTTCTAGCTCGCCGGATTGTCGGGGTTCTTACTCGCCTGAACTGTACGGTTGCACACTAACACATTAATAAGTGCGCGGTTACTATACCTAAATCGAAGTTAAAAAGGAAATATAAAAAATGTTTTGAAAACCATTAACTGGGCGCCGACTCGCCTATTTAAATTTACTGAAATTCTATTCAGCGAGGGAACTTAGATGTTAGTCGTCCCTCTTCTTTGCCCACCCTTCCATGACAATACTATGATTCTTGGTATCGTCCCATCGCAAAGATTCAAATTTCTTTACCACATTTTCCTATAAGATTTCAGCATGAGTACTTGACAGACACAAAAGGTTTGGGTATTCATTTCACAACTAATGTATTGGGTTTAAATTCATATTGATCCAAGGTTTCATTTTTTTAAGACAGATCATATTAACTAAGTAGATAAATACAAAATAGAGTTTCAATTTAAGATCAGTAAGGTAGCCATTGTATAAAATGATAAATTGATAATAAGTCGAATATATATATACGTATAAATAAACTCAAATTACTGAGGTTTTAAAACAGTTAGCATGTACTCACAATACCTTCATAATAATTTCTCATCGTCGTATCGTTGGGCCCAAGATAAAGATGACAGGTGTAAAGGCTGTTAATCAAATTAAGAATTCATAAATATATATACCGACTCGAAATTCCATTGGCTACCAAACTCATACATTTCAGCATCGTATGCTCAGACTCATATATTAACAAAACTTCTAATAGATTTTCAACAACGGTTGTTGAATATTAACATCAGCAGCAATAATATTACTTAACAAAGAGAATAAATGAATAATGAGCTTTGAAACAGCTGAAAACTTCATTATCGTGATCTTGAACTTGAAAATTTAAAATCAAAACAAACTCCGAAATTTGCAATGATAAGGTGCGTGTGCATCAGGCGGGCTTGACAAGTGGCGCCAGTTCAATAAAATATAGCCGCATGTATGAGTGAGGTAATGATCGCGTCGTGGCGACAGAGTAGTTACGCAACAATAGAAGGCAGTGCAGGTTAGATTCGTCCAAGGCCTCGTGCCTCTGTGGTGAATGATGTCTTCTAGAAGGCTCGTCTGTCCAATTTGTACACAAGCAATTCCACATGCACCAGAGCTTAATCCGAGTGATATTAGGGCGTTTTCGTAAAAGGCGGTGTCGCCACCTGATAAGAGGATTGAAATGCTCTCCTCGTCCCGCAGGACCCAGATGAGGATTCTAATAAGGAGCTACATTAGAATCGAACAATTCACTTATTCTTTCTCTTACCTTTGATCACACAACAAATCACTAGCACTTTTTTATTGGACGGTTAGGTGCCGAGATAGAGACTTTTAACTCGCTTTTTAATTGTTGGATACTTTAACTGGACTAAGTTAGTTAACCTTTAACAGTATTTTAATTCCACCACAATAAGTACGTCTGCTTCCTTGTAAAATAATTTCTCGAATAACTTCACGCTTACCAACAGCGTGGGTATACATCGATCAGAGTAAAGCTTTGTCCTTCTTCCTCTTGATGTAACTGGACAATGGTCTGATCGCGAGCCTACGTGGCTTGACCTCATTGGTCAGTGCAATTGTAGCTTAAGCGGGGGTGGTTTGAAAAGTTACCCTTTTTGAAAATTTCCCTTTATTTTAAGAACGGACACTACAATTTTTGCTCATAACTTGAGAACCGCTCAACACCGATCTTAATCTTTTCTTCGATTCATTTTGCTAATTACTAACTATCTCTAGAAGGTACAAACCGTCTATCTTCAAAACTGTAGGAGATATAACGTTTTTTCCGAATTGCGGAGACGGGAGGGGGTGTGGCCAAAATTTGAAACAAACTTGCTCTGCGTGCAGATAAAAGATGCATTTGTCCCATACATGTCAAACTCTATCTCTTACCGTCTCTGAGATCTACGTGTTCATACGGACGGACAGAAGGACATATCTATATCGACTCGGCTGTTGATGCTGATCAAGAATATATTATATATACTTTATGTGGTCGGAGATGCTTCCTTCTGTGCGTTACAAACATCCGGACAATTTCAATATACCCTCTCCAAGGGTATAAAAACTTAGTAAGCTTTACGTATAATGAAACCTACCTATGTACCTACACTACCCTAACATTATATAGTATTTATGAGCATATTATGTAATCATATTATGTAATCATAAGGTCCTTTATGTTAACTACGTAAAAAATACGAAATATGAAGTCAATATAATTTTATTTTAAATATAAATCCATTCTATTTTTGTTGAATTTTGAGTTGTTTTCTTAAACAAGAATAAAATGATTTAGATTTATATCAGAATTTAGTTTTTTCAGTATTAAAAATAAGTTGTACTTATATAAGTACGTACCGGTATACCGAAATAAAAATTTGGGGTACCGCATCGAAACCGAAAACCGAAACTAATTGAAAACCGAAATAGGACCTTACTGGTACTGGAACCGGAACCGCAATTCGTTTCGGGATTATGCTCTGATACTATGGCATCCAAACTTGTAGCTAATAAATATTATATGCTTCCACATTATTCCACTAATTATAGCATATGGGAGCCAATATGAAGAATAATATTTTGTATATTTAACAAATTAATTGTATCGAACCAAAACCTTAAACCTAAAACTTTGAATAATAACCATTGGAAATATTTTGGTTCGAGTGCTCGCTCTTGGGTTAAGTTAAGTTTTGCTGATGGATCAAGGGAGTCTACTTATAGACCGAATTAATCCTTTGCATATACCTGTCATCAGACTTTCAATTCTTGAAAATTTAAAATTTATTCCATTTCCTTTACGGGACGATATTCTCCATATTATGTATGATATTTAGCGTATATTCCAATTCAATTAATTACTTTAAAAATTATAATAATCCGAACTGGAAAACGGTTTTATTTTCATAATCGACCTACTACGCTTAAAATGTTCCTAAGTCTTTGTTTTAGACTAGTTATCTTGGCTCGGTTCTCAAGTTTTTACCTCAAAAATTTAACTTAAATTTTCAGATTTTGCTAGTCTTTAACCTCAGGCAAAAGCTATCTCTGATATGTTTGACAATGCCTTAATTTAGTCGAGTCTGGTCTGGCCAGTTGGGCCATTGACATCAACTGTCCAGCAGCTTGGTTTCAATTGAACCTCACCTCTTATCCCCCTCCACCCTTCTTCGTTCAGCCAGTTAAGGGTTTTTGGAGCTGTGATTGCGCCAATGTCATAAAGTATGCAACACTGGATGCTCAACTGAACCCAGAATCCCCACGTATAATCATCATAATGGCAAATTATATATAATAATAAAATATTTCGTGTTCAAACTAACAAACTTTCCTCTGTGTGAGTGTGTGTGTGTGTGTTTGTTTGTTTGTTGTTGTTGTTGTTGTTTTTTTCAATACACAATTCGTACGTGTTGGCCACGTAGCAACTGCACTCCTGTTTGTGTCCTGACCAAAGTGAACTGTCGTTCCAAAATTAGAGATGAGTACGTGAGGTCCAATCGGAACTAACCCACAGCCTAAACTTCTTAGATATGGCTCTGATTCATTTAAAGTAAAGCATCGAGTGAATAATGTTTGTACACTTTGCACAAGAGTAAACGGTACTAGCATTTTAGTGAGTCACGAGGCCACCTGAACTCGAGACAAATCCTTTTTTATTTGTTTGTTGTAGCTGGGCAGTCTCTTCTTCCAATTCCCCAACCACCACGTCTGGCTGGTTTTATATACGGCGTGACAATGGCCCGTTTCCAAATCAATCGTCTGCGTGACTGTGCCGCGCCTCCCTCCTCCCACCTCCGACGGGGCACTCCTTTTGTGAGCTGCATGCAAAATTAGCCAGAGAGACGGCAAAATCAAATGTTTGGAGACCTTGAGCTGAGTGCCCAACACCATGCTTTCTGTTTCCGTTTCCGGCACTCGCCAAAAAATCGCTTTCAATTCAATGCGTGTGTTATCCATATCGACTTACTATATATATGATGAGGGTGAGGGGAGGGGGGGCAAATTAAGAAATTCGGCTTTTTTTCTCTCCGATTGCAGCATAAATTACGATATAGAGATCCCAAAGAGGAAATCAGCCATTGCGTGATTTCCGATAATTTTTGGGGAAAAAACTTAAAAGGTTTCTTCCATTTTCACAAGACAGATGCGAGGCAAAGTCAATTTGCAACTTTCCTTTTATTTGTTGCTGCTGGTGAAGCGACCACAAGGCAGTTGCCTCAAACTTCAGCCGCTTCTTCCTGCACTGGATAAAGTGTTCCATTTCCTTTGTGCCGCACACACACACACAACTATGAGTAGGGTGGGTGAGCGGAAGGGTTACCTCTTTAAGTGTGGCTGTCGCGGTTTCAACTTCCACTTCCACTTCAGGCCACGTCGAGGGCAAAGTTCAAAGCGAACATTTTCGATTTTGCCATTAATTAACGTTAGTAAATTAGCGGCTCAGGCGCAGCTGCATTTTGGACCAGCCGAAGGATGCAGGGAAGGGGAGCAGATGCCGCAAAAGTGACGAAGTTTATTGATTCGGCAGTTAGCGTAAACAAATTCGGAACGGAGTTAAAGTAAGACACAGCAATTCTCGAAGCACAGATCAAGAATCACTGAGCAGAAGTCACTAAAATATGAGTCACTGAACAATGAATCACAAAACAAGTGTTACTGAAAAATAATCACTAAATAATGAGACACTAAAATGAATCACTGAACAAGAGACACCCAACAAGACTTCCTAAACAATGAATCACTGAGCAATGAATCACTAAACAAGTGCTACTGAAGAAGAGTCACTAAATAATGAATCACTGAACAACGAGTCACTCAACAAGAGTCACAGAACAGAAGTCAGTTAACAAGACTCACTAAACAAGAGTCACTTAACAAAATTCATTCAACAAAAGTCAATAAACTACACCAAACAAAAGCCACTGGACATAAATCACTAAAAAAGAAGTCACTGAGCAAGTGCCACGACTCAAGAGTCTCTAAACAATGGGTTACAGAACAAAAGTGACTCAACCAGATCGAGTTAGCTTAAGTTACTGAACAAAGAGTCACTAAGCAAACATCACTTAACAATAAGTTAAGAGTGACTAAGCAAAAGTCACTGAACAAGTGTCACTAAACAAGAGTGACTAAACTAAAGGCACTCAACAATAGTCATTAAGCTAGGACAATCGGCAAGAGCCATTAAACAAAGAGTCACAGCAAGGAGAACAAAGAGTGTCTGTATTAATGAGTAACTGAACAAAGAACCATTAAGCAGGAGTCACTGAACAAGAGTCACCAAGCGAAAGTTACTAATCAAGGGTCACTCAGCAAGTCTCAACAAACAAGGATGACAACAAAAGTCAGTAAGCAAGAGTTACTAAGCAATGAATCACTGAACAAGTGCCACAATAAAAGAGACACTGAACACTGAGTAACTGAACGAAGAGTTACGTAACTAGTGTCACTAAACAATGTGTCAATGAGAGACTGGACAAAAGTCACTAAACAAGAGTGACTAAATTAACGTTACCCAAATATAGTCAGTTAAGTGAGTAATTCGTTTTTATTTACTCACTCATGCACTGCCCAATCCTAACAAGTATAAGCATAGCAGTCAAGTGGCCCGACTCCGAAATACCATGTACAATCTAAAACACTGGAAGCCACTCTTTCTCTCTCTCTCTCTAAGATCGCGCGGTTAGTTGTTAAAGGATGGGAGGGGGTGGGGGGAGGTGATTTACTTTTTTGCTCATAACTTGAGAACCGCTTATCCGATCTTATCATATTTTCGGCAACATACCTGGACATACTTGGGACATACTTGGGACATTCATGGGACATACTTGGGACATACTTGGGACATTCATTGGATATACTTGGGACATTCATGGGACATATTTGGGACATTCATGGGAAATACTTGGGACATACTTGGGACATTCATGGAATATACTTGGGACATACTTGGGACATTCATGGGACATACTTTGGACATATTTCGGACATTTATGGGACATACTTGGGACATTCATGGGATATACTTGGGACATTCATGGGACATTCATGGGACATATTTGGGACATTCATAGGACATATTTGGGACATATTTGGGACATATTTAGGACATATTTGGGACATACTTGGGATATTCATGGGACATACTTGGGACATACTTGGGACATTCATGGGACATATTTGGGACATTCATGGGACATACTTGGGACATACTTGGGACATTCATGGGACATACTTGGGACATACTTGGGACATTCATGGGACATATTTGGGACATTCATGGGACATACTTGGGACATTCATGGGACATACTTGGGACATTCATGGGACATACTTGGGACATATTTGGGACATTCATGGGACATACTTGGGACATATTTAGGACATACTTGGGACACACTTGGGACATTCCTGGGAAATACTTGGGACATACTTGGGACATTCATGGGACATACTTGGGACATATTTGGGACATTCATGGGACATACTTGGGACATTCATGGGACATACTTGGGACATACTTGGGACATTCATGGGACATACTTGGGACATACTTGGGACATTCATGGGACATACTTGGGACATATTTCGGACATACTTGGGACACACTTGGGACATTCCTGGGAAATACTTGGGACATACTTGGGACATTCATGGGACATTCATGGGACATACTTGGGACATTCATGGGACATACTTGGGACATACATGGGACATTCATGGGACATACTTGGGACATACATGGGACATTCATGGGACATACTTGGGACATACTTGGGACATTCATGGGACACACTTGGGACATATTTGGGACATTCATGGGATATACTTGGGCCATTCATGGGACATACTTGGGACATATTTGGGACATTCATGGGATATACTTGGGACATACTTGGGACATTCATGGGACATATTTGGGACATTCATGGGACATACTTGGGACATTCATGGGACATACTTGGGACATTCATGGGACATACTTGGGACATATTTGGGACATTCATGGGACATACTTGGGACATATTTCGGACATACTTGGGACATACTCTGGGACATTCCTGGGAAATACTTGGGACATACTTGGGACATTCATGGGACATTCATGGGACATACTTGGGACATTCATGGGACATACTTGAGACAAACATGGGACATTCATGGGACATACTTGGGACATACTTGGGACATTCATGGGACACACTTGGGACATATTTGGGACATTCATGGGATATACTTGGGCCATTCATGGGACATACTTGGGACATATTTGGGACATTCATGGGACATACTTGGGACATTCATGGGACATACTTGGGACATACTTGGGACATTCATGGGACATACTTGGGACATTCATGGGACATACTTGGGACATACTTGGGACATTCATGGGATATACTTGGGACATACTTGGGACATTCATGGGACATATTTGGGACATTCATGGGACATACTTGGGACATTCATGGGAAATACTTGGGACATACTTGGGACATTCATGGGACATACTTGGGACATATTTGGGACATTCATGGGACATACTTGGGACATATTTCGGACATACTTGGGACACACTTGGGACATTCCTGGGAAATACTTGGGACATACTTGGGACATTCATGGGACATACTTGGGACATATTTGGGACATTCATGGGACATACTTGGGACATTCATGGGACATACTTGGGACATATTTGGGACATTCATGGGACATACTTGGGACATTCATGGGACATACTTGGGACATACTTGGGACATTCATGGGACATACTTGGGACATATTTGGGACATACATGGGACATACTTGGGACATTCATGGGACATTCATGGGACATACTTGGGACATATTTGGGACATACTTGGGACATACTTGGGACATTCATGGGACATACTTGGGACATACTTGGGACATTCATGGGACATACTTGGGACATACTTGGGACTTACTTGGGAAATATTTGGGACATATTTGCGACTTACTTGATACATATTTGGCACATATTTGGGACATATTTGGGACATTCATGGGACAATTTATTTTACGTACTGTCCCAGTACGCATTGTCCCAAAACTTAAAAGTAGGCAACGTTTTTCTTAGATACATTTGCAGGAATATACTTTTGGCTACCCTCAAAAAATAAATTCAAATCGCTAATTAGAACCCACAAAATCAAAAGGTGCAGCTGTATTCTTTCACTGTGCAAACCCTCAGCGTAATATCTCATGTCTTTTGAAAAATGCCTATCGATAAGTCATTTCTGTTGTCTGCCAACTGTTTTTGGGGGAAAACTCATCAACTTACAGATAAAACAACAAAACAGCAACAGCTGGCAACAGATGATTGCCAGAGTGGGAGATGGAACAGCACAACTGACATTAAAGACACATCAGAAAATTCTGATAAATATCAAAATCGAAACTAATAGAAAAAGTTGGTGATATCAGTCCGATGGGGGAGGGGGTGGGGCCAACATTAGAGGTTTCTCGCCCAAGCATTTCTGCTCAACTTTAAGTCAAATTGTTGCTGACCATAAAAATGATTTAAATGCATAATGCACTGAATAAGTGACAAGTTGCCATCCACTCATGGTTCTCATGGTTGCTCATGGCTATGCATCAAGTTGATGGCCGCCTGGTGGGCAATGGCAATGGCAACGGCTTCGGCAACTTTCCAGTGGCAACTTCGTTATGGCCGTTAGCATCTTTATTTGCCCAAGTCCAGACTGTGGACTCCGGTCCAACTGCATCTGCATACTTAATGCATTTTCATTTTATTTCATTGCCTGCATCTTTTTCTTTTTCTTCTCGTTCTTGTTGTTCGACGTCTTCATCTTCATCTCTTTGGCTATTTGCTCTATGGCTTGTCTTGTGTTTGCTAACTTTCATTTGTTTGCTTGTGTTTCATTCGGTTAAGTGCTTCCTTGATTGTTTTGGCCGCGCAATCTTTTTGCTCTGCCTCCGCCAGTGCCTGTGCCTGTGCCTGTCCAGCGCAACAGCGCCAGCTCTCTGCATGCTGAGGGTATGCCCAATCTGGGTTGGACTGTCAGTTATTATCTGCTAACCGGGGGATATCCAGTTTGCTGGCTGCCTTGTTAACAACATTGTTGAGGATTACGTGAGGCTTTTGACACCAATTTCTGTCTGTGTGTGAGTGTGTGAGTGTGTGTGTGCTGGTATGTATATGTATGTTTGCACACGATTTGCATAGTTTATCCTCTTTTGTTGTTGTGTTCAACGCCCTATAGGCCATTGCCATAAATATGCATCCTTTATGCATACATTATTTTAATGAATTATTGATTCCGTTAAATTTCAGGAACTGAACTCCACTCAACGCAACGCCATTTGGTGGGCAACGAATTATGGCATACACTTTTCCATTTTGAAAAAACTGTGGAGAAAATTAAAATTAATTTTGTATTAATATTGAAATTCTGAGTGCACTTGCTGCGCCGTCTGCTGAAGCTTGTGTGGCGCATTAAAGTGAGGATATTTCTAATGCGTGTGAGTAAAGCCAGAGCAAAGACCTTACGATTCGGTTCGGTTTACTGACGAGTCACAAAACGCTTACCTTCAGACAATGATATTGTACTTTTTAAAATAGCCTTCATATGTACATTAGAGCGGTCCCCAAACCGGCAAAATAGAAAAAAGAGGTCTCAGCATTCCCAAAGCTAATATTAGTTGTATAATTAATAATTGTGAAAATCAAACAATTTTATTTTAATTTTAATCATACGTACACTCAGAAAAAAGTGATTCCTAAAATTTTAGGAAACTGGTTTTTATTACCTAAAATTTTATTTCTAGGCAATAATGGCCTTAAAAATGATCAATTTAGCCTAGAATTGTAAATTTTAGGTAAAAAAAATTAGGAATTTATGTGTTTAAAAATAGGTCAATTGGCTAAAAATATTTTGAATTACATAACGGACAAATTTTATATTGTTTCCGAGTAAAGTCGTTAAAGCAAGACGCATTTACATATGAAAAGGCTACAACACTAAAGTGATGTCAGTGGCTTTGCCCTACAAATATTTATTAAGCTTTAATTTTTTTGAGTTAAATTTAATATTAATGAATTCCTAGAAAATAAAATATGTTAGATGTTTATTTTTCAATGCTCAAAATTGCGACGGATTTAATTAAAACGTTATAAATGTTGCACACACAATTTTTGTTAATTTAAAATAAAATTTAAAAAATTGGGCCAAATCGAAAAAAGAGATTTTTAAAAAATTAACTACTTTGTTTATAGCACAAGTATTGGGTTGATAATACTTAATAGTTAAATATTTTACTTCATCTATTTATTGCCCTTAACATAACTTAACTTAAATTATGGCAGTTGCCAAAAATTAGAGACTTTTATGGTTTTAGAGATAACAATTAATAAGGTTATAAACAAATATAAATATGTGGTTATAAAATTTTTTTACGCTGTAAGTTTTAATTGAATTTGATTGGTCAAAAATATCAAGATCAGGCAGATCGAACGTCTATATCATACAGCCATAGGAATGATATTATTTATTGAATTTGGTTGCCGTTAAATTCAGTTTTCAAACTTTGGTCACACTATATCACAAATTCAATTATGCATATTTAATTTTTTATTTTAGTCATGAGCTAATATATTGTTTTTAAAAAGCCATCAAGTTATAAACAACAAAAAAATTCTCTAGCAGATGCTTCGCCCTGCAGTCAGTTTAAAATGTATATCAGTGAAGTTTGGTAAGCGCTGATTGCTTTATGGTTTTACCAATAATGCCAATTTCAGCATAATCGGACACTAGCTACATAATTCGTATTTGGTTGTGCAAAATTGTGACCAGAAAATGTAGACTTACTTTCAAACAATTTTACCGTGGCGCTCACTTTTATGTCGAATTTGGTTATCCTAATCTGGTCACACTACTTTGAGCAAGCACAAACCAAGTGGTAGTGCAAGTGAAGACGCAGCCAACATTAAAGTTTTAAACAAAAATAAAAATAGTGAAATAGTGATTGTGTTGTTCAGTGAATACAGGTAAGTTAAAGTTATGTTATATTACATACAAAACGTACATTAGTGCTTTGGTTGCTTTGGATGCTTCGGCACAATTAATATTTACACACACATTTATTTAAATGAGTGAAGAGGCAACTGTATATACACGTATATATACATATATACTACGTAAATACATATGCATATGTACAATGTATATTTTATAATTTATTGTACATAAACACTTCTCCGAAGCAGCCAAATTAACAATTGTGTTTTGTTACAATGCGCGCATGATTCTTCATGTCGCTTTCTTCTTTTGTGGTCAGTGCTGAAAACTTAGCTTTAATATCAGCTTTTTTTGCATGCGTCTGTTTAACTGCTAGCTTGGCATCACATTTGCACGTGCATTCTTCTCTCCAGAAAACAGTGATGGAAGCTTAGCTTTAAAAATTGGCTTTTATTTTTTTAATCGACATACAATTTTTATAATATTATTATTATTTTTAACTTTATTCCAGTGCTTGCAAATATCGAAGCAAGAGCTGCTGCTAACCAAGTTTGACCACTTTAAAGAAATTGTGATCCCTCATTCACAAAAGAGGGTAACGGAAAAATTCAGGTGCATAACATTCATCTAATTAAATCCCTCTAGGCTAATTTAATAATATTCTTAAATTCTTTGCAGAACGGCTCGTCGCAGTGTAAACGCGGAACTTCAAAGAAGCATCCACTATAATAGTTATCAACTAATTAGGTACCTAAAAATTAATATATTTATTTTATATAAAAAACCCTCCTTTTCATACTCATAACAAATTCATATATTTTTGTTAAACCTAAGTTAATTTAGTACCTATAAATTAAAATAAAAGAATAATATATATACAAAATTGTGGACAAACTTTAATGTGCTTTATTGCCTATAAATGAAGGCGTTGGGGGCCTTTTTTCAAGGAAGTTATCACCTTAAATAACAGCCTACATTCTAGGCCACATATTTCCTAATAATATAGACTCGATTTTAGGCCATATACGACATAAACGAAAAAAAAAATTTAGGCAATGCCTCTCCTTAATTTTAGTCCAAAATTCCTTGGACGTTAGTTTAGGCAAAATTACCTAAAACTTTAGGCAATTTTGGGCCATTTTAGGTCATTTATTTTTCTGGGTGTATGATTAACATATTATTTTTACACCGACTTCACGCTGGTATTAAGATGCGCAGTTTCGTTTTCATCGATATGGAACGGGAGTGCCGTTTCTAGCTTCCACATCTATCATTGCACCGCCATCTTTCGCAATGAAACTTCTCAGGTAGCAAAATTTTTCGACATCCTGACTGTCACGCTTAGGGGGGTCGTATTGGGTGAGATATTGATTTTGAGGCCAGTTGCGCGGACATTACGTTCCAGAGCCTTAAGCTTCGCTGAGACCCCTTCCAGTGTATGAGTCATGAAGCAGATGTCATCAGCGTAGTCCAGGTCACAAAGAGTTTGGTTGATTCTCCACTGGATACCGTCCCGGGCCTCGTTATTTGTGCTTTTGAGGACATCGTCGAGGACAACTATAAACAGGAGAGGTGAAGCCGTTGTTTACGGCAAAGCTAGCGCTGTTGCTGCCTCTCCAGCGAACGGTGAGACTTGCGTCTTCATACCGCTCCATATGGCCTCCCTTTCAATGGTGTCAAATGCTCGCTCGAAATCCACAAACAGTAAATAGAGTGGACACTTCCATTCCGTGGACTGCTCCACAATTATGCGCAAGGTCTACACAGGATCGGTTGGGTCTGAAACCATTTTGCTCTCGTCTGAGCAGGCCATTTAGCACGGGTGATATTCTGTCCAAGATTATATATGCCACGATTTTTTCAGATATCCAAGCATTCTGAATGATGCACTCAGAAAATTATTTTTCTATATTTAAGAAAATCACCCTAGAATCGAAATCGCCCTAAAATTGAGAAAAAATTTCTATATTTAAGAAAAAATTTTCTGAATTTTAGAAAAGTGGCCCTAAAATGAATTTTTTTAGAAAAAACTTTCTAAAATTTAGAAAATTGTTTTTTTTTTCTAAATTTTAGGGTGAATTTGCTTTATTGCCTTTTCTAATTTTAAGGGTAATTTCGCCTTTGATTTGAGAAAATATTTGTTACAAATTTAGGGTAGTTTGCCCTACAATTTAGAAAATAAACCCTTATTTTAAAAAAGTTTTTCTAAATCCTTCGACCTTTCTAAAAATGTTTGCGAATTTGCATTGCGTTATGCAGCCGTTCAGTTTTAACGAGAAAGCCGTCTATGTGATGGCATTTGTTCCTACGGGGATTTGATCCCACTCCATGACGTTTTCTAAGTTAATGTGCTGCGTGCTCTAGGAGTGATTTAAGCTCAACGGTTTTTGCGTTTCCTACCCAAACCTCGAAAAATTCTGGCCGTTTTATTTCACTCATTGCTTAATTGAAGGTCTTTGGGCAAAATATGGGCAACTTTTTATTTCTGATCCTGATTCAGAATAGTTTTCTGCAAAATACGTATGTTTTGGTTGATTTGAATGTGATTGAATGTTATTAGTTTTTTTTCACCAAAAACAAAACATTGTAAAAAATATACCTACTTTTTGGCACTTATTTCCAAAAAATAACAAAAATGTTGTATGCCACTTATGAAGTCCCTTTATAGCGCTAAAAATCAATAATGCTTCCACAATTATGGGAAAAATAAGTTCGACCGCTCACAGTGGCCACACGATCCAAATGAGAACTCTAAACTTTCTCAACTGATGCTCGTTGTGCAATGCAATTTTGCATGCATTTCAAATGCACCGGTTTAAGTACCGTTATCTTCTGAACAAAAATTTTTTGTTTTCTTTTGGGCTTGTTTTCGTAACATTTGAACATATATAAATTGACTCCTAAAAGCTCATTGACCTTAAAAATAATTTTTTTTCAATTAAGTCCCCCTAGATTGGCAAAATCGTACACTGTGCATCGGTACAGTTGGTCAGAGGCAGCGGTAATACTACTTCCATCCTGGGACCTGATGGGCGGTATGTTGTCCTTAGTACTTGCTAACTTTTTGAATGAAAATCGGACAACTATATAGTATCTGGATCTGAATAAAAATCTAAGTAAGAAAAACTTTTGGTTTTCAATGCTATCGCTCCCAAACTTGTTTCTGATCAATATTATATGGTACCGCATAATAGCATAAAGCTATCATGGGAATGATCGTTCGAAAAAAAGTTCTAGTGAGAAAAACTTTTTTGTTTTCAATGGTGGCGTCTTGATACTTTGGAATATATTCTATCGGTCAAGCCGAAATATGCTTCCCTCTATGTTTGTTTTCTTTGCGGGGGCCACTCGATATTTTAGTGTTTCTGTTGCTCCGAACGAGTTCATTTGAAAGCGTGAATTAAATCTACGAATAACTTTACAAACAGGTTAGAGTGTCTATCAGTACCGATAGAGCCGCATTTCGCATGAGAGTTACTGTTTTTGTTCGACGGTCCAAATAACCACTTCTACGTGTTGCTGGCATTGTTAACTATAATACACGCACACACAGATAGCTCAAATTGCAACGATATTCCGATATTTCCGATACGTACAGAGCTGTTTTGAAATTCGCCAAAATACTCTCATATTAAAATTGTCCGGATGTTTGTAACGCACAGAAGGAAGCATCTCCGACCACATAAAGTATATATATTCTTGATCAGCATGACGAGCTGAATCAAAGAAAGCTATAAAATAGAATAAAATAAATGTATTCTGTCTTCAATCATAAATTTTAAATAATCGATCTGATCGCAAAGAACTGTCCATCGTATCAATCAGCATGGCTGGAACAACTGACCGGGCATTAATCAATCTTAGATCTATTTCCTCCGCCCTTGAACTCAGCAACAAACAAGTGTAAGTGTACAATAAGGTCGTTGCATATAACCTTACCCTCTCCTCTTTATATTTTTTTTTGGCTTGGACATTAGCTGGCTTCGTGGTTCTTAGGTGGGTAAGCAGTTGCGTGTGTCGGTCTATTTCCATATAATTTATAATGCCTAATTCCCTTTCAATCCATTTTTGGTATTGTTGCGAGTATCTAACGCATTGATAACCAACTGCCCAGCTCCTTTTGGCTGTCATTTACTTCGATGCCATTGTGTGGGTGTGTGTGTGTGTGTGTGTGAGTTGGAAACTTTTGTGTGGTTTTTGTGGCCCGAAATAGCACTTTGTGCTATCGGGTTGGAGTCGTGGTGGGGGTGAAGTGCTGAGAGAAACCTTTTTGCCAAACGCATTAATGGAAATAATGGGTGTATCTATTCAATTATTTCGATGCCGTTACTTTGTGAGCTGAAATATGTAGAGTCAAGGTGGAAGACATATTCCTTTCTGATGGAGCTGTGTGTGTGTGTGTGTGTCATCCTAATGGATGACATAAACATTTTGTGAACAGTGCACTGTGGATATAAAAAAAAAACAAAAAATTTATGAAAAATAAAATTTTTCTTACACTTGGGAAATAAAGCAGCTTTTTATTTGATACCTCAAAGTAAGGAAAATTTATAAGTTCATTTCCATATTTTTCCATGGTGCACCGTGGGGTCCAAGTCAGTCACACACACACACACACACACACACATTATTTATTATATTAAAAATCCATTAGTGATTTTTGAAACTTGTGGTCGCCATCTTTCATTTTCATTTTCCATTTACATTTTTGGTAGCAGCCAAAAGCCAAAGTGACGTCAATAAAACTGTCGACTGTCGCCATATTGTGGCCACTAATTGCATTTTGGTTGAGCCATCGATGGCTGAATGGATGGATCACAGGCTGGCTGGTGGGTTGGTGGCTCGGTTTGATTGAATGTCCCGCCAGTCAGCTTCAGATTTCACGAATTTTACTGCATTTGATTTAAGCTAGCTGCCACGCCTACGCAACGCCCACAACAAAATGGTGGACGGGGGGGGGGGGGGAAGCGTCAGCGACACAAAGTCGCCCCATTAATGCATAAAGTGGCAAAAGATAAGTACAAGGAGGGGTCGTGGGGGGGGAAAGGGGTGGAGGGGATGCTAATATCTCTGCTCTATCTCGTTGCGCGTTCGCCTTCTTTGCCTGTTGCGAGGATTAAAGTTTGCTTGCATAATTCCAGACGCATAATGAAGCTGACTTCAACGGCAATAAAAGCAAAGAAATGCAAAAAGAACGACAGAAATGCAAAACGATTCTGGAATTAACCCTTAAATGCAGGCAAGGATTTAGATAGATCCACTAGGAGAACAGTACTTGGGTTCAGTTAGTGAACCCACTCAAGTGAACAACTTCTGATCCAATTTGATTAAAATTTGTGGGTTACCCCACATGTTTTCAATTGGATTCATGTACGTAGAACGCGCAGGCCATACTAAAAGCTACCTAACCTCGACTGGCCCTTTAAATGTGAATCGGCGCCTTATCTTGCTGAATGTTGGTGTCCGGGTCCGATTCTTGCTCCAGAAAGTTAATTAACATTTCATCCAATAAGCTTAGATAGTCCTCTGTATTCCTGTATTCCTCTAATCTTGCATATCGGTGTCCGATTGTGATAGCTAAAAGCCTAACAAAACATCACAGAGTCGCCTTAACAGTTTCGGGAGGTCGAAATACGCTTAGACGCTTTATATCGTGCCCTTAATAACTAAAACCATCTGGCCCATTCAAGTTAACCTTTTTCTCATCATAAAGTACCACAATTTTCCCACTCCTCCTTCCAAGCATTTGACGTTTCGCAATATACCTTTAGGCTTATTTATTATTATTCATTTTCTTCAAAATTACAGGTCGAATGAATTCAGAAGGTTACCTTATTGAGTGAACTCTTAGTAGACTTTTTGAACCAAGAGTCGGACCCGGATACAATCTTTTAGCAAGATAATGCGGCCATGAACAGAACAGAAAATCAAGCTGCTTGAATGGCTAGTACGTTCTCCGAACATGAATCCAATTAAAAACATGTGTGGTAACTTTGCACTTCGTGTTTATGCTGGCGGACAAAAGTTCAACTCGACTGAAGAGCTTCGAAAAGCTGTTACTGAGGAATGGGCCAAAATATCGAATTCAGAGTTCGAAATTATGACTAGCGCCATCCGGTTAGGTATTTTTCAGCTCATAAATAAGCCAGGAGGTTAAATCCATTATTTATTGATTTTTCATTATCCTTATTCTGTGTCCTTTTTATTTTTTTCAAAACCGGTTTTAATTAAATTTCGCAGTAAAAGTTGAACTTTTTAAAAAAAAATGCAGAAATTATGCTTTTACTTTAATAAAAATATTTGACATTGTTGATGTTCCTTAAACTGAGCACGTTTTAACTATTTCTGTAAAATAAAATTTATAACAAATAAATTTCGATGAGTGTATATTTTACTATTCTGCGCTGTTCACTTATAGATGCCGTACCGAAGTGAACTGAAAAGCTGCGCTTCACGGCCGTTACTGTGCAAAGTCTAATTATGTGGAGTTTTTTTTTATAAATAAAAAATGATCCATTTGATCATTTCCAAACTAAATAATGCGTAATACCCTACCCTATATGTGTAAAAAGCCCGTGCTTTCATGCGGACTATCGACTTCTGACTATCTGATCAAGAATATATTTACTCTATAGAATCAGCAATACTTCCTTCTCGTTGTTTTATACACTTGGACAAACCCATTAAACTCTTTGTAACTTTGATAAAGAGTATACAAAGACATTTGTGTGATACTTTAAAAATTATACTTTGTAGTTCATTTTGCTTCCTTGTATTTGATTATGCAAGAAATCAAATTGAATACACTTTACACTAGTTCTCCCACCAACCCTCCTTCTCTTTTCCCATTCCCCTTTGACGATGTCGGCCTCAGCCAAGTAGCTATTCTTGAGATGGATTGTCGCTTTGCAGCATCCGTTTCAATACAGGGACTTCCAGCAGGGCCTCTAGCTTCATTTAAAACAAGTAAGAGTGTTGCGGTCGAGTGCCCCGACAGCAAAATACCCTGTTCCAAGTAATGTAATTCCTATAGCTTCGAATTCCATTTATTTTTAAATTTATTTCAATAAATGGGCAGGCGCGCTTATGTACATATCTTCGGTGTTTTTGCTCGGATCTCATTGTGGTACACAGAATAGAAAGATGTTGGGCCTCACTGAATATATATTAAGTCACTAGGTTCAAACTTAAAAATTGTAGCTCTGACAGTTTTTCGCGGTTAGAAGAAGATGGAGGAGGAATTTGACAAACCTGGAGCAAACTTTATCTGGGTACGGTGTACACCTACATACATGCAAAAATTTGTGGCTCTAACTCTTATAGTCTGTGAGATCAACGCGTTTATATAGAGAAAACGACAGATTTTCGCTGTTTAAAGATGGAGGAGGAGGATTTTTCGAAATCTGAAACAAACTCGATGTGCGTACAGTATACACCTATATACATGTCAAAATTTGTGGCTCTATCTATTACAGTCTCTGAGATCGACGCGTTCACACAGACAGACAGACGGACAGACGGACGGACGGACAGACGGACATGGCTAAATCGACTCGGCTGTTGATGCTGATCAAGAATATATATACTTTATGGGGTCGGAGGTGATTCCTTCTCCCTGTTACATACATTTGCACAACTGTATGATCCCCTTTTTCCCATTTTTAATGGGAACAGGGTATACAAATACATATCATGCAGGACTTTTAAAAATTGTTCCTCTCGCTAGCGAAACACTGCCTGTTAAAAAGGTTAAAAAGACCTTGTTTGGGCCCCGCTCATGATCTGTATAATCGCGTTGATCTCACAAGCCATAAGCAAGCGAGCATTTTGCGAGACTATCGCAAAATTCTCACAATCGAACTCGCATGTGAGCAAAGAACGGGAGTCAAATTTTTTATCGCAAAGCACTCGCACACGAGCTTTCCTGCGAGAGCAATGCGATAAAAGGTCGAGTGGCGTGAAAAAACAAAAAAATGTGTGAGTGTCGCTAGCACTCACGAGTCTTTGATGTGAAACATGATCCTAAGTTTAAAAGCTTTTTTTTCAAATCACAAGCTCTCTCAATATTATATAAATCAGCAACGGCTCTCTTTTGAAAGAAGAAGTTTAGCGGGGAGTAGAAGTACCAGAAACAAGATCACTTGCTGCTGTGTTCTTTCATTTTTTCAGGAAGTTTATTGTGGTAATCCATAGATAAATGATGATGTTTCACACCCAAAATACCACCAAGGTGAGATGCAAGATCCCACTCATATCCCTCCCAGATCCCGCCCAGATCCCTTGCAGATTCCATCCAGATACCGCCCAGATCCCTTTCAGATTCCATCCAGATCCCGCCCAGATCCCTTCCAGATTCCTTCCAGATCATATCCATATCTCTTCCAGATACCGCTCAGATCCCTTCCAGATTCCATCCAGATCCCGCCCAGATCCCTTCCAGATCCCACCCAGATCCCACACAGATCCCTTCCAGATCGCGCTAAGATCACACCCAAATCCCTTCCACATAGAGCCCAGATCCCACTCAGATCCCTCCCAGATACCGCCCAGATCCCTTCCAGATTCCATCCAGATCCCGCCCATATTCTACCAAGATCCCACCCAGATCCGCTCCAGATCCCTTCCAGATACCGCTCAGATCCCTTCCAGATTCCATCCAGATCCCGCTCAGATCCCGCCAAGATCCCACCCAGATGCCTTCCAAGGTCCTACCCAGAACTCACCCAGATCTCACCCAGCTCAAACCCAGATCCTTATCCAGATCCCACACAGATCACACCCTTATCCCATACAGATCCCTCCCAGATCCCACCCAGAACTCTGCCAGATCTCGGCCAGCTCCCACCCAGATCTTCATCTAAATCCCACACAGATCCCACCCATATCGCTCATAAATTCCACCCAGATAAGATTCCACCTAAATTCCTCCCACATACCACCAAATCCCACCAAGATCACACCCAGATCTTTCCCAGAACCCACCCAGTTGCTCCTCTTCAGCATCTTTCCTACCTCTCCGCTTCCCCTCTCTGCCCATCCTCTTGTGTGTGTGTTTGCCGAGAAACTCCACAAATCAAAACAACACAATATATGAATGACGTCAGCGTCGCGTGACGCTGAAATCAAATTTTACTTCTACTAAAATCGTCCGTACCGAAATTAAAGATGTTTCACATCAAAAAACAATGAAATAGACAGAGAGAGGGAGTAGAAATATTACAAAAGTATCGCAAAACGCTCGGTAACCCTATTTCTTGCGACTATCGTAAACGATACTTTCACTGCCACAAACTGAACGACATATGAATCATATTTCTATCTTTTTCTGATCCGATTGCGAGAGTTTAGTCGGGTTAAGTATCGCAGATCACTCATTTGCGATATCGCTTGCGAGCGTTCGGTCTGCTGGGTATGTGTGTGTGTGTTTTTAAGTGTGTTTCAATTGTACAGGGTATTTCAGGGTCGGGCCAATAGACTGCAACGCGCTTACTTGTTTATATTTCAACAAACTTGGGGAACTTAAAAAAAGTATAAAAAACTTATAAAGAGGAGGATTTGGGACTTTGGCATTGAAAACAAAACAAAAAACGGGTTTGCAGTATAACAAGTTTTTTTTAACGATGGTTCCTCTGGCAGCTTAGGACAGGCCGATTCCGACAAATGTGAAGCGTGTTTGTACTTAAAGACTTTGTGCAAAAGTTTGGTTAAGACAGACAGTTAAGTGAGATGAGATAAAATCTATTCCGTGTGTTGTTGAAATAAGCCTATATCGAGCTTAAGTCGAGATTAAGACAATCCTCTTAATCCTTTCGTACTTGGCTTCAGAAAATCTGACTTCTGTATGCAAAATTCTGAAATTGATTTGTTTCGACACCGCAGCAGAATAAAGACACTCTGAGGCACTGGTTTTAACTGTGGACGCTAGATTGCAGCGCGTATAGGCGCCTACGCAGACAGCGCACAGCTATAGCACTTACACTCACACACAACCCTTAACACAAGCCTAGCAACAACTTTATTTGTGTTTTTGCTTCTCTCTCTCTCTCTCTCCTATGCTTCTTGCAAATTCGAGAAAGATGTGTATGCGTAATTTTCAATATAGGTTTTGCTGTTGGGCAACGAGTGATTTCGGTTGCAAAAATAATCTGTTTAGAAAATCCCAAACGATTATGGTAACTCTGGCATGGAGTGGGACTTGTTGGCTCCAGTACAAGCAAGCGAATGTCGCTGACGATTTGGTAGAGATACCATTGAAACAGCTGTACGACCAACTAGCTTCCCTTCTTTTGGAAGCTTCCCTCCTTTTTGGAGTCAGCTTAATATTGATAGTTTGATTGTCATTAAGGTCGTTAAAGCACACACATGTTAAATCTGTTTTCTTTTGCTTGAGAAATCTTCGCTTCATTTGTTTCGATGTCTACGTGGCCGTAAGCTGACAGTTACCGATAGCGATAACTGTTGTTCTCACACTTGCTCTTTTGTATTCAGTTGTGGTTTTACTTGCTCTTTTAGGTTAAGTTTTTTAGTAGGTCTTTTACTTGCTCTTTATGGTCTCGGCAATCGTCTAGTGGGGCTTTCACTTGCTCTTTCTTGCTCTTAACTGTTCTCTTACTCAATTGTTCTCTCAATGATCACTGGATCCCCGCAGGGGCGAAAACATTTCGCTATTTACACATATACGAGCCGAACGCATACCAAAACTGAGGAGAAGAGAGCAAAAAGCCAAGTGCTGGCTAGCCTCGATACGGTCAATGAATCAATACACTCTCATTTGTTGGCCTCGCTCTCGTTGACCTACGCTGCTTTACTTTGTTTAGTTCTTCAATTGTTCTTTCATCTGCTCTATTTGTTCAGTTGTTCTCTTACTTGGTCCAGTTGATCTCTTTTGCCCAGTCGTTCTCTTAACCGTAATAAAATAAACAAAATCCACTCAAATGAAATTCGATAGTTTTCCTCAATTGTTAATTGTACGCAAATTGAAAGCTAAATGCTGGCTAATCCCCTTTCGACCTCGACTCAAAGACAACAGTGAAACGCATACAATCTCTTGGTCATGCCTGAGCCTAAGCCTTAGGATAACTTCCCCTGCCCCCCGCCCCCCAGTGTGGAACACTTGTTGGCCCCAACACATTTTGGAATTTGGCAGAAAGGAACTTTGTTGAACATTTTGCACCAACCATTAAGGCAGAGTCAAATATTGGCACAAGGGTTGAAAAATCCCTACACCCCTTCCTCCCCTCCCCCACCTCTACGACACCACACAAGTGCGTTTGGCATGAAATGAGCTGCAAATCCTTTTGGCAACAATTCGCTTCGGCCAAAGCTCAGGAACCCATTTGAAAATTTACTTTGCTGAGTCCCTGTAATCTCTCCCGCTTACTTTCACTTCCGTTCCCCGCATACGAAAGGCCGTCAGCAGTAAATATTTATGCTTGTGTTTTATTTATTTACATTGTCAAAACCAATTTTGCCCAAGGGTTCAATTGTTTTTCACTTTTATGCACCCGCCCCCCCTCCGCTTTGGCATTTCACTTTCAATGGCCACTTTGGGCTACCCGCAATCCCCCTCCACCCCTCCGCCCACACTGTCAACGACACGCATGCAAACAAAACTGTCGGACGGGGGGCAAAGCTGCCCAAAGTTTGGCGAAAGTGTTGTTTGTTTTCAATTAAAAACCTTGGCAACATCGCGTCGAGTCGTTGGAGTCTCCACGTGTACACTTTCCCTTCATCGGAAGGCATCTTAAAATCAAATGGTCTTAACTCAACAATTGCTCCCGGGTCGGTGCTCAATGTGAATTGCAATTGGCCCGGCCTGACATATGACTCAATTAGCCGGGATCGCCATATGGGGGCCACCGGCAGAGAAGGAGCGCACTTTAGAGACAAGTGTGTAATTTTGGGTTTCCCTTGATTTTTATTAACAATTTCCATCGTGCTCTCTACAAATTAGTGTTCACCTCTACTCACATCCTTTCAGCCGGTCGGTCTGATCATCTAATGCCATTCGAGTGTTGTGCTTCCTTTTGTAAGCTAGTTAACAATCCAAGCGAAGGCATTTCAAGTCCAATTTACTTAGTAATCGCATTTCCATTCGCAACAAGATTGAAAGGCTTTTCAGTCAAGGGTCAGTTGTATTCCCACTTGGTTCATTCTCAGTGCATTAAGCAGTTTATCACGTTAAAAAGATTGAATGGCAGCTCCTCAACTCGGGCACAAAAGGATAACTTCAGTTCAGGCCACCCCCCACCCCAACGCAAACGACCCAGTCAAAGACGCACTTGAGCATCTTTGTGCTCCTGCTGTTTGTTTGCTTGTCCCTGTGTATGTGTGTGTGTGTGTGTGTGTGTTGTTGGCTTAACGGAAGTGATAAAGCAACTTATGTGTGTATGAGAAGTAGAACAACAAACCAGATGAAGCAGGCTTTTCAATTCCATTGATATGGAGCGCACTTAGTGGCTACCATGCGGTGCTGGGGGTCGGTCAAACTAATAATACATTCACGATACAATAAAGGGTCTAACTTTCTGATATTTATTTGAAAACTTAAGAGATTTAAACAGGAAAAGTCTACTGTTCTAGTTGGTCTCGCATCAAATCTTCCAGATACTTGAGTCCTAACAAATTTCCTTTTCCATTTGTCTCTTCCAAGTTTTTTTTGTGATGTTTTTGCTCTGCTCGAGATGCACCAGATCTCGTAGGTGAAAATAGAAGTCAACACAAGCTACATTTATACCAAATAGCAATAAGTTCTTCAAATAGACAAAAACAGAAAAATAAGGAAAACCCAAATTGGGAAATAGGAAAAATTATAAATTTAAAATAAGGGAAATCATAAAGCAGAAATTAGGTAAAGCCTTAAATAAAATACCGAAACGATTTAAGACGCCTTTTATATTGCAGGAACAAATAAATTTTACCATCGGACCCGAAAATCAGATATAATCGCTACCGATTTCATCACTTGTGTTGGAAAGTAAATGTCTAAACTTAAAAAAAATAATATTATGCTGAAATTTTGTACTCAATTTTCGCACTCGACTCGGCCCACACATAGTGTATATTATTCAACCTAATCCATAAACATATCACTATTTGTAATAGCATTAAATATTACTAGCGTCAGTCACAGGGTTCAGTGCAGACGAGAAACCAATTGACTTGACATGCATTATGTGGAAAACCTCCCTGTGGACCCACGCAGATCATTTACATTCACGTTGTGACTTACAAACACAAAGGGATGAGAAATCTAGAATAAAAGCAACAACGCTCGCAAGAGTGAATCAGTACAAATATAAAACTACAACCGTGCTAATTCAAGGTGTTACTAAAAAAAATTAGAATGCATAATTTAAGTACGAACGCTGAGCTCTTGAATTTTAAAGAATTTCGCTCTTAGAATCGAGCTGAATTCGTTTTTAATTTATACAAGCAAACTATGAGAGAACAGCATTGGACACGCTCTCATAGAGAGGGAAAGAGTACATGCTCAGTATATTGTTGTCAGTTGCGTACAAATCTTAAGTATGATTTTGACGCGAGGTTTTGCTGACGGCTGATAGTCGAGTGAGCTAAGGTGCTGTCGTTCATGTGTTCAGTCTTGGAGGTGATGGTCGGTCGGGTCGGTCGTGTTTTTATAGGCGTCTGAACAAATCTTTATGAACATTTCAGGGCCTTACTTAAAAAGTTGTTTAAGTTATGAACTTGAAAGTTGCAAATTTAATGTATTGTAGAAACCTTATTAGACCCTTGGAGAGGGTATATTAAAATTGTTCAGATGTTTGTAACGCATAGAAGGAAACATCTCCGTCCACATAAACTATATATATTCTTGATCAGTATGACGAGCTGAGTTGATATAGCCATGTCCGTCGGTCCGTCGGTCCGTCTGTCCGTCTGTCCGTCTGTTTCTATGCTATCTGCTCCGTCAGTTTAAAAGCTATAATAATAATATAATAATAATAATATGTTCCTTTATTAACATTATTTTTACAATTAACATTATTTTTACAAAGAATTTCAGCATGATTTTGGAACAATACGACATTGATTTTAAATCGTCTGTCGGTAAAAAGAGATACAAATTAGATTAAATTTAAGCGAATTCTGTAATAATTAGTTTTCTATATGATAAAGCGCTTGTGACGTAGTTAACTAGTTTTTCCCAGCCTTCATCGTCTTCCCCATTTAATCTTGCAATAATTTCATTTTGCGTGAGTTACGATTTCCCAAAGAATCTAGAACGTATGTTTTTGAGGATTGGGCATCTGCCTATAAAATGTTCTAAGTCCTTGCATTCTTTCATGTTGCATAAGGTACGTTTCGCAAATGTTTGTTTAATATTATGAGATCACATCTTGCTTTAAAAATCCACATTATCTTGTCCCATTTGAGCGATTGAATAAAGTAGCTATGGTCTAAAGAACCTATGCGCGCTACTCAAAGCTCTGCTCCACATAGTTTGGTGTTCGTGGGTTTCTATCCGCTTCTTGAGCGCTTGTGTTTGGTCCTGCCACTCCATTCGAGTCAACGATAAGTTCCAGTCCAGGTTGAAATTGATGCTTAAATCGTTTAAACATTTAACCCATCCTATCCTTTTCCTTAACAGTATTTTGGAGAATTGGTTTGGTAGCCTGTTAGATTCGTATTCAAAAATAGTTCTTTGCATATATCGGAGGTGCAGATCAAGCGTGAAAATGTGAGCAGGAGTAATTCCGGTGTCTAGTTGAAAGCAATAATTCGGGGTGCAGTCGGCAAGCCTGAACATTTTCTTGATGAAGAAATTTTGCAACCTGTCAACTTCTTCGAAGTTGGCGGATCCCCATATTTTCATTTAGCTCCTAATCCAACATCGTTGTTCCGGAAGAAGTTTCCCCAAGTGGCGTTAATGCTAGCTTTGGCTGAGTTGGTTCTGTCCTCGATGTGATTTTTAAAGGATGGTCTTGGCGTAAGAATAATTCCCAGGAACGTTCACCACCTTTATAGCTTCACCTCTATATTTCCATTGCTCACATCTTTCTAAGGGGCCACCCCTTCTGAAAACCATTATGGCGTCATGTTCTATTTGTCGCAGTACACTTCCAGGTTGTTGATCATTTGCTGCAGGACTTTTGGATCATCTGCCAGTAAAACTATGTCATCAGCATAGAGCAACACCCTAAGGTTTATATCCTCGAGTTGCATGCCACCACTAAGTTCCTTGTGTAGATCGTTCAAATATAAAGCAAAAAGTAGAGGGGAAAGCAGAAATCCCTGTCTGACTCCTGCCTTGGTGGTGAGCTCCTCAGACATTGCTTCTCCATTCCACACAAACGTTTTTGTATCCATTAATACTGCTTGCAAAAAGTTTGTCATCTTTGTGGATACCCCCATCATTTTTAGTTTATATGCTAATCAATTTCTCGGTTCATTGTCAAAAGCAGCTTTGAAATCTACCAAGAACGCATAGGTTTTCCTCTTTTCCTTAAACTTAAGTTGTACGGCTGCGGTCAGATTGTAGATGTTATCCACGGTTCAATATTTCGCTCTAAAACCAGCCAGGAACTCGTTCATCTTATCCATTGCATCCACCCAATCTGTCAGCCGCTGATTCAGAACTCCCATCATTATCTTTGCACACGCATTCATGAAGGATATGCCTCGATAGTTCTACGCCAAACTTGCGTTTCCTTTTTTAAAATGGCCAGTACCTTCATTATAGATTTTTGTAAAACACCCAGCTAGTTCTCGTAGAAAATCTGTGCCGGCATGCCGAAAGTGTTCGTACAAAATTCCATCTATTCCGGGCGCTTTTTTCGGTTTCGTTTTTGCCAGCTTTTAAAAGCTATCTTAACCAAAATTTGAACGAAGTCTTTTGGTACAAATGCGCAGTACATTTGTCGGAATCGGCCGGATCGGATGACTATATCGTATAGCTGCCATAGAAACGATCGATCGAAAAAGTAGTTCTAGTAAGAAAAACTTTTTTATCTTCATAATTTTGTCAAAATTGTGATGCCATATAACAAGCTGGCAGGCAGATATCATGCTCCAAGGGTATATAATCTTCGGTCGAGCCGAAGTTCTTGTAACGATATTTGTACTTCAAGGAAACAGAAATAATATGATCTGGGGCACCATATTACCTTTTTTCCATATCAATAAAAAGCCGATATGACACACTTAAAATTGACCTGTCCGAAAATATCAAAGTGAAATTTTAAAGAATTTCAAAAAAAATACTTTGTTAAGATCAATTACAAAAGGAAAAAATATTAGTTGGAAGTGACAGGTAAATCCAATATTACTACACTCTCAATTATTTAGCTAAGTACTATTATTTATTGTTTAATAGAGATAGCAAAAATACGATTTTATAATTTCATGACGCCTCCTTGATCAGGGATCGCACTTGGGACCATTTGCTAGACGCATCTTATCGTACTGCACCATCGGGCATGCTTGTGATCTCTGAACTTATTTCTTTATTTTAATGTTTCATGTGTCGCTATCATTTTTCTTATTTTCAATACATATCCTTTTAACATTTTCCCATATGAATTGACATATTGATATTATTTATAAATAAATGATATTTGACAAAATGATATTAATCTTTGTATTTTCTGTGTAGACAGTACATGAGCTCGCCAATACAAGAGTGCTTTTGCATTTTGTGTTTTATGTGTACTGCATGAACGAGCTCAACGAGCTACGAGCTTCTGTAGGTTTGTAATGTATGTGATTCGAACCAAAAACTACCCAATTCCCATACGATTTGGGTCGTTTTTAGATCGAAAGCGGTTTGTAGAAAACATGTGAACCGGATCAAAAGAGGTTCAGAGACATATATTAGAAGCTTTTGATGCAATCAACTTTAAATTTCGTTTGCTCGAGTTGAACATTTTTTTCTAGGTTAGGACCGGTTTCGACACGATTCGAAAGTGGTTCAAAACCAAAGTAATTCAATTATAATGAAAATTGTAAAATTCCTGACTTTAAGCCAAACCCCTTCCCTTATTTGTCTAGACCCTTAGTATCTCTTGGACATTTCCAATCAATTTCAATACTTATTACTCGAAATTCCAGGTAGTACAATTTTATAATTTTTTTGATATTCCTAAAGAAACTTTCTGAGTTCTGGATCACCCTTGGCTCTTTGCAATACTTTAAATTTAAATATAAATTTTTATTATTCACATTCCGTTAAAGGCTAACAACAGTCATTGTTGTACCTTTTGTGTCCTTTGCCTTTATCTTAGCCGACAACCCATTGAAAAAAGTTACACCAGGGTGCAGCACTTGAAAGCAAAAGGCCATCTACCCACACACACACACACACACACACACAATTGCAGTGTCGCGGCAGGTAAAAATGTACATACATATAGAGATGTTAGTATGTATTTGCCCCAGCTTTTGTGCCAGGCAACATTTTTAACATACTAATTAGTATTTGGTAAGATTCATTATCATAATTGTAATTAACAAAACGCGAGCAACGAGAGGACCGCACCCGGCTTAGTGGGGTTGGGGTGGTGATGGAGGGGGGGTGGGTTGGCTAAATAAAACAACATCAACATAAACACATAAAAATGGTATAAAAAGGCCACTGCCTGTTGCTGTGACTGCCTAATCTCATAGTTTGACATCAACTCTTTGCCGTATGCAATATAATCAAGGTGGGAAAATTTTATATATTTTGAATATTTTCACAACTTTTCTGCTCACAAAAATAAAAAGTAATCATCAGAATGACACTAATTCGTATTGAATGTGAAACTATTGAGTACCATTATCTCTTTAAAACTGCAAGTAAAGTAAAGTATTAAAAAAATTTTATTTCAGGAATATCAAATTGATACTAACTTGTACAAGATTAAAACTATATTGTATTTATTTCTTAGTGCAATTTTTATACTCTGTACCAAAGGTACATAGAGTATATTAAGTTTGTGCAAAAGTATGTAACAGGGAGAAGGAATCATTTCCGACCATATAAAGTATATATATTCTTGATCAGCCGAGTCGATATAGCCATGTCCGTCTGTCCGTCCGTATGAACAAACAGATCAGATCAAAACAGGATCAGCGGTTCTCAAGCTATGAGTAAAAAAGTACATCGCCCTCGCACCACGCCCTCCCACCCATTCACAACTAACACCACACAATCTTAGAGAGAGAGAGAGAGCGAGAGAGAGTGAGAGAGAGAGAGACTGAGATGAGCACCAGCATTGCATTCAGCTTCTACTCCAGGTACAGAGTATGTTATAGTCGGGCTTGACCGACTTTAGACAGCAAAGAAATTTTAAGAAAAAATGAGCGTTTACTTGGTTTGAAGTCATAATTTTGCATTTGGAAAAAAGGTGCCATGACCATTGAGAAACTTTTTATAAAATAACCAAGACATATTGTAAATAATACTTACTAAATATTTATTAATGCTAAAACATATATTAGTGCAAAATTTCTACTATTCTGCGGTGTTCACTTGTAGATGAAAGCAAGTTTTGTCTTTAAAGTGAGGCCCACACGACCGAACTGAACTGCAGGTCATCACGGTTGCGGCCGCTCTTGCGCATAATCTATTTGTACGGTGTTGCATATAAATAGTCTATGGTCCATTTGATAATTAAGACCAATACTTCTGTGGGCAAAAAATACATAATTTGCGCGAAACGAGAATTGGAACCTAGCAGGTATTCAGTTGGAAGTTGTCAAATCTTTTAAATACCTTGGCGTCACTCTGACGAGCAATATGACCTTCCAAAAGCACGCAGAGCTCAAGAGGAAAGATACTCAAGTGGCAATTAGTAGTACGTGGAATGGAAACAAGTGGCAACAGCGAAGGCGATCACTTGCTACGCCGCTCAAATATGGGGTTCTGATAGCTTTGAATATGTCGAACGAAGTCAACGGAATTTTATCAAAAGAGTCTTCCACCTTTCGCAGAATACCCCTAATTACGCAATCTATTAGGAAACTGGTCTGCCGGCATTATTCACTTACATATTGGACATCCATTTTAAATATGTTCGGAAAACCCTGAACATGCCGGCAAAGGCACAGTTCTTCAGCCAATGGCTCAAAATGGCAAGCGACTATGAGACCCCGCTAACACTGGAAAACCCAAGCGTGTGGAGATTGGAGCAAAACAGATTGATTTTTAACATAGACAGGAAGGCAAGAAGAATGTGGGAGAATCAAGCAAGGGAGAGCTCTGGGAGACAAATTTACAAACTTTTAACATACGACTTAAATGAAAACAATTACTTCCAGGATGATATCGGCTGCCACAGAATTATGCAAATTTTCAGGGCAAGAGTAGAGTTGCTTAACCTAAACTACCGCCCACAATTGGGAAATCATACAAATGAATGCACACTGTGCAACTTAAGAGAGCGCGAGGATATATTGCACTTCTTGGGGAAATGTCCCATTTTACAAGAGATTAGGGCAGGATGCTTCGTAACACCGTATCTGAATGTGGAGGAATGCATTTACTTGTTGAACGGAAGCAACTGGACAAGTCTAGCAGCATATGTCAGCCACGGTCAAAAGTACACACAACACATAATGGAAGAAAGTTTCTAGAGAGATAAGGCCGCAATTAATGTTAATGTAGTCATGTAAATGTCTTGTTAATATTTTAGAAAATTGGATTTAGAATTTTATAATGCTAAAATTGTATTCTAAGAGAAATTGAAAAATTGTATGAAAAAACAGAAAGAATCGGCATTGGGCTCACGGCAAAACAAAGCCATGCCTGCAATATGCCAAAATATACTTATACTACTATAATATGTAGGTCACATACATAGGGTTTAGTATAAAACTCTGAAAACATTTTCTTTGATGGACCGCGAATTATGAAGAATTATCATGCAAAAAATATGCAGTGCAATATCGTCAAATGTCAAATGAAAAATAAAATTTAACAAATGGTCAGCGACTAACCCCAAGACTTTATTTTTTTATTTATTTATTTATTTTAATTTCAGCTTCGTCTGAAAGACATTGCTACAATATAATAGAATAGAAAGAGATACAAAATAAGGGGGTAGGAAAAAAAGCATTAAGTGCAAATAGAAGAAACTCCTTCCGATCCGGTGGGGTAATTTATTGTGCTACGCCCCTGCTCGCAGCGTTAATGATCGGAAGGAAAAAAAAACAAGAATTCTAGAAACTATGCAAGTGCAAGAGTGTGGAGAATAAAAGACCTAAAGCCTTCGTCGGAAAGGTAATCACTGAGAAGAGGAGAGATACCATTGTAATCCCTACACAGAATGCGAAATGGACAGTTAGAAGCATATAAAGAGGAAGCAAAATGAAGCCTCAAGGGAATATAGTTTCGTGTTTGTCTAGAAGGGACATTGAAATTCACACGCCCGAGTAAGTACTCAGCGTCTATATTAACATTAATAAGTTTATTTAGAAACATTATACCTAACATAGTCCGTCTATGCTCAAGTGTAGGTAAGTCTTAAAGCTTAAGTCTGGAAATATAAGGAGGAAGTCTCAACTGTGGGTCCCAACCCAGGTTACGAAGAGCAAACAAAAGGAACTGTTTCTGGACAGATTCAATGCGTTTACACAGGGTAAGTGACTGAGGATTCCAAATACACGAACCAAACTCCAAAATAGGCCTCACAAGAGATATAAACAAGAGCTTGGTCGTGTAGGGATCATTGAACTCCTTAGACCAACGTTTAATAAAACCTAGCAAGCCCATGGCTTTATTCACGGAAAGTGCCAAAAGAAAGTCTATGGTCGAGTGTAATACCCAGATCATGGAAATATTCAACACGTTCAAGTTGATAAGAATTCAATAAAAGGTTAATCAGAAAAGGGGTATTACGATAGAACGTCATAGATTTACATTTGTCCCTGTTCAAATGCAACAAATTGTGAGAGCACCACATATATATTGAATTCAAATCTTTAACTGCATTTACATTTCGTGGTCCATAAAGCAGACCAATAGCAACATACAAGTGAGCGGATTGTGGATAGTTACACTTACACTCTTTTTCACGCCACCCCGAGGTTTTAAGCGCGTTTTTGTTTAAGTGGTGTCCTCAGGAGGCATAGTCCACGCACCCCCAAAATCTGAAGTTATGGCCCAAAAACCGCTTTTTGCTATTTTACTGCAATTAAATAGATATAACTCGCGAATAAACCGTCTGATTGTTCATATCCTTATTAATTCCGATAGTGACGAACGGAATATATTACATTATAATCAATGGTTAGACTAATTCAAGGCGATGGCTGAGAAATGCCGCTTACAGATTTGGCATTTTCAACTTTTTTTGAGAAATTTGTACTTTGACCATCACTGGTTTCACTATTTTATTCTATGCATAAACACGTAATTAAATCGAAATTGTTTCGCTTTATTTCGCGACCATTTTAATATATAGGTCGGTATACTATGCAATTACCCTTTTATACATATATTCAAAACGGTGTGCCAACTTCGTCAAAATTAATCTATAGGTCTTAATTTATCGACCAAAAACACACCCAAAAAAATTTGTATCAATTTCATTTTGAAACATGTGTCTCAAATTGAAACTTAACCCAGTATAATTTTTTTTGTATCAATTTTAGCCTAGAAAGTATTACATTGAAACTTAGAATATTATTTTGATGCGCAGGAGTATCAATTTGAAACTAATCAACTTTTTTTAAGTTCGAAAATTCGAAGAATGTATGAATTGTACAAGGAAACATGCCGAATGTGGCAGCTGGCGATGCTTGACATGTCACATTTAGTGATTTAATTTGTTTGCAAACAATTCAATATGTAGGGGAGAGTGGGGGGTTGTGATCATAGTTTTGTTTTTCGAACATAACTTAGCCAAAAATCAATATATTTTCATTCTGTAAATTTTTTATTTTAGGTAAAAGATGCACGAAACTTTCCTCATCACTAGTTTAAGAAAATTAATTTTTGGGGTTTTTTTATTTGATATTGAAAAAAAAGTGACTTTTTGAAATTTCAAAAATTTGTGGGGGGTTGTGAGCCACCCATCTAAAAGTTCAAAATTCGTGTTTTTAAGCAAATATTCTTTATTAAATGAAAAAAATAAAATTTTTCCTCATATTCTGAATTAAGAAATATCAATGAAGAGTGAAAATTGATTGACGGCATCAGGCTTGTTTTTTTTTATATAGGAGCACTTTTTGCTGGTGGCTGTTCTTTTGTTTGCCTTTTTTAATGGGTTTTTAACTTCTTTGGAGAGTTTTTCCTCTGTTTTATTGCGTATCATTGCAATATCCTCTTTGGAAGTCAAAACCAACATTTTTCCAAAGTGGCTCACAACCCCCCATATCTCACTTTTTTTTGGTGACGTCACATAACAAAAAAAAAATTATTAAAAAAAAAAACATAATTCTATTAAAAAGGCAAATAACCAAAGATATTTTCCTCATACTTACTTTTGGCATTACGAAAGAAATTTTGTATAATATTCACAAGTCAAAAATGAAAAAAAAAACTTTTTTTTTGAAAGAAAAGTCGAGTTCTGGTTCTTAAACTTAAAGAACGTGTTGACTGATCGGTTGCTAGCCAAAAGTTAGATAATAAGAAGGGAAACACTTGACATAAACAAAAAGTTTAAATTTATTTTTTTTTGTGGCCAATATTCGAGTGGCTCACAACCCCCAGCGGCTCAGAACCCCCCATTCTCCCCTACTTAAAAGTAAAAGCTACGGAGGACCATTACCCAGATGACGTGATCAAGATATATGAACGGATTTCAAATGGAGCACACTTACAAGGTAAGCTTAAGCAGCTAAGTATAAATGTTGTTTTGATTCTTTTTTGCCAACATTTGAAAATAACAAATGTAACTATTCAGGCAGGACACATAATAAGACACAATGCTGCTGTTGCTGTTTCATCGCTTTGCAAGATAACGACGAATGCGAGAGGTTCGAAATGAAGAAAGCTGCAGAACTGGCTTTTTTAGAGTTTTTCGCGTTTTTCACTCAAGGTCTCTAATGGCGTAAACCCCCACATACGGTTGGGTTCCTCATGAAGAGAGTGCGAAAAACGTGACTGTGTCTCTCTCTAACACCAAGTGATAAATGACTTCGGAAAGCATTCGGTGAAAATTGCAGAGTATTTTCGTGCCCCAGGGGCTTTGGCTGAGCGACTTACTTCTAATTATACAACATTCTCGTGCACACGAGGCATGCAGTGAGAGCTGCAGAACAAGCGTTTTTTCGCGTTCTCTGAAGACGTAAACCGCTGAATGGCAGGGTTCCCTAAGAAGAGAGCACGAAAATGTGACTTTGTCTCTCTCTTACACACAGTAATGCATAACGTCGGCAAGCACTCGGTGTGAATTGGGGAGTATGTTCGTGTCCCAGGGACTATGGCTTGGAACTCTGATTTACGGGTTCCAGCAAGAGGCACACCCATATACTGACTTGCTTGGGCACAAGGCATGAAGTGAGAGACCGTAGGCGAGTGCGAATTCAATTTATTATTGTAAATAAACTTCAGTTTGACGAAGAATGAAATAAAAAAAAATGTTATAAAATGTAATGTTTTATTTTAATGACAGTTTTTAATGAACCGAATTTATACTTCAAACTTGACAAGAAATAACATTAATTTAATAAAAGCTAGTGTCAAAATGATACAAAAAGTTTGATAGTTGAATTATCACATTAATAAGACCTAGAGTCAAACTGAAACAAAAATATTGATACAAAAAAGTGTCTACCTGATACACGTTAGTATCAATTGAAATCCTCGAACTATCATGTTAATACTTTCGAAGATATCAATTTGATACTTAAAGTATTAGAGAGAATTCGATACTCAATAGTTTCAAATTGATGTCTAAATTGTGTCACCTTGATGACAACTTTTTTTTGAGTGCACATTCGATTCCTGATCCATATTTGTTTGTTGCTAGATTAAATTTTTAAATGATACGGAGAATTCTTTAAAGAAATTTCTATTAGGTAAATTTATCGTACTCGTAATATTTGTGGAACATTTGATGGATTTTTTATACCCTTTGCCCAGAAGTTTGCAACGCATAGAAATATTCAGTTTCGACCCCATAAACTATATATATTCTTGATCAGGGCGTCGAGCTGAGTCGATTGAGATTTGTCCGTCCGTCTGTCTGTTTCTACGCAAACTAGTCTCTCAGTTTTAAATCTTTGCACAGAGTCTTTTTTTTACTGCACAGTGCTAATATGTCGGAGCCGACCGGATCGGATGACTATATCTTAGGAACTATCGGTTGAAAAGTGGGTCTTCGTGAGAAAAACTATCGGTCGAAAAGTGGGTTTTACTTTGAAAAATTGTTTGTCTTAATGCTGACGTTCGTAAACACGGATGTATTAAAACATTGGCAAGGGTATTAAAACTTCGGCAAAGACGAAGTTAGCTTGGCCTTCTTGTTTTTTAAATTTTTTGATATTTTTATTTATTACACCCTTATAGTAATCATTTAAGATAGAATCAGTTAAGTTTCTTATCGGTGTCCACCCTAGTGTACACACATACACAAAGACTTCAGTTTTTGCTCGTGTGCTGCCTTTGCAATCATAAGGATAGAACCGGGAGGTTCCCAAAACGGCTGTACAGTAGACCTCCTTTGAGGTGTGTGTGTGTCGAGTTTTAAAAATAATGAACAAACATAAATAAATGGACTGAACGGAACACCGCTTCTGTCAGAAATTAGTCAGCTGTTTGCTCTCACTTACGCTCTCTGAGTGCTTTTGGGAATATGTCCGTCTCACTCTAACCACTGTGATTTTCTATACGGACGGTTGTACTGTTCAGACCAGCTTATTTTCCACCAAGGTTTTTTCCTGTTCGATGTAGTATCTGTTGGCATAAAAATGAATTCTTTTCGTATTAAATTAAAAGACTTAGGGCCGATTTCACATCTGCTACATAGAGCTATCTATCACATAAACTAACAAATAACAGTGTAAAATCAATGACTATCTGACACATAGCAGCTATCTGGGAGAACAGAAATCGGCCCTAAAGATCTTATGAATACTCAAAATATCATTTCTAGTAATATTTTGATACCAAAAAACTGTACAACGTATATCAAATTGAAGGTACAAAGGGAGTACCTAAATCTAGAACTAACCTTGAGAGAGTCGATGTCCAGTGTTCCGTCCAACTAAAGCTGCATTAATTTTCCATTACGATTATCACATGAACTGCCTGGTCCTGGGCCAATCCACCTTCAGGCTTGGGCCATCTACGACTCGGCCATAATAATTTTCCGCGTAATTTATTTGAGCGCCATAATATCATATTTCACACCCCTCCCCCGCCCCACTCTCGCACACACACACAAAGGCAGGGAGGGGAATCTGGAGTTTGGAGCAAACTTCCGTTGAATAATTTAAACGCTCACATGTGCGCCAGAGGAAAAAAAAAATAAGAAGGAACAAAAAGAACGACTCCGGGTGCGGGCACGTTAAAATAGGCGGAAGACGATTATCAGACAGTTTGCACACAATGTCGTCCCCGTTGGAGCCAGATGCGGTATGAAGTTGGCGTTGGAGTTGTGTAGGAGGAGGCACATTTATTGCCAAAATTAAATGACAATGTAGTTGAAGCCGGCGGATGAGGATGCCGGGGAGGAGGTGGAGGAGGGGGAGACGGCGGAAACGGAAAGTCACTGCGACGATAACTTCTTGTCGCTCATATGCTAGCCAGGAGGAGAAGCTGGAGCTGGAGTTGAAGCAGACGCGAGTAATTTTTCAACAAGTTTTATACAATTTTTGGTGCCCCGCATCCACATCCACATCCGCATCCTTCATGCGAAGCATCAGTCCAAGTGTAAAGGAATTTTAACGCTTCGCCCGTAAATGCCGCTCGCAAAGATTGTTTGGTTTTGCCCGGGTGGGAGGCGGTGTGGGGTGGGGGTTGGGGTGTGCCCATCTTCGGATGGGTTCAGGTGGCAACGCGGGTCATGTGGTTGGGACTAAAGTGCGCGCTCTGCCTTTTGTTGAACTTTTGCGTAAGATTGCGCAGTAAATTGTCGAAAATTAATTTTCATGTTGAAAAGCTGCAAATTGCCAGCAGGAGATAGACGAAAGGGGGGAGGGTGTGCGTGTGTGTAAAGTGAAAACTCAAGGAGGAGGTTTGTCAATTAATTTCTTGAATGGTTTGCCTAATTGAAATTTTATGGCATTTGTGTGTTTCCTTTTTTGGTTCCAAAATGCAAGGGGAGATTCTGCTCCCAGGGTCAGTCAGTGAATTAGCAAGCCAACAACATATCCATATCCATTGCCTATTTAGCATACGTGTGTGTGTGTGTGTGTGTGTGTGCGTGTGTGTGGAAAAACCATCTGCCAATTCCCTCCCCCCCACACATTGATTATGCTTTAAGCGCGCATTCATTTACGATAATTTATTATGTAATCATTTTAATGAACTCTAATTGAATTACAGCTTGAACATGGATTTGTGATATGATTATTGCATATTTGATTTGTTGGCTGACTTATTTATTAACACGATAAGTTTGAAGTGGTTAAAGCTTAAACCGACTGGACAAAGCTGAAAACAAAAAAAAACAAGTAAGAGTGTTGCAGTCGAGTGCCTCGTCTGCAAAATACCCTGTACCAAGTTATGTGGCTTCGATGGCTTTGATTTTCTAAGTAATATTGAGTTGACTTCTCCGACTGAATTTATTTTCGTGCGTCTTGACATGCTTCTCATAAAATCTCATAAAATATTATAAATGATATATCGATATATCGATATATTTGCCAAAAATACTAAATATCATAATCGATTTATCGAAAATCGTATATTTTTTGGTGATAGTTTTGTTTTTGCATTCGGTCACACTGTTGCGAATAACTGTTTCTTGTGCTTTAGATGCTTGGATGAGAGAAAAAAAGCCATATAAAATCAAGATTATAATCTTTAGTCAAAGAGAAACAGTGTCAGAATTCGACTAACCCAAGATTATATTCTCAATCTTTTATCTTAATCTAAAAAAAATGTGAAAATGGTGGAGCTGACTGTTTTAGCAGAAACAGCAGAATTTTTACCAAATATTCTTTCGGTGCCGAAAAATGTGTCCTGCTCCAACAATGGGGAACAGACAGAAGATACGAAAAGAGTGCAACTTTTATGAGAGTATCCGCACAAAAACCTTTTTTGCTGATTCCAAATTATCCATCAAGGACATTGCAAATTTTGTAGTATGGAATACAGTTCGCTTAAAAGGTAAAGTCCGTATTGCCACATTTTGGGCGGAAAAAATATCATTATCTCGGATATTTGGCAAAATTTATGTTTCACAAACGGTTCCCGAATCAGAAAGACAGGATTCATTACGTCTTTGAGGCAATTGGACTGCTGTATAGTCCAACATCAAAAACTATAGTCAATGAAATTCATTTTTCGGAGGTGAGCGTTTCAGAAAACGCGCCGGAGGCAAAATATATATTTTTTTTAAATCGCGCGATTTTAAGATTGTTTCGTCTGTGTTTCTTTAAAAAAGCACCTTAAAGGAGGATAATGAAGGAGAGAAGCAAGAAGAACAAAACTAAGTTTTTCACTTTCTTACGTGGACTAGGCCTTTTGGGCATACCACATAAAAAAACGCGCCTTGAACGGGTGGTGTGGAAAATAGTTTAACTATGACATTTTTTTTCAAAGCACATACACAGATTTGTCTTCTTCTTCTTCTTCTTCTTTGGCCATCACAACCGTTTGTCGGTCTGGGCCTCTGCGATTAACGCTCTTCATTATCCGAGGCTGTAGTCGAAGTTTTCATTGGCGGAGATTTTTTATAGTGGTGGGTACCAAACCCGACGCACTAACCCTATATATTATACCCTGTAGGGAAGGGGGCGGGACGCCGCTCACGTTAGTCAGCAGCTTTGCGTATGCATCGCTCTGCTTCCGGTGGTCACCACGAGGAGGTGTGAGTCGACTTGAGACGTAGTAAGCCAGGATCACTCTGGGTTCGCCAAGTTGAACCGATCAGAAGCTTTACCTGACCGCATACGTCCCCATTAGGTCCAAAAGATCTATGAGTTCTGAACCACCACCACGTACACAGATACGTAAGTTTTATTAAGTAAAAAATTAAAACTTCAAAATTCGTTTAAAAAGAAACCACGTTTTTTTTTCATGCAAATTCATCATAATTTACCATCTATCGAAGAATTTTTTTGGAATTTTCTAAGGTGAGGTCCCAAAAATTAGACAATTACCAATGTTTTTTAACTGCAGCTTTACAGAAAACTGTAGGCCGGTTGATAAGTTGCTAGATGATAAATCTTGTTTTTAAGATTTTTAATCTCATTTTGAGAGTTTTCAATCTTCTGATTATAAGATTGCAAGATTCTCGAAAAAGAGATTTTAGATTGAATTTTTTTCTCAGTGTTGTCTTGTCCAGTTTTTCCATTAAAGCAGGGATTAAAACCTATATGAATTTTGGTTTCGGCCAAGGCATTTATATTGGCCTACTGCTTTTTTTTTAACTTTCTATGCCCGTTTGCCGTACATGTATAACCATAATCGAAATCGGCCGACTTAGTCACAGCAACCGATTTGTTGACAAAATTTGTTAAGCAATTTTAGACATGTGCTCGTTTTTTAGGCAATAATGCGATAATTTACACTTCTCAATTCTCCAGAACTTTTCCATATTTTGTGTGTGGAAATGAGTTTGTGAACTAAAATAGCACTGGACTTTTGTTAATATTTGTTGGTCCAGGTTGGTCTTTCCATCTTAGAAATAATTTTTTATAAATCAACTTTTTGTACCAACACTCAGTCTGCCCCACGTTTAAAACATTTTTTAGACGGCAAGAAACATTTGTGCTCAATTTAAAATTTTAAAAATTCGATTTACTATATGGTACATTTCTTTTTCACAAAACTGAAAGAAAAAATTGAAAACTTGCCATGAAACCAAGGGAGAAATTCAATATTTTTGCTGTAATTATAAAATCATTTTAAATCAAAGATACGTTATCCAACACCAAATTAAAATGGAATGACACTTTCAATTTTTAGGGACAATTTTAGTCACAATTTTTCATCTATGGGGAAAAGTCGTTGGTGTAAGTGAGTCAGAGTATGCTTGAATTCTCCGCAGAATGCTTTAGAAGAGGCCGCAATGATACACAACAGCAAATTTGACCTATTAACAAAAAATTGCGACAATAATTGTCTTTAAAAATTGAAATTGTCAATTATCAATTTTAAGCCGATATGAAAAAATATCAAATTGATATGTTACAAATTTCAAATCGATGTTTTTCAACATATCATAAAATCATTTTTAGTATTATTATTCTATAGGTAGAATAATATTTAGTATTATTATTCTAGGTGAATGATATAATTTTGGATCAGAAAGATTTTATTATCTTGTGAAAATGAAAGAAAAATTTGATACTTTTGTAAAGTTTACTTTAATCTGGGTGACATGACATAAAGCCCATATGAAAATAATTCGATATGTACATAGAAATATAACTCAGATTTGATATGGGCGATAAATTCGCATACAAATCGGACATAATGCCTACATTTTTATACCCTTGGAGAGGGTATATTAATATTGTCCGGATGTTTGTAACGCATAGAAGGAAGCATCTCCGACCGCGTAAAGTATATATATTCTTGATCAGCATGACGAGCTGAGTTGATTTAGCCATGTCCGTCTGTCCGTCTGTCCGTCCGTCTGTTTCTATGCTATCTCCTCCGTCAGTTTTAAAGCTATCTTAACCAAACTTTGCACGAAGTCTTTTGGTATAAATACGCTGCACATTTGTCGGAACCGGCTGGATCGGATGACTATATCATAAAGCTGCCATAGGAACGATCGGTTGAAAAACTAGTTTTAGTGAGAAAAACTTTTTTGTTTTTAGTGCTATCGCTCCCAACGCTCGTATTTATAAGTTTTCAATGATTTTACATAATTTCAACAAGATTTGTCGAAATCGGACCACTATATAGTATAGCTGCCATACAAACTGTCAGGCACATATCAAGCTCCAAGGGTATATAAACTTCGGTCGAGCCGAAGTTAGCTTGCCTCTATTTTTGCGGACTTAAGACCCATATAAATATTTAAATTCAGTGTCAGAGCACAGCTAACAATGTGACAATATAAATCTAAAAAAATTTAAAAAAGGTTCGCAATAAAAAAAAGGTTTGTCGCTGTGCTGCTCGCTCCAAACGAAGGCATTACAAGGGAGCTTGTCCAACTGCAATGGGTGGAATTGAGCCATTGGATTAACAGACAACAGACAACATACCACAGTATAGGGTAAATGATGTACATTTGATGGCATCGCTCGTCGAAGACATTTCGAAGACAAGAACCAAACGCATGCCGAAGCTGAGATCAAGAGTAGGCTTCAGTCGCAGACTAGCCTTCGATGCGGACAGATCAAAGCGTTTTATTTTAGCACACCAATACAATCTTACAATCGCAGCCCGGCCCGCATTTTCTAAGAACACACAATGCAATTAATTTAAAAACAAGTAAGAAAGTCGGTCAAGCCCGACTATAACATGCTCTGTACCTGGAGTAGAAGCTGAATGCAATGCTGGTGCTGCGCTCATCTCTAAGTCTCTCTCTCTTTTTCTCACTCTAACTCTCTCTCTCTCTCTTTAGAAGAAAATAGCTTTTACACATACGGTCACCTTCACCAGTTATTGGCGCCAGCTGTGAAGTAACTAGCCATAAAAAGCAAATTCTCAAACTTTGCCGTTCGGATCCGGCGTTAAATTGTAGGTCCCTTTCTCTTGTGCGAAAAATTTAAGGCACACACGCCAAGAGATCGTGAGAAGCTTGGCTTGGCCCCATTGTAGGAGCTGTATAGCCAAAATTTACATTTTTTAACTCTCTCTCTCTTTCTTTAAGATTGTGCGGTGTTAGTTGTTATATGGGTGGGAGGGGGTGGGGGAGGGTGATGTACTTTTTTGCTCATAACCTGAGAACCGCTCATCCGATCTTTATCATTTCTTCGGCAAATCGATACATTTTGCTAATTACTAACTATCTCTAGAAAAAACGAATCGTCTATCTTAAAAACTGTAGGAGATATAAGGTTTTTTCCAAATTGCGGGGGCGGGAGGGGGCGTGGCAAAAATTGAAAATAAACTTAATCTGCCTGCAAGTATAAGAAACATTTGTCCCATACATGTCAAACCTCTATCTCTTACCATCTCTGAGATCTGTTTGTTCATACGGACGGACAGACGGACATGGCTATTTCGACTCGGCTGTTGATGCTGATCAAGAATATATATACTTTATAGGGTCGCTGGTCAAAAGCAAATGTCGAAAAAATAAATGTTCAAGCAGCAGATAAAGTTTTTTCCATCCCGTTATTTGCAGTGCCCACCGCTGGTTTAGATCAATGACAAATTGCTTGGCTGACTAGCCTCCATTTATTTCAAGAAGTCAAAAACTGGATGTTTGGATCACCTCAAAATATTTGCTACCTAACGCGAAATCCTATACTTCCAGAAAGTTGGGAAAAAGTAGTGAATATCAGCATGAATCTGTGAGGACACTTTGACCAAGCAGTAATAATGCACCCTTGACTTCCCATGGCTTCTAAAATATTGCTCTAAACTGCTTTTAACCGCTTCGATAAAGGATTCAGTAATATATCTAACCCCATATTATCACCCTACAGACCAAACATTTGAGGTATGGCTCTGAAACACTTTTTAACCTGTTCGATACGGGATTGATTCTGGTCTTGATCCAGTGAAATATCCAACTTTATATTACCAAACCACAGGCCAGATTTATTGTTTTCGCATTTTTAAAGAAGAAAAAATTTGCTTACTTGGTTTAAGCCAAACTTTGTTTGCACAATGTGCTCAAATTTTGTTTGCCTGTGGGACTCTGTCTTAAATCTCTGCTTCTCTTTAGTTCACTATGCAAACAGTTAAGTGTTAAGTCATACCATTTTATAAAAGACATTAAAATATAGATATTAAATGCCGTCAAAAGTGTGATCGGCAAAAAATTTGTCGGTTCTCCTGCTTCTTTCTTAGTATATAGACATTCGAGAACTAAGTCTATGTCTAACCAATCTCTGTAAATATGCTCGAACTTTTCGTTTACTTTGTAGACAAACATTTGGCAAAAATGTTTTGTACTTTAATAACTAAATTGAGTTCCTTCTGAGCACAGTTTGAATTCTCAAAAGGGTTTGAAAAAAATTACAGTCTCTGTATTAAAAAATGCCCCGTCATTCCTTTCTCGTTTCATGGTTAGAGTTGTCAATGCGCGGCATATGCATCAATTGTACTTCATGCTCCATCATCATTAGGCGATTGGCTAATGAACCCAAATTGGAACAGCAAACTGTATGCCTCAATTCTGTTGACATTTGGGTTCAAATGGATTGGGACTGAGCATGATGATTTTCCCCATTTTCAATTTTAATACAATTGCATAAACATTGAGGTGGAATCATGTGTGGATGTGTATGTTTGGGGGTTATTAATTTAATTATGACATTTACAGGACAATCACCAATTTGCATTCGTGTGTGTGTGTGTGTACGTGCGGGTGACATTCGGATTCAATTGTTTCGCGGTTTGTTTATTGTAATTGAAATTAATTTCTTTTTTCCTTTTTGGTAATCCCATTTGAGTGGGCAAACAAATTTGGCCTAATCTGGCAGTGAGATTTACCCCGCGCTCCTTGACTCTTTAATCGATTTCGGCAGCCTCCTTTAGCCAGAGCTGCTGCATGCGACACATGAATTAGCCTGACAATGGGATCAGGGATTTCTTTCTTCCTCCACGCTTTTTTTTCCGGATTCGCCAACAAGTTGTAGATTTTCATTTCGATTTCGATTTGCTGCGAATGGAGGAGCCTGTCCCTGCGCCCTGCGCACTCAGTCGCCTGGCCACAAATTGCCGCAGCATTTGCATAGGTAAGGTGGTAAGGAGGGTGTGGGGTTGGGGTTGGGGGTTGGAACGTTGCCTGTGCACGACATGCACTCAACATGAAATCGATAAACAGTTTGGCATTTAATAAAATCAACATCAAGTCATTCACCAATCTTTGGCAGTCTCTGTATCCGGTTGGGAGTCAATTTCGGGCTGAACAATAAAGAGCAAGTGAGTTCGCGGCCTTTCGATTTGATTAATTTGCTATAATTCGCTAACACTTTGGCCCTTTGGTTAACAAATTCATTTGAATCGTAATGCTTTTATTGGTACAGGATTTGTCGCTTTCCTTCTCTCTTTTTTTTTTTTGGCTAAGTGTTGTCACTTCTCATCTAGCCGGCAGGCATTGACCTTTCCCCAAAAAACCAAAGCCAGCCAGATGCAAAGTCAACCTTACTCTTCCCACTTTCGGCACCAGCATAAATTTACGTCTGGCCTGAAGACCTTTGGCTAACTCCCATTAAATTCGTACAAATTTCAACATTTAGCATATTAAGCGGACACTGAAGTCGAGCCTGGTTGCATTCCCCCGGATACGTGTATATGTGTGTGTGTGTGTGTGTGCTTGGAGGAGGCCACTGTCCGAGCGGATGTTGTGCAATGCTGTTTATACCTTTTACATTTTCCGCCGTAATGAGTTCTACCTAAAAGAAGCTGGAGATAGTCGTCAGGACTGTGAAATTTGTAACTTCCGCTCTTTTGGAAAGTTGTCAACTTGTCGGGTTTGACCTGACGGGGTGGTTGGTATAGAAGAAAAGGCTGCAAAACAAAAAGAATTTCTATTGTAAAGTAACAGAAAGAGTGAAGTTCCTGATTTCGAGAAGACGCTGGTCCCTCGATCTGGAAAAAATGAAAAGATTAAGGGTACTGTATACCTTCAGAAAATTTTTTTTTTATTTGCTTAAACGTTCTATTAGGATCTTATAAACATCCTGCAAAACTTTTAAGCTGATCCGAAACTTAGTTTTAAAGATATAAACAAAAACAATTATTTTTTCCGACCCTTTTATATGAAAATTGTTTTTATCGATCCTCGTATTTTTAGAAATTCGAATTTTTTTCCCTATTTTGGTCAAAAACTTTATAAATATTTATAAAATATTCGATATTACGGAAAAAAATTTTTGAAAAAAAAATCTTACTTGTAAATTTTTGGAGATTTTTTTTTTACCATGTATTGACGCACTTTGACTCAAATTTCTGGAGAACTGCTTAACCGATTTTGATAATCTTTTTTTTCGGTGAAAGTTAACACCCAAATGCACCAAATCCGATTTGTACATTTATTAAAAACGATTTTTATTACATCGAAAACAGATGTAGAATCTTTAAATGCGATTATCTCGGAACCACTTTTTCCAAAATGGTTGCAAAGATTTAAAGAGTACCTGTTGACCGATTTTCAAATTCTTTCCCTTAAATTACTCCTAATACCCACCATTCTGGTGTGAACTAGGATATTTTTGATCGGTCAACAAATAACGGAGCTAGGACCAATACAGTGGGAAAAAATAGTCGATTTTCGAAATTTTGACTTTGAAACGCCATAACTACGTCATTTATTGACCGATCCAAAATATCCTAGTTCACACCAGAATTACATTACTTTTTAACAAAACCCTGTCTTCAGTTTTAAATTCAGATCATCCGTTCTCAAAAAATTTTTGCAACCATGCCCCTATGTTTTAAATTTTTGGTTAACTTTGAACAGAAATACAACAACAACCGTAGGTACAACAACAACAACAAAAATTACTAAATTTAGTTTAACCGATTACCTATCCAATGAAAAAACCCGCTTCTTAATACCACTTATAGTTTTTGAGTAATCTAATTTTTTGTAAACCTTTAAAAAATGACACCTGAAGGTATACAGTACCCTTAAGCTAACTTCGTCTATGCTAAGGATTTTTAAAACTTACAAGGTCAAAACCCATAGACCTATCATCAATTCATTAATATCAAAAAATTTTCTTTAGGGGGGTATTCTCCATGTGCGAAAATTTAAAAAAAAATTTTTTTTCTTGCATTTTTTTATAGCTTGGATATGTGAGAATATCGCCCCAAAAGGATTTTTTGAAATTCGAAGTACCTATTTTTTTCGGCCAATGTCGTCGATAAAACAAGCAATTTTCAAATTACTTCGAACTTTAAACGCATTTATGTCGAAACTGTGTTTTTCGAACTGGCGGCCATGATTTCTCCATTTACACTAGTGAAGATTTCTTAAAAACCGTTATATCTAATCTTTTCAACAGTTTCCAATAGTTTTCTAAAACTACATTGCAAATTTTTTCAAGAGAGTTTTCATTTCAAGTCTACAATGGTGCCGGCGACAATGTAATCTTACCTGACGCACCTGATCTTGGAGCCACATCAAAGGTTGTTGTTAGACTATCGCAAACAATCCCTAACTTTGTTCACCACATTATCTACTTTGATAACTTCTACACATCGCTGCCACTGTTGGTCTATTTACGAGCCAGAGGAATTTACAGTTTGGGCACAGTGAGAGGTTAGTGTTTCAGTTCTGTTTACCAATCATAGATAATGGATATGCTTTTGTACTTATAGCTAATCGTTTACCAGGATGTAAATTGCCGACCGACCGCGAAGTGAGCAAGGAGGTTAGAGGATTTTCCATAGAGTACATGACCTCAATTCAAGGAGTCGATCTAAACACTGTTTTGTGGAAAGATAACAAGTGTGTTCGCTTGGCATCAACTTTTGTTGGTATTGAACCTTTCGAAAGAGCCAATCCTGATAAACAAACAGCGAAAGCTGCTCGATTTGATAGAAAGCAAAAGAGATTCATCGAAATCAACTGCCCTCAAATTATCCGAGAATATAATGCCCACATGGGTGGGGTCGATTTAATGGATGATATTATATTCGAGCTAAGTTTCGAAATATTATGACAAGGCTATTCTATCATTTTACATACATTTTATACAAACGCTTGCATGCCGAAAAAGCCAATGATTCTGGCATTCTTTCTCAAGAATATCCGCTTTTACAGCTTCCACAGTTCCGTGAGGAAATTGCTGCCGGACTTGTTTCTTATAAGAAAAAACGACCTGTAGGTCGGCCTGTGCCACCACTCTTACCAAAGCTTGGAAAAAGGGCTTCTCATCAAGTTGCTGATGTTCGGTTTGATGGCGAAGGACATTTTCCAAAATGGGTGGATAGAAGAGGGAAAAAAAAGTGCAAATTCTGCAAAAGTCCGAAACCAAAGTCGTTTGTTCAAAATGCGACTTTCACTTATGTGGAACAGTCGACAAAAATTGTTTTTGGGATTACCACCACAGAAAATAACATAAACTGCACTCTTTCCCCAATTTTCTTATTAAAATTTGTTTGATACAAAAATATACACCTGTCTTTTATTTTACATGGAAACCGGCAAGGACGTCTAGAGACGGCCTTTACTATTTTTCACCTGGAGAACGTTCTAGACAGCATTTTCACCTTTTTCGTTTCAAATTAGGTTTATTTTACCAATATTTACCAAAAAAAAAATATCACTGCTATGCGATTGCCATATCGATTTTGCCTATTAGAGGGTTAAACGAATAAAAAAAGATACGAATTTAGTTAGGCACAGTACTTCGTATAAGTAAGGCTTCTGTTCAAAATTGTTCTGATTTCAAAGCAGTTCCACCGAGTTATTTTCATGTGAAGTATTGTGAAGAACTAAATTTGTATCTTATCTGAGTGTAGGCTCTTAAGACAGATTATACTTAGAAAAAGAATTTCAAGCAAAGAATTTCAGAGAACCCGCTGCCTAATGTATTCTCGAGTCACTCTGCTGCGGGTGTCTGTAAATCTGCGTTTGTTACCTAATGCCCCCAGCGGCCGAAGACATTTCGCTATCAACACAATAACAAGATAAACGCTTGCCGAAGCGGAGCCCAAGAAAGTAAAGGATCAAAATGCACTTTCAGACAGCATGAACAATTCATCCGCAGCTCTCTAAAAAGCAATTGGGTTCATGACGATATCTTTAATTCTAACATTCTAACACTGACACCTAATATTTCAGCGTATTGCAGCATCAATACGTCTATGATTAGTTCTTAAATGCGATTTTAAGTTGTATTACCAGATGTTTTATCAGGCTAGACATATAATTTGAACCTATTCGTTTTTAAGATATCGATAATCGCCAATATTGGCATACAAAATATCATATCGGTATAACCCTAAGGCTGCCTTCACACTGTTCGGCACATGACCCATGACATCTAGTAGGTCTACATTTCCCCATGAAATTCTATGAATTTGACAAGCTATTCAAATTAAAAACAGAACAAAAAGCTGGACTACATGTGTCATGTGTCGAACAGTGTGAAGGCAGCCTTATTGTACAACAAAAATATCGATATATCGATAAAATATTGACAACCCTACTTAATACGAAAACACATTTTCTGACTTTGATCAAATTTGGGCATCTTTTTGAAAGCATATGCAGTAAAGAACGCTGATATTGAAAACCAAACAAGTTTTTCTCTCTAAGACCCCTTTTCTAACCGATCGTTCACATGTAGTCATCCGATCCGGTCGGTCCCGATAGTTTTCGTTTGGTGCCGTTTAAAAATCTCTCAATCTCTTGCCAGAGATAAAATAATTTCATAAATATTTTACACAATAAAAAATCGTGTTTAAATTAAACTACAAAACCCGAAATTACTTAGTGAACGTCCCAATACATTATGTGAATTTTTCCTTCAGTGCGTTGCAAGCTTCAGGACAAAATTATAAAACAACTAGAATAGTACCCGTCGCGCTTCGCTGCGCCTTCGATAGTATAGAACTAATATCAGAATCAGTTTGAAGTCAATCGTGAGAGTTAGATATTATTCGATATTTTCGACCTGGAGATTTACTAATTCTATACATATATACAAAACTGAAAGTATGTTTGATTCTAATGGGCGTCTAAACCGCTGAACCGATCTTCACCAAATTCTCACAATATGTTCATGGCAATAAGGAAAGAGTCATAGGCTATATCTCATGTCTGTGGATGGTCAAAAAAACCGCAAAATTTGCAAAATTATTATAAGATAATTTATGAAAGCGCTTTCACGCACAATTAAATGTTGGCTATACAGCTCCTCCAACGGGGCCAAGCCAAGCTTCTCTCAATCTCTTGGCGTGTGTGCTTTAATTTTTTTCGCACAAGAGAAAGGGACCTACAGTTTAACGTCGGATCCGAACGCCAAAGTTTGAGAATTTACTTTTTCATGGCTAGTTACTTCACAGCTGGCGCCAATAGCTGGTAAAGGTGACCGTATATGTAAAAGCTATTTTCTAAAGAAAGAAAAAAACTTTTATTATTAGATGTTCAGAGGCGAGATCGAACCCACGACCTCCCGCCCAGCAGTCCAGCACACTAACCACTGAGCCACACACGACCACTTCACGCACAATTGGCTAGCTGATAGCTTTATAACTTTTATTTAAATGGTCATAAAACCGCGAAATTCGCAAAATAATTTTAAGAGTGTTTATTAAAGCGCTTGATCATTAGATGACAATGCAGGAGTTGCGGAAATAGAAGGATTAGATCCCATGGGTAAACCAGAGGTGCATATTGAAGATACTAAAATAGCAAATTACGGGCCAAATAATCGCGAAATTTAAAAAAAAAATTCCAGTATTATGAGTATTGACGAAAGATTGAACAGTCCAAAATATTGCCAAGTTTGGAAATGGCAATGTAGACGGGTAAAAAAGAGGTGTAGATCAAACAAATTACAAAATTTTCTTATTCCTAAGATTATTATGAAGATTTGACAGACTGCCATAATAGATGGAAAATATATGTGGTTTAGATTGACCTGTTCCAAAAACATCGAAATTTACAAAATTGTACAATAAGTTCAGAATATCATAAAGATTTGATAGATGTTGAAAATATTAGAAATTTGGAAAGATTCTGATATCAGTTAATTAGACGTGTTGTTCAAACGGAACAAAAAATAAATTAATAAATATTATGCATACTTTGTACAATATCTATAAAGTCATTATTTATTCTTCTAAAAAAATGACATGAACTTAGGTTTGATAAGTTTACAAACTTACTGGTCATTAAACCATAATGCTCTGATGTTTTTGTACTAAGATATCTTGCTCTATTTGTTCTGGTTCCAAGGCACCAAGGCATCCACCACATCAACAGCTTCATTGTTACGTTGTAGCACATTACGTACATCCCCGGTGAAGCGCAAACAGTCAAGCAGTAGGAGCAACTTTTGCAGCTCAGTATCGTTGGGATCTCCACGAAAATCTGGGATGATTATGGAATTCGTTGGATTGCGAGACGAGTTATCAATAATCATAATGTTGGACAAGTCTTCATTGATAATACCCAGGAATTCGCTTGGAATCTCATGTATATTAATACAATCCTTGCGATAAAAGCGCAGACAAAAATATTTTCCCTTAGGGTTCAAATTGTTGAGTATTTTATCGGCATAGCTCTGCGTGGCGGCCGTATAGATTATCCAATCGAACCACAGCGATACCTTTTGCAGAAAGAAATCAACGTGCGGACGTTCCTGCACCTGAAATACTGTGCCCATCTGATTGATCGTACCCACGGTGAATTCAAAGTCATGTGGTACAGTTGGCACATGGCGATTGTTCCGAGACCGGCGAATGGCATGCATTAGGGTTCGGTTCATGTCCAGTTCTAGATTTTTAGGCTTCAGCTCCAGGAAACGACGCTGTTTCACAAGAGATAGTGGAAACTCGCGGTATGGTATGGGCTTGAATTTATAACAATAATCTTGCACACAACATGCCAGGTAAAAACCAACTATTGTAAGAGCTAGCAACAGCATTGCAGCAAACAATCCAACAAAAAAGATGTAGCCGATGTCGAATTCCCTGTAAAAAAAAAACAGTAAGAATTAGACTTTTGATGCAGGCAAAGACAACAAATTCGCCATTGCAACATCAGACATCGTACGTACATTATGTCTTCAAGCATATTGACCAAGAATTAACACGTAGCCCAGAAAATAGTAAGAAAATGTAAGATTAGTTTTATTTAGCAACTAAATGTGTTAAGCAACTTGTAAAATTTCACACACGACAGAAAATTCTTTCAGGTCAATCAAACAGTTTTGCCTGCTCGGTGACACTTGGGTATTCGATAGTATATCGATAGAAAATCTAGCTTTTTTAGCGGAAAAAAGCTTAATGTTGTGACTTGTGACGGTGACCAATTAACCCAAATACTCATATTTGTGTATCTTGAAATAATTAAAATTTATTATTCACGGAGCTTTCAATAAAAATACAGAAAATACGGATCCAGTATTGTATCGGTATTAAAATGAGGCCAACAAAGGATTTGGTGCATTTTTATACACTTGAAAAGTGTTTTATAATTTTGACCAGAATTTTGCAACGCATAGAAGGAATCATCTCCGACCACATAAAGTATATATATTCTTGATCAGCATGACGAGCTGAGTCGATTAAGCTTTGTCCGTCCGTCTGTCTGTTTATACGCGAACTAGTCCCTCAGTTTTGAAGCTAGCGAGCTAAAACTTTGCACAGAGACTTCCTTTTACTGCACGCTGCTAATATGTCGGAACCGCCCGGATCGGTTGACTACTTCTTGTAGCTGCCATAAAAATGATCGGTCGGAAAATGGGGTTTAGTCAGAAAAACCGATTTTTTTCTTAATATTACCGGTTTCAATCACGGTCATGGATAATATAAAATGTTTTTAAGCTAATCTGCGAAGTTTGGTCGAAGTCGCTAAACGTTGGGACAAGCGTTTTCAATTGTATCAAGACGTCGGCACAGACGAAGTTAGCGTTTTTATATAGAGTTTCTTTTTGTTTCGCCCGCTCTTTTGTGGAGGTGTATACTCCCAGCGGCGCAAACTTACATTACGGAATCGAGCACCTCTTAAACACTTCGAAGGCTGTGTGTCGCACAGCATCGATTACAACACAGTATACTTTTACATTAGCATGGCCGCTTTGTCGACTGCTAGCTTTCGAATCCTCATTACTTTGTATTCGACAAGCGGGCGATAGCCGATAGATTTTCGGAGCTCCATTACAACTGCATATAAACATCTATGAAATGTAATGGACGGTGTGGGTGGGCTGCCCACTAAGCGATACACATCGTATGCGCTGTTGTAATGCAGATACCTTACGACGTAATGTACTTTGCACTAAAAGGGATATAGACTGATAATGCTATTGAAGTACAGCTCCATGTGCGGATGTTAAGTTATATTATTTATTAAAGGTATATTTTAACAATTTGTTAGCCATTCCAATATACAAAAAATAATACAGATTGACTAGAAGCTATTTAAAATTAGTTTTTTTTTACTGATGCGGAGATGTACGCACACGCACACATATAGGTTTGTGTGTGGGAATGCATAAAGAAAACAAAAAAAACAAAGAAATCTTGAAAAGTCTCGAAGTCTTGAAAAACTCCATATGTAGCGAAAGTGTTTTATATTTGTGGGCTGTTGAAATGCATGATGTGGGCTCGCCTCATTTAGCTGTGCGCCGCTGCACCGTTTATATAGTCTCATTGATTTTGTTGACTTCCAGAAGAAATACTACATAACCATAGCGTTGCCACATCGTTAGATTTTCTAAACTAAATTGAAAATATATAGCTAAATGTTTTGGCACATAAAATATCACTATTTTTGATTAGTTTTCAACACTTCACTTACCAAGGATCGTGAAGATACGCACACTTGTGGAAGTATTTCATGTGACTTTGAAAGCTTTGCGATGATTTTAAAATTGTTTGAACTTTAATTTGATAAAAAATTTTGAATTCAAGCGGCTGACAAATCAGTGTGACCCTACCATTTGGCAGCAGTTTTTGGTTTTTTTTTTTGTGATTTTTAAGACTTTGTGGTCCCACAATAGCTTGCAATCCACTTAGGCTAGGTTTACATTGGGGCACACAATAAATGACGCATATTAAAATTTATCAAAATTTTTAAGTCGCCGAAAATCAAAATAAGGTGGTCACAGTGTGTCTAAAGCTTAGTAATCAGACAAACTAAATCGCTTTCGCTGGGTGCTTTCATAAGGCCTCTACGCTTGGTCGAACTCAGACAACCTAAAATTTCCGTTCATACCCAACGGAAAGGTAGTAGCGCTGCTAACTTGACAGGTTGAAGCGCTGAGTAAACCAGGCCATCCACACAAGAATTTGTTCAGCTCGACGAAATGTTCGTCGTTAGTGGAGGTGTTCGTGACAGATTTTTGTGTTCGACGTTTTGTTCGCAGAGAATAGAAATGTTTCTATCTTGCGAGTGTTCGTGCGAACATGTTCGTCAATGAATGGGAACATTTTGACGAACATTTGCCGTTCACATTGCGCTGTGACACTGAAATGTGACGCTCTGTGCCCCAATGTAAACATAGCCTTATCATAAATAACTGACAAACATGTGACATACATTTTTATTTGTTCTTGAATCTGGCCTATATGAGGAAATACACAAACAGATTGAAAGCATCATGAAGAGAATGACCTGTATAATTAATTAATAATATACGATTTGGGTCGCTATTTAGGACATAAGATATGTTTAAACAGTTACTACTTGAACATTATTTCGCATATTAAGCCAATAACTGATTATTTATTTAAATTTGGTGAGTACCAAAACCCTTAACCAAAATCCTCGAATTTTTAAACTAACTATTAATAATTTGTAATTGTTGGTCTATCTAAATCATATATTTATTTATTTATATATTGTAAGCTTATAGTTAAAACTACAGCTACAAGGGGGGGACAGCCATAGCTACTGTGGCTTTCGGCTGATTCTTATGAATTTTTACATGTTGATTGATAATACAGGTGGATATAAAGAGGGACTTAAGTTTAAAGTAACAGATTGTTTAATATTGTATATTGAAATGAATTATGATTAGACCAAATGAATGATATCTGATGATTTGAGGAATTTAATTATATCTAGAAGGTTTTTTGGAGAAGGATCGGTAAGGAGGGAGGTTAGGTTTCGGTTGGGGAAGCAGTTCCGTTGTCTTTGCAGAGAGATACATTCGTTTAGAACGTGTTCTATTGTGAGAGGATCAGTTGAGTTGCAAAGGTGGCAGTAGTTGCTATTGTTTTGTAGAAATCGATATTCGTGGGTGAGCCTTGTATGTCCGAGTCTAAGTCTTATAATTTTTACCAGTTCTTTTCAAGGTAGGCGACTAGTTTCTGACTGCTTAAGGTATTGGTCGATATTGATTTTGTTCGCATTGACGTACTGGTACCAGGGTGAAGTGTGCTGGATTAGGTTTGTGTTATTGTTTGAGAATGCGTATTTTATATATCTATTAATGTCAGTTTTATTAATATTTGAAGATGTGATAAGAGGTGATGTTGTAGCTCTTTTTGCTGCTTCGTCAGCATATTCGTTTCCTAATATTCCGACATGACTCGGTATCCAAAGGATTTTAATTTTTGGGAAAAATCTTATTAGGAGAGCTCTGATGGTTGCTGGGTAAAAGGACGAATTGCTTATGTTCTGAATAGCATCGATCGCTGCTAATGAGTCGGATCATATGCATATTTTCCCTGTTTTTTTGACTGCCATTTGTACTGCTTCTAGTAAAGCTATTATCTCCGCAGTATACACAGATGAATAGCTGGGCAAAATCGCAAGCTTAAGGACTTCCTTATCAGTGGTTATTGCATATGCTGAAACTCCTTTGTTTAAAGATCCGTCGGTGTATATAAATGTATGGTTACTTAGCTTGTGTTTTGTTTCGTTAGATGCTCCTTGGAAGATGTCTTTGCTTGTTTTCGATTTGATAAAGGATCTAAGGTGCGTATCTATTGTTTCGTCTTTTAAGTGCCAGGGTCGTGTAAATAGAGCTTTAGAATTCTTCGGTCTTCCTAAGCAGTCTAATGCCTTCATAACCTGATTTTGCTCATTTTTCCCATAATGTGTTTGTTTTACTTCAAGTTTTTTTTTTTTCTAAAAGTCGTCATAGTTTCTGTGAGTTTTTTCTCATATCATTTGATTCCGGACATTCATTGAATCATGTTAGGTCTCTCAGAGGCAAACAAAATCAAAAATTCACAACTTTGTCGTCCATACAAAATTTCTATTTCAATTCTTTTTAAAATTGACACTGCAAGAACTTACGGCGAACCAGTCCAATGACTTCTTGGAACTAGTGAAGGACGCCACAACGCAGTTTCCATACGAATTGCGCTAACCAACACTGGCCATAAACGTCACTTTGCCTCGTGTGTGGCCTGTAAATTTTTTTTTTTGGAGTTTGCACAAAGTTTCGTTTCTTTTTTTTTTTGTCGTGCCATAATTTTTGGGCTATATTTCGCCAACATGGATCTTGACGAGGAAACCACCAATCAACCGCCTGGTAAGTGTGTGACAAAGTGAAAGTGTTTTAAAGCAGTTAAAGGTGAAAAAAGAAGGTACAGTCCCTGCCAACATGCAGGTTAAAAAATAAATTTGAATAAAAATGTCTGCAAAGATTAAATCGCCATTGCCAGGAGCCGCCCCGGCAACGGCAACGACAATGTCGTCTGCAATTCCCAGACGTTTCCTCCCCCTCTGCAGCCCCCTCAATTGCAACTGCTCGCTCGTTTGGCTTATTGTGGCGGCGCGCCGCGGCGTCTGCCAGCTCAACTCGCTGGCGTGGCAAAAATAATGCGTATCCGTTGCGGATTTTGTGTGTTGCTCTCTCTCTTTCGCCCCGCAACTTCTTAATTTGTTTATTTGTGGCCCGTTGTTGTCGCCCGCCTTTCACCTTTAAACAATTCCCATTTACAAGCGGCGACAAATTTCAGTTTTTATTACTTTCGTTGTCAACTTTCTTTTGGGTCACTTTTTTTTTTTGTCGAGCCTTCCTGCCTGCGGGCAGACCACTGTCCATGTCCAGGACAATGCCGCTGGGCCATAACAATAAATAAGTTAATTTAAATACAATAAACACAATTGAAGCTGCGCCATGGCGACATTTCCCCTCCGCCATTTTCAGTTAAAACGCAGGCAAATCGATGGGGGAAATTCGGAAAGAAGTTTGCTTAAGTTGGTTATGAGTACACATCAGATTTTATTTTTGTTTTTGGTCTTAAAAAGCTGAAATTTTGGCATTAGACTAACTTTCCAAAATATGTCTTTTTTTTAGGTAAAAATTATATGCTAAAATAGGTTAAAATAGTTTCAAAATCAGTCTTTTCAAATATGGACATTCCCACAGAATGGTCCACTAAGATCGACAAAATACTTTTTTTTTTTAAATGATTTTTCTTAACATGACATGAAAAACAAAATTAAAATAAATAACATAATTCATTTAAAGCCTTTCTGATTCCATACTAAAAGAAAATTGGTTTGAATACTGAATTGCGTGCTAAATGTCGCGTTCTTCATAATATTAAAGCTTATAAAAAAAAAGCTAATGTAAATAACACTGTGCAATAGTCAAAAAAACTATCAAGCTAGACTATGCGGAATCTATCGATTCGTGTTACCCGAACTGAGTAAATCCCTATTAGCGTTTGGCTCGATTGGTAGCCCTTTTTATCTATGGACCCTCAAAGTTTTTGAAATTGGGTGTGATAACAAAAAAAAAAAAAAAATGACATCAGATTTGGGCATACAGCTCATTCAGTTTTAGTGATAGCTGCAAACTGTCTTCGGCAAAGTTGTAGCTGACAGTCCGCAGAATAAATCTTTCCTACAAAGTTTTTAAAAAAAAATTATGTTTTTCAGGGAGTTTTTCTTAAAAAACTTTTTTAAAAAATCGTATTTTTTTACTTTTTCGAAAATCAGAATTTTTGGCATACACTCTTTGGGAAAAATGAAGCTTTTGAGATAACCAACATCTCTTCTAAACAAGGTTTTACAATCTGAACACTTCTACATCCTCTAAAACGACCCCAAAAGTGTGTATTTCCAATAAAAATCACTTTTTTGTTGTCATTCTTCTTCTTCATCATCTTTATTGGCCCGATGCTTGCATCACAACCGTTTGACGGTCTCGGCCGCTGCAACTAATGTCAGCCAGTCGCTTCTGCTCCGTGCGAGCTGGCACCAGTTTTTCACGCCAAGCTTAGAAATGTCTTTCCGCACCTGGTCGTCCCACCTTAGAGGTGGTCGTCCCACCTTGCCTTGTCCCAGTTCTTTCGCATTCCTCTTGTAGACCATTTTTGCTGGAGCTTGATCTTCCATACGGGTAACATGTCCCAGCCAGCGCAGCCGCTGTTGCTTTATGCGCTTGACCAGACTAGTATCCCCATAGAGCTTATACAGTTCGTCATTCCTTCGGATGCGAAAGTCCTCGCCAACTTTCAAAGGTCCATAAATCCTGCGAAGAATCTTTCGCTCGAAAACGCCAGTCGTCGCCTCATCCGCTGATGATATTGCCCATGCTTCTGCGCCGTATTGCAGGACTGGGATGATAAGCGACTTATATAGCGCTATTTTTGTTCTTCGCTTGAGGTTTCTGCTCTTGAGCTCCCTACTTAGCCCGTAATAGCATCGGTTTGCGAGCGTGATTCTTCTTCGAATTTCCAGGCTGATGTTGTTGTCGCCGGTTATCATCGTTCCAAGGTAGACAAAGTCCTCTACAACTTTAAAGTTGTACTCTCCTATTGCAACAGATTGCCCAATTTGTGTGTACTTCTGTTTCGAGGACACTAGGTACTTCGTCTTGTCCTCGTTTACCGCTAAACCCATTAGTTCACACTGCTTCTCAATCTCTGAAAACGCATTGCTTACTGCCTGTTCGGTTTTGCCGATAATGTCAATATCATCGGCATATGCGAGTAGCATTACATCTTTATTAAAGATGGTGCCCGATCTGTTGGCATTTGGGCACTGGCGCAGTATATACTCCATCAGCAGATTAAAGAAGTCACACGATAAGGTGTCACCCTGCCTAAAACCTCTTTTGGTATCAAAAGGCTCGGAGAGGTTCGTTCCTATTTTGACGGAGCTTTGAGTGCTTCTCAACGTCATCATGCAAAGTCGAACGTACTTTGCTGGAATACCTAAAGTAGACAGGGCTTCGAAAAACCTTGACCTTATCGGCGTGTCGAAAGCGGCTTTGTAATCGATAAAAAGATGGTGATTTTCGATGTTTCTCTCATAGGTCTTCTCCAGGATTTGGCGCAATGTGAATATCTGGTCTGTGGTGGATTTACCAGGTCTAAAGCCACACTGATAAGGTCCAATCAGTGTATCAATTAGCGGCTTAAGGCGTTCACAAATAATGCGGGACAGAACCTTGTATGCGATGGGGAGGAGACTAATCCCGCGGTAGTTGGCGCAAACTGCAGGGTCTCCTTTTTTAAAGATTGGACAGAGAACACTTAGATTCCAATCGTCAGGCATGCTTTCATCAACCCATATACGGCACAGAAGTTGGTGCATGCACCTTACCAATTCTTCGTCTTCAGCCTTGAACAATTCAGCGGGCAGCTCATCAGCGCCTGGCGACTTGTTGTTCTTTAGCCTTCGTATGGCTAAACAGACTTCCTGTTGGGTCGGGGGGTCTATCTCAATGTTGTCGATTGGTGGCATCGTTACTTCTCTAAAGGCGGCATCATGTTCGTCATCGCCTCCCAGTAGGTTGGAAAAGTAACTTCTCCATTTGTTAAGCGCCACTTGCGGATCTGTGACCAGATTCCCCTGGTTGTCTTTGCATTGTGCGACTCTGGGTTTGAAACCTTCTGTTAATTGCTTAATCTTTTGGTAAAATTTTCGAGTCTCACTCATGCCGAATAACATCTCGACTTCCTCGCGCATGCGCCTTTCCTGCTCAAACTTTTTTCTTCTAAAAAGGCGTTTCTCCTCTTTCCTTTTCTCCAGTTATCGCTCTTTAGCGGCCCGCGTTACTCTCGACTGCAGACTCCTGTAGGCAGCGTTTTTCTCTGCAGTAGCGCGTCGGCACTCCTCGTCGTCATTCTTCTTTAGTTCTTTTTTTAGCAAAATAGCTGCCAATTAATTTTGTAAGCTTTTTAGCCAAACATTACGCATTTTACTTGTTCTTATCTAAGAATAAAGAAAAAAATTATTTTTTTACGGTTTTTTGAAAGTTCTGTAATTTATCAGCAAAAATGTTGCCAATTTAATACTGTATAAAATATTTTAACAAGCTAATACATTTTATATCAAGTTTTAACGTTTTCTGTAACTAGTTATCGTCACGTCAGGCATCAAAAGGTTTTGTTCCTTCAACAGTTTAGCCAGTTCTTCCGACTTGCGTTGAGGCAATTCTAGATTCGCAACCAAAAAATCGAGCCGGGCTTGCGATATCAGAATTGGTCCTCTTTGTGAATATTATGGCCCCGGACTAAAGTCAGACACAGTCTCTGTTTTATCGCTGTAGCAGCACACGTCTCCAGCAGCTTGACTGTCAGTAAGCTCACTTTGCTGAAGTTCAAGTGGCAATGAACGCTCTTTCGGCAACTGAACACTTGGAAGTTTTTGCTTTTATGGCATTCATGCTCCTCAGCAGTCCTCGGGATTATGCTTCCTGCCCGGATTCCTCCAAATGACAGGGGTGTCATAGCTTTCCGTTTTGGTATTCGAGGTCATTTCTTGGACGTATCAAACATACCAAATTCGGTGCCCATTTTTTTAAATAATACTATTTTTATAGCATTTTTGGTATGCTTTTTTAAATTTTTTACTACAACCAGAAGCATTTTTTTTGTATATCTTGCGCGAGTCTATTTTTGTAATAAATTTTCCACACACACAGCAAAAATTTTTAATGTTTCCTTAACACTTGTTCATTTTGCTTTTCTGTTTGATTTTATGCAGTGTAACGGTTCAACGCCAAAATACCACCCTTTATCAAAATACCACCAAATTTGTAATGGTCACACTGCGCGGATTTAGCGATTTAGTTGTCTAGGTACTAAGCTTAACGAAGAAATTAGTGATTTTTTTTTGGAAATGCACACTTTTGGGGTCGCTTTAGAAGATGTAGAAGTGTTCAGATCAGGGTTCCCCAAGAAGAGAGCACTAAAACGTGAATGTGTCTCTCTCTAACACACAATTAAGTATTACTTCGGCAAGCATTCGGCAAGTAAGTTCGTGCTCCCGGGGCTATCGCTGGGGAACTCTGGTTCAGATTGTAAACCATTGTTCAGAAGAGATGTTTGTTATCTCAAAAGCTTCATTAATTTGGCAAATACCCCAAACCCTTAGTTTTGTGTGTTTTCATTAATTTGCTTGCACACCTTCTCGAGTACTCACACTTACATGCTTTAGTGTTTCCTACTCTAAAGGAACTTTCGAACTTAGGGCGATATTTTTAAGCCTAAATAAGAGCTAGAGCCATCAAATTTAGCACGAGTGAAGATGTGATTGAAGCCTTTTAAAGCACAGTTCCCCAAGAAGAGAGCGCGAAAATGTGTCTGTGTCTCCCTCTCTAACACCCTGTAAAGCATAACTTCGGCAAGCTTTCGGTGTGAATTAGCGAATATGTTCGTGACCCCAGGGGCTATGTCTGTTCGTTTTCAGCTTTGTATAAAAATAAAAAAAAAAGCAACCCTCATGTCAACTCTCTGATTCTCCTAGCAGTCTATTCAAATTTTGCTCTAATCGTTTCCTGCATCTTTCTTCTTCCAGCTCCAATGGGCACCAATCCGGCATGTAAGAGTCTACGTTTTGTGACCTCATTCGAACATCTGCAGCAGTTGAGCGAGAATGTTGTTCTAGATGCCTTGGTGCATGTGGAGAAGCTATTGCCGGAATGGGAGTCACGCACATTTCAAATACGCATCCCCGTTTCGGTGGTACGCACCGAATTGCTTCACTCCATCTTTGATTGGGATTTGCTGCTCAAACTGATGCCTAACGAGCAGACAAATGGCGCCGCTGTACTCCAGCAGAAGGTCAATGATCTGGAGCTTTTATACAAGTTGACCAACGCCTTGCAGCGCATTCGTATCATACCGGAGCGTGAGTTTGATGTGAAGTTAATCATACGTCGTCCCAGCTATGATGTGGTGGTGCGTGATAATGGCTCAATTCTGGTGAATCAGATGCCCAGTCTGCTCATTGAGGTGATGTCCGCTCTACACGAAGATGAACTATATCAATCATTGGAGGCATCCGCAACTGTTCCAGAAGTGGCCATTCCAGTTGAGGAAAAAGTGCCGGGGTCTGTAGAGAATGGAGATGGTGATGGTCACAAGACCAACAATACAAGTGCTAGTTCCATTTCACCAGAAATAGCCTTGATTGCAGAGGAGGAGGAGCCGACCGAGATGGTCCCGGAGGAGAAACCCATTGCTGAAAACAAGGCTGACCCCAACCCATCGATGGACACTGATTCCAAGGATGCTGAAAACAAGTTGGAGCAGCAGGCTGACTCCACTGATTCCAAGGATGAGCTGCCAGCTGAACAAGCGGAGGAGGAGGTGGCTCCACAGCGTCGACGTCGCCCTATTTCCCTATTTCATCGCATGCGTAACTGGACACGTCAGGCCGTAAATCGTCTTACCATGACCCGTTAGGGATAAAACCAACAAAAAAAATCCGATTCCTACACCCGTTTTAACAAATTTTACAAATTTTAATTACCATCAAGTGGAATCAGTTCCATCATTCACGCGAGTCCCAATCTAACCTAATGTAGTCCTAAGGCTCAGGCAGGCCAAAAGAGCCCCTTGAAACATGAGGCTAACAAATTTCAAATTGTCATACTTACAGACTTATACACAAATTTATGACCATTAAAATATTTCGCACAGTATTTCCAAACTGCGACGTGTTTTTTTTTCTTTCTTTTTTTGCGGAATGTTTTCGCCTGGAAAACCCACTTACGCTCTGACAAGCTCAAATAGCTGGCAATCTTTTGTGGACAATGAACGATTCGAGTGGAATCAGAAGTGTAATCAGGCGAATGGTGGTAAAGGGCCAATTGAGATAAAGAAGTCAGCAATGGAAGTGCGAAAATAAGTAAAGTTAAAATAAGCAAGGATAAATTCGAGAAGAGAGAGTAAGGAATATAAAAAAATAAACATTTCAAGAGGAAGGAATAAGCTGGTGTGACAAAGAAAAAGTAGAGAGAAATGAGAAGAATAAATATGGAAATCCGTAGAAATTAGCAAGGATTTCAAATTAAAAGAGGAAGAAAATAAAGCAAACAAGTTGGCAAGCGGTAGGAATAAAAAAAGAAGAGGCAGACATATATAAAGAAAGAGAAAGAAATAACGAAAGCCGTAAATAAGGCACGGAATAGAACAAAAAGAGGAAGAAATTAGGTAGGCAGTTGGAAAGATCAAAGTTTCTATGCTATCTTCTCCGTCAGTTTTAAAGCTATCTTACATACACAATACACTGCATATTTCTCGGAACCGGCCGAATCGGATGACTATAGCATAAAACTACCATAGGGACGATCGGTCGAAAAACTAGTTATTGTAAGCAAAACTCGTTTTGATGTGAAACATCTTTAATTTCGGTACGGACGATTTTAGTAGGAGTAAAATTTGATTTCAGTGTCACGTGACGCTGACGGACGATTTTAGTAGGAGTAAAATTTGGCTTGAGCGTCACGTGACTCTGACGCCAACCATATTATGTTGCTGTGTTTGCTTCGGCAGTGGCTCAGCCAAAAAATCAAAACAAAGAAAACTACCACAACAACAACGAAAAAACAATATAGAGCGTACTCCCACAACTTTTGCTGTAAGCGCGAGAGGAAAAAAAAGTGAGCTTGTGTTAGTAAACAAGAGAGCTTTCTCCAGACAATACGCATTTTACTTGCTAGGCAGTGCTCACCGATTCACACAACCATAACTTCGGCTCGCGTTTGCTTAAAAATTTGACTTCGGCTCGTGCGAGCCTTAGGTGAACGGGTCTGTACTAAGTACTAAAAAGACAGGGCACTGAGAGCAGCATCAAACCGTTTAAGTTGTATCATGGTTTTCTTCTTCTGACAAACTGCCATTGCTGATTTGTATACCAAGGTGAGAGCTTCTTTATGATGTGAAACATCTGTAATTTCGGTACGGACGATTTTAGTAGGAGTAAAATTTGATTTCGCGCGACTCTGACGTCATTCATATTTTGTGTCGTTTTGATTTGTGCAGTTTCCCGGCAAACACACACATAAGAGGATGGGCAGAGGGGGGAAGTGAAGAGGTAGGAAAGATGCTGAAGAGGGGCAACTGGGTGTGTTCTGGAAAAGATCTGGGTGTGGTCTTGGTGCGATCTTGTGGTATGTGGGAGAGATTTGGGTAGAATCTTAACTGTGCGGGATCTGGGAGGAATCTGGGAGCGTTATGGGTGGGATCTGTGTGGGATCTAGACGAGCATCTGGGTGGGAGCTGGGCGAGATCTGGCAGAGTACTGGGTGGAATCTGGGTGAGATTTTGGTGGGATCTGGGTGGGAATAGGGGTAAGATCTGAGTGGGATCTAAGTAGTATCTGGGTGGTTTCTGGTCGGGATCTGGGTGGGAATGAGGTAAGATCTGGGTGGTTTCTAGGTGGGGTCTTGGCGGGATTTAGGTGGGATGTGGAAGGGATCTGGGTGGCATCTGGGATGGATCAGGATGGGATCTGGAACGGATCTGACAAGATCTGGGTGGGATCTGAAAGGGATCGCGGTGGGATCTGGATGCAATCTAGAAGGGATCTGGGCGAGATCTGGATGGAATCTGGGTGGGATCTGTGTGGGATCTGAAAGAGATCTGGGTGGGATCTGAATGGGATCTGGAAGGGATTTGGGCAAGACATGGGCGAGTTCTGGGTGGGAACTGGAAGGGACCTGGAAGGGATCTGGGTCGGATCTGGTGGTATCTTGGGGGGTGAAACATTATCATTTATCTTTCGATCAGCGCATTAAACTTCCTGAAAAAATTAAAGAACTCTGCAGCAAGTGATCCTGTTTTTATTAGTATTTCTACTCCCCGTTATTTGTCTTCTTTCGAAAGAGCGACCTTGCTGATTTATAATATCATAAAGAGAACTTGTGATTTGAATATAAAAAAATAAGCTCTTAAACTTATCATCATGTTTCACATCAAAGACTCGTGAATGCTAGCGACACTCACATCTTTTTTTTGAAAACTTTACACGTCTCAGTTTTGAATATACTGAAGAATATATTGTATAGCTGCCATATAACAAACTGACAGACATATATCAAGCTCCAAGGATATATAAACTTCGGTCCCTCTATTTATTTATTTCATTTTTAACATTAGATGTTTTTTAAACTCATTTGAATTTAAATTTATGAAACCGAAGAAGTGTGTGTTTTTTTTTAATTCATCATCTGTCTAAATTAAGCAGTCTTAGTTAGTGCGATTCTTAAAAAATAACTTTTTTTTATGTTTTTATATTCTTCCAAGGCGCCTAAAAATTCAATTTCTTGCATTTTCGGGCATAAAACGGATTATTTAAAAATATTTTTGGTCGTATAATTGAAACTACTAAACCAATTTAAAAACATTGTTCTACGCGATGCTTATGCTTAACTAGCATTCGATTTATATATTGCTCGATTTTATCTGACTATTATGAAGTGAGATAAGGCTTAAAATGTAAGCGCACCGACTTGAATAATTTTTTAATCGATTTTTGAGCTCACCATTTCATAGTTGAAATTTGTCTTTTTGGCTGTAAACTAGTGTAATTTATTTATTCTACTGTCCTGATCAGTGATCAGCGATCCTTCAAAAATTACGTTTTCAGAGATGGAGTTATTTGTAATTACTTTAAGGATACACAACCTTTTTACGTTTCTTCAGACTTATGTTTTTTTTTTATTTACCATTATATCTTAGTACCAGAATATAGAATTGATACCCCTTGGAGTTTAGTAATCCATTTTGACATAACTCGAGTTATGCTGTTCTTTCTAGTATGCCACAGATATGTTAAGTGTTAAAGCTCAGTTCCAGTCAACGCGAGCCTGAAATAGATTAAAATATGCATAAATTGAAATGATATAAGATACATGGTATTGCAAAAATGCGCAAAAGTGACAATCTCATCATCTACATAGCGGTTGTATCCACAATAATCGATTGTCAAACTTCGCTTTCATTTATTATAAATTTTGTAATTTACTTACGGTCTGATGTTTGAGGTTTTTGATTTACTCGTTGCAGACTATTTCAGTGATTTCTTTGAAGGGTTGTGACAAAGACAATACATATATAGATACCGCATCTCATACAATATTTTTTTTTGGGGATCCAATGTCAGCTCCCAATAAAAATCGTTATTTGCGCCACATGTGTCATCTAAATTATCTATAAATTTTTGCTCTTAGCAGAATAGCTAATTTAGAAAACGTATAGCTAAGTTTCAGTATACGCATCCTCGTAATGGCAGCGAAATGCAAAAATTTGCATCCAGTGTCAGCTCCCAAAAAGACTCGTTTTTAGTTTCACATGCGTCATCTGTAATATAAATAAATCTTTGGTTGTGATCATTAACTTTAATAAAATAACTTTTAAGCATTTTGCTTCACATGTCCAGAGCACAAGAAACAGTTATTCGCATCAGTGTGACCAAACGTTAAAATGAAAATATTCCCGAATATGTTTACTCTCTTTGCTGCTGCGGTAGCACGATATGGCTATCGTGCATCTGATCTTTCATAATCCTTTGGCGGATCGATAAGTAGTTCTGACTAGTAAATATGTCTAAAATAAATATACCATCTGTCTGCAAAGCTGAGAGATGTGTTAAAGTTTTTAGAAAATTGAGAGGACAATCTGAATTATCTTAAAAATTTGAAGCAAAATTCACACAAATTTAGCCCTCTCACCGCACCGCATGAAGCAAGCGCTCGGCGAGTAAATATGGGTGCATCTGGGTAGCGCTCTTTGTAAGTTTTTAACAAGATATCTTCTTTATTTCTCTGTTGGCGCAAACATGTTTGGGGCTCTGACTGATCTTTATTTTTTTGCTCATAACTTTAGTATCGGTTGTCTGATCTGTATCGTGTTACGCCACTTTTACTGAACCAAAGATATAAGAATATGGGTGCAGGCTCTCTTAATAAATTGTTCAGACGCTCTCTTGTACGCATACAGCGACAGCCGACACACTGTGCACACGTATTAATAGTCGGACTTGGATGCATAACAGATGTCCATATTTCATGCCAACTTGTCACGTCAGAAGGCATGAGAAAATCTGAAGGTTCCGTTTCGTTTGTCTTAAGAAACGCCGTGAAACTCAGGGGTTGTTGTTGTAACCGTTAACCGTTTGGGTGACGTCACGCACCAGCCTTCGGGTTCCGCGTTTCTCCTTACGAGCTCAGTACTTCAGATGCACTGACTTTGTATATCGTAGGGAAGAAGACCTGGCCGTAAGCTTACAAATTCATGTTTTTTGCATGCCTTTGAGTGAAATGTCGCCCCCATAATCAACTTAACTACATTTGAGTTTATTTGCAATACAAACCAACAACTATTTTTGTTTATTTCTATTATTATTACTGATGTTCGCCATGATGCCTTTGGTTTCTAATGATAGGGATGTTTGTTACTGAATTTGACTTTAAAAGTGTTGTTGCTTATCGTTTTTGCAAGAATGACCTGTTTTAAGTAATAAAGTTGATTAATAATGACAAATTAATGATAATTATAATACTTTAGTGCTATTGAGTCCGTAGATGTAACTAAATTCGATACTCACCAACAAATGTATTCATTTTCATTCATAATTGAAAATTTTTTTTATATATTCTCTGGGAACACGTCTTTTTTCTGCATAAGCCGAAATCTCACTGACCTAAGCATTTTTTTCGCTTTTCTCTCCCTCGTTTGGTCAACGTTCGCCAACTGAGAAAAAAACGTGGGAGTTTTTCATGATGATAAATGCGCTAATGTCATGCCAAAAAATTATGTAGTGACTATTTTCCTAAAATTTCATGCCACCAAATGTACTTATTTTGGGAAGCACATGCTGCAAAGTCCTGCAAAGCCTCAGTTGTACCTGTTTGCTTAAAGTGACTAGAGGGGACCTTATAAAACGTAGTATCTTTAGGCACGCTCAACTTTAGCGTTGAACCATGGCAAGGACAAACTCTGAATCGCAAACGAGGCTAACTAAAAAAATCGTTGATTCCCTTCAGTCATTGAAAGCGATTACTTCACTCAAAAACTTAATAGTTTCTTCGTTATTCTTCCATTTCCCTAAATATAAATAATATTATTAACCCTATGTTTTCCTAATATCGGAAAATTCTTCCAAAATGGGAAAAAACTTTTTACTTGGTTGTAAACTGAAGTGAACTGAAAATATGTAATTTTTTGAAGAATGCTGTGGTTTTCAGGCAACAATGAACTTTATGAAAATCAGAGAATTAGATCAGCAGAAGACAATTTAAATAAATTAAAAAAATAAACTTCAGCTTCTGTTGTTTTATAAGATCAACTATGAAATTTTTGCAGCACATGCTCAACTAGATTTCTCCAATACTCTATCCATCTGAAGCATTTCTCCAAATAGTCATCATGTAGTATTTTATTATTGGTATCTGATGGAATAACTTGTAGAATCTTTCAGATCTTTAAGATCATTCAGCAGGCCGGATGCATCAGTGTCATTGATTTAAAAAATCTCGTTGATTTGTGGCATTTTCAATAGAATTGAATCTTATTGTTCCTTTTCAAGAACTGCTTGAGGTAATTCGAGAGGTATCAGATTTATACCTCCGAAGCCAAGCCTTTCGAAGCCATTTATCGTGGCATATGGCAAGTGTTAATTATTGTCGATAAATGACTGACAAGGGTGAAAAGCTATTGATTTGTTCCAATAGAAAAATAAATCTAAAAAGAAGCCAAAATTCTTTTAAAAAAGCCAGAATTCCCGCTTCCCGCATTTTGTAATTTTTTCCCGCAATACGGTTTAAAAAAAAGCCAGAAATGACGGGAAAAAAGCTGATATGGCAACACTGCTCTCAACTTTGTGCGAGCGGAGAGAGCGCGATTTTCGTCAACACCATTCAAAAAGCGTTATATTGCAAAACCAACGTAAGGCCGTTCGGCATCCTACAGATTACATTGCTCTTTGGTTCAACCCTCGATTATGGGTTGGAGCATTTTAGCCAAGGAATTGGTTGAATTTACCGATAAAGTTTTCTCTGTATATGTACTCAGCAGTTCGGATGGTACTCGAAGTTAAGAACAGAAAATGTGACTCTCTAACTTTCTCTGGCTTCGGCAATCATTAGGGGCTATGGCTCCGTTTTAGAACCTAAGTAAGTTTCGAGCCAAATGCTCAGTTCTTTGGCTATTAGTTTTAAATGTTAATTTCCTAACCCTCAGTCCATTGCAGTGCCAAGTTGCATTCGATGCTTAAATTCAACTGTTTAACATTTCTCCTACATTTGGCGAGTATGTACTTCCACTTTCAACGGGCCAAATGATGAGATTGTTTAACAGAAAAATATGAAAGCGACTTTGCCCAGTCAGTACTCTGCAAATGTTGTGCATAAGATAAATAGAGCACAAAACGCTTTGAGGCAACATTAAAAGGCAACGATGCGATGTACAATGTACATATGTCTGGCAGTGGCAGTGACGCCACCTGACGGCAGGCATAAAAATTCATTCACTAATGGCTCCGCCAGTGAAGGGCTTTGGTCCACACCCCTGCCCCCTTTGCTCCCTCCCCTGTTCCTTTTTTTGCCATTTGTATTTGCACTTCTATTGGCAACATGTGGCGCTTTTATTAAAAATTCATTTGCTCATAATACACACAGGAGGAGCAGGACCAGACCGCTCTGTCTGACTCGGACGCATCTTGGCGGCGGCTTTCGATTTTTGTTTTTCCTATTTTTCCTTTGACCTTCAACAGCTGCTGGATTTATACAGGCAGCAGGCAATGCAGGCAGGCTTCCCCTTTTGAAAAGTATTTTTGACCCGCATACGTAAAATGTAAAATACGGTGATGGATTGCTTAAATAGCCGCTGATGGGCTTTAAATGGGCAGCCAAGCCGGCCTGGAGACATATGTCAGTGTAGCGTCAAGTCTGGTAGCTGTAGCATACAAAAAAGAAACAGTATATATTTATAAATATATTTCTTAATTTCGATAATTTCGAATATACAATCATGTTTCGTAATATTCCCACCCTGCAGACGCGTCTGCAGTTCAATTCAACTGGCTTCATATTTGACAATTGCATGCGGTAAGTAATTTAAGTATAAATTAAGGCAATTCTTTTTTTTTCAATGAGTATCTGCAGCAATAAAGCTCTCTTTGCCGAGGGACGTGCGCCACCGGTCCTTCATACTAGCGGTACCACTGTGGTGGGCATTGAGTTCGACAAGGGCGTCATGATAGCCGCGGATTCCAGAATTGTACAGGGTGATATAATAGTCTCAAATAATTGCATGAAGTTACATCGTTTGCAGAAAAATATTTAGTAAGTATATAAGATCTGTTTATTTGCAGATTGTAAAGAACCCTAAAACACACATGCTGATCTTAGCGTTGCGTGTGTATGTTTAGCCACGCGAAGCGTTGCATTAAAGAGCAGTATAAGCTCGTATACTATCGGCGTTGAGCGCTGCTGAATACATAGAAGATAGGAACGTTCAAACCGCAGTGTATTGTTTCTGAAAAGAATTTTCATACGGCAAAGGCTGATCATTTTGCCCAGAAGTGCCAAGTCGATTTAGCTTTGTCCGTCCGTCTATCTATCGGTTTCTATGCAAACTAGTCTCGCAGTTTTAAGCTGAATATCGTCGAGTTGACTGGACATGTGTGCATGTGCGAGTATAATTCCGCCAGCCATCGTTCTCTTTTTGACCAGGTCTGGACCAAGGGTTCTTGAGTGGCTATTTAAGCCAGGCTGAAGAAGCACCTTGAACTCTGATATGACGTCTGATCGTTTTGTTCGCTGTGAAAACCGTTGTTGATAAGTTAGTTGAAAGCTCTTTTTAGCGGTCGTTGTTGTTTCTGGGCGGGGAAAGCATTGAAAACCTCACTTGGACTTGGAGTTCCTCACCCACTCCTATTCTCGGATTCCATCTTGCGCTAAGTATAGATCCATGTCTAGGATTTGTATTCAAATTGCGCTGTCTGTCAGCGCGATGCAAGGTCTTGATGATTTTTTGACCATTGTTTTGCGACACTGTCACAACGACAGTGAATGGTCTCCGAATGCCTAGGCTTAGCTCTTTCCGTTCTGCGTCTTCTATGGACCGAATCCGTCTCGTGCTTAAACCTATACAGATCGAACTTAAGGCATCTGTGTCCCGTTAGTAACTGGGTTAAATAGAAATCAATTTGTCCGTGTTTTCTACCCAACTTGTCCAACTGGCGTTGGTTGTAGACATCCACTTCGTCTGGGGTACACTCCCGTCGCGACTCATCTGTAGGAGAGTTCCGACTTTCTGCTGCAAGTAGGTCTCAAACAGTGTGCCTTCGGATCCTCTGCGTTCTTATCGCCTTTTGGGAGTAACACCAATCTTTGGAGCTTTCATCTCTTTGGAAAAACTCGTTCGCGGATGCAACTGTTGAATAGGACGACGATAATTTGTATAGCTCTGGTAGGGCGCGATAGGGCCGCACGTACTATGTTCAGGTTCCTCATCAATGTCTGTCCATATCCTCGCTGGTATTTCCGGCTGGAGCGTAAACTAGGTTTTGACCATAGTTCCGAGTTGCGTTGGGCACGTGGGTGTGGGTCGTCTCGCAAGTTTACTGTAGCATGCAACGTGCAACAAAATGTTGCAGGCTCTCGAGCGGATGGAGGTGTAGCAGACTCGGAGGGGCACTCGCTTGTTCCGGCTATTTTAATCGGTAGTGGGATGGGTTCCACAAATGGTTCCTAGTTGCCACATGCTCGCCTATATATGCTCAATTTTATAGAAATTCGCGTGCGGGTTCTCATTCAAATCGATCGATCAGATAGTGAGGAAAGAATGTAAGAAGTGAAAGGGAAGAAAACTAGCTACATATAATACACATCCATCGGCCCAAACTGCTATCAGAGCCAGAGTCGCTGTCATTTGTGCTGTGCAGATGTTGTTGCCACAGCTAATGCCCACCCTACCATGACCACCTTTATGCCAAGGTCAAGCTATGACCGGTGATCCCTAAGGACAGTCGACTCTAAGATTCCATTCTCTTCTTTAAACGTTGCATGGTTCCCAAACAAAAGTACTTAGCAAATCATCACTTCATTCAACATTCTAAATTTATTAATAAACAACTTCATTATCTGCAGCAAAAATTAAAATCATCATAAAGGGATATATTCAGGGATTAAGGCAAATAACTAATATTAGAATATAAAAATAAAGGTAAAGTTGATTAAATGTACAAATAATAAGGCTAGCAATAAGATTTAGTTAAGTTCCTATATTTATCTTTAATTAAGCTTCATTATTACGAATGGTTAGCAATCAGATTTAGTTAAATTTCAATATTAATCTTTAATTAAATTTCATTATTAAGTTTGATTTTAAGCTTTTCTAGTTTCGTTTTTATTTTACTTCATCATTAAGTTAGAACGTTCATGGTTTGATTGACGTTAATGATCATTGGCTATGGCAAACATTTTAGCTAACCGCGAGGCCCACGAATGGCTCGAGAAACAAAAAGAACTTCGCTAATGATCATTAAGAGTCATAAATGCATTGGCTGATAAGCATGTAAATATTTTATGGCAATAAAATAACAGCTGATTGATTTTAAATTGAATTGAAATTAAACATTTAATTACTTTTATGTTGCGCAAATGAATTTTGAATTTTGGTTCGTTTAGGTATGAAGATCGCCAGTAAATAAAACAAACATATTTTTGGTTTAATTCTTCGGCTTAAGCCGGTCACTCACCCAACACATATCCAATGTTGAAAGCGCTCTCAGGTTGTTGTTGTTGCTGTTAAATTGGGCTTTTGGGGCTTTTGTTGTAAGAAAAATATATTGTTTATTTATTGGGCGGGGATATTAGAACCTTGAGCTTAAGCAAAGACCCTTTCTTCGGCAACAAAAAAATTAATAAATGCACTTTGATGTGGACACCTTTGCATGTGTGAATTTTAGGCTATTTTTTTCCATGAATTTTCGCACTTAGTAACAGGAGGAGACTTAAACTTTTAAAAATTATTTGAACAGTTTTAACTGTTTGCTGACCACTTAATTAGTTGTTAGCTGATTGAGTTGAAACTTCATATAAAATGTATAATTTTTTTCTGCACGTGGGCAGACCATTATGTAACAATTGGGTATGATCTGTCTGAGGGTACGAAGCAACAAAAAAAACTCTGTTTGCACTATCCCATATTTAGCTGGGAGGATTAAGGGTTTTCACCACCAAAATTTCCGCAATTTCCCCTTCGGGAGGAAAAACCGAACTGGGCTGTAGTTTTGGGCTGCGACTTCTCTAGCCACGCGTGTGTAGGGCTTAGCTTTCGCAAGGGAACTGCACTCAACGGCAGACGAATGATCGGTGGATGCTTTGCGTATTCTTCTGTTGCTCTGCTCAAGTTAGAGTGGAAGAGGGGGAGTGAAGAGAAACAAAGAGCATTTAATGCCAGCGCCTGTGGCTGTGGGTGGAGTACTTCAGCGGCATGAGTCAGGGGGATTTTCGCTCGATCCACATGAATTGGGAGGATGGCCTGAGGTACCAATCTTCTCGTGCACTTTAAGTTTCTTCACTAGGAGGTGGTTCTTCCATGGGTACTCTGGGGTACAATGGAGGCCACAAAAGGCACCTTGGGGGTCGCACTGGGGGCTAAACCTATAAGGTTAGAAAGCCACCTGGTTAGACTCGGCTATGGACAAGTCCACAAAGTAAGTAAACTTACTCTTAGAGTCTTGCCGGTAGTATTTATGAGTGGGTCTGGCTTAGCCAAGCACTCAATCACTTTTCACTTTGTAGTTTTAGATTTTAATTTAGGATTTTAATTTGTTCACGATTAAAATTTTGTGTACTGCACTTGAGGAAAGTCAAAACGGAAAAGAAGGAATGGTTTGGTAAGGCGAGCATTGGACCTGTTAACAGAGGCTTGGTTGCAATTTTGATCAAATCCCAAATTTTTTTATTAGACGTTTGAGTCTGTTATGAGCGTTTTGATTAATTGCATTTTGTTGCTCATAACATTTCGCTCAACCAAGTTTACCTAGTGAATTGTGAGTGATATATTATTTTGACACAATTTTAGCTACATGGTAAAAAACTGAAATTCGAACGACAAGCGCCCTACATTACCCATTGGCACCCTGTAAGCCTGACCGAAGGGCTGCTTCTCGGCCTCATCGCAAGGCTTTTTCCAACAGTTTGCTTTACTGGGCATTAATGCCCTTTTAGCCTGTTGCTTGGCCTGTAGGTTCAATGGTCTTCTCCAGCATCGCTTCATCGTCCGTTGATATCGCCTTCTTGAGCTGTGGCAGTCATGTCATGCCTTCGCTGGGATATGATGTTGCTTACAATAGCTTCATGGAGCTTTAGAGGTGTTCTTCCACAGCTCCAGATCGCTGCTCCATACGTTTGGTTTTGGATCCAAACGCTGTCCGGCATGGCCTGGTATAACAGGCATATAAGTGCCAAGGTCTTGGGCCTATACCTATAGTGTATGCGTGTATGCACTTATTGATGAAGCCATATTGTTGGCACTTTACTTATGTGAATTTGTTTAATGTTTTTTGCACATTTCACTTTTGGTGTTTTGTTGCTGTTGCAGTGAGTTTCTATGCTCTCTTGTGTGCGCCACCCTTTTGGCGACTGTGTCTATCGATATCATATTGTTATCGAAATTACACAATATGTATTAAATAGTATTTGTTTTCAAAAGGGGTCACCATATGTGGCTAAGCCAAGTAGTTTAAAACACGGATTAGGGTAAAGTTCTGTTTATTGGAGACGGAGTATTGCCGGTAAGAATGAGTGTCACAGAAAGGAGGAGAGATAAGTCAGTGTGAAAGGGCTGTAATATCGATGGAAGCTGGATGAACAGTGACTTCTCATAACTTGAGTATAGTTTTTCCAGTCTTTAACTTTTCTTCCGCAAATCAATAAATAATCTTGATTACGAAATATCTTTAGAAGGTGTCTTCAAAACCATTTGATTACATTTATTTTTCTTTAATTTTAAATATTTGGTCCTCTCTCTCTTTATTTCTTCATTCTCATAGTATTGGGGGCGCTGGAGTTTCCGGTGATCTGACTCGTGTGGCCGCCATCGTTGAGGCCCAACTTGACTTGCACCGTATGAACACAAACTATCGTATGGTTCCCGTCGTTTGTGCCAGCACAATGGTCAAATCATTGCTATACCGATATCAGGACCAATTGGTTTGCAGTTTCGTTGTCGGTGGCGTGGACAGGAAAGGCAGTCACTTATATTGTGTCCATTACGGTGGATCCTCGGATCCTATTCCCTTCACAACAGTGGGATCGGGCTGCTTTGCGGCCATGGCTATACTGGAAACCCGTTGGAAATTGAATATGAATGAGAAAGATGCACGCAATTTGGTCTGCGATGCTGTGGCCGCTGGCATTAATAGCGATCTGTGCTCCGGCTCCCATGCAGATGTCTGCATAATGCGCACAGATTTCACTGTGGAACATTGCAGGGAAGAGCTCTTTAAGGCGCGCTGCCCCATTCAATGTCCCGTGGAGGTGAAGAAGGGAACAACTGAAGTCATCAAGACTGTTGTGTACCATCTTAATGTGGTGCAACCACGTGTCCGTCCCATGAAGTCGCCAACCAGACGGCAATCGATTAACAGCCGAAAGCGAGGTCGTTGCGGCGATGATGGGCCACCAAAAAAAAAACAAAAGCGTTACTAGAAAAGTTTTCAATTTAACATGCAGCAAAATACCACAAGCAATCAAATATGTTCCGTTCCGTCAATCGAACCACTGCTTCGTCTGTTAATTTCACTCGCTCTTCTGGATACAAGTGCTGGAATGGAGCAATAAATATTAAAGAGAAAATTTGAGCTGTCTTATCAATTTGGCTGGGGGCCAAAACGGATATTTTGTAGTATCAGTAGGAAATCACTGTGGTTAGAGTGAGACGACCATATTTCCAAATGTATCCAAACAGCTGACCCAAATGTATCTAGAGCAGGGTTCCCCAAGAAGAGAGCCCCAAAATGTGACTGTGTCTCTCTCTCTATCACACATTAAAGCAGGGTTCCCCAAGAAGAGAGCGCTAAAACGTGACTGTCTCTCTCTAACACACAATGAAGTATGACTTCGGCAAGTAAGTGAGTGCTCCCGGGGCTATCGCTGGGGAACTCTGCAGTAAAGCATGACTTCAGCAAGCATTTGGTGGGAATTGGCGAGTATGTTCGTGCCTCAGGGGCAATGTCTGGGGAACTCTGATCTAGAGAGAGTAAAAATTTCGTTTGCCTTGGACGAAAATACTGCTGCACAAGGATCGCTGTAAGTCACGCTACTGCGAGAGAGAGAACGTCTCACGTGCTTTTGTCACAGACACGAGACGAACGTAAGAATGTGGGAGTGGGTGTATAGAGAAAGCAAGTAAGTCGGCTGAATGCTTTCGCCAGACAAAACGGTACAGTATGTTGAAGAGTTGGTGAAAAGTGCTATGTAGTTTTCGTATACTGAACACGAAAATGTATTCGTCTAGATTTTTGTTAATTTGATCTTGAAGTTGCTTAAAATGTATATTTTGATCCTATTTAGAGGCGCTTTATAAAGGACCTATACATTTGTTTTTGACACTCTTTGATAATATCGTCTAGTGATATTTCTTAGCTTTAAAATAAATTGTCCCAAACAATTCTACGATTTTCTTAAGCCAAGATCTACCATTTTGAATGCATGTGTTAGATGTCAATTTATTTTGTTCTACCCATAAGTATGCAATGGGTTTTGTTTTGAATACTAGCCTATTGTTGTGTAAATGCATAGCTTACATTTTGGCAGTAAATCATTTATTTGATTTTGAACACCTTACGAAAATCGTTCAATTGTTGTTCAAAGTTAAAGAGTTCTTTCCGCGAGAGTTACTTTCCGATGATATCAAAGAGAGTCTAAGCTATCAAGCTTTGCCCTTGTGTGTGTAGCAGAGAATCGCAAAGTAAATGTCATGATATCAAACATGAGCAATAAGCAAACAAACAAATGCCTCGTGAGAGAAGAAAAAGCCGAATGCACACGTCGTGAAAGCAAGCCGCCGACCGTACTACACGTACTCTCTCTCGTCGGCTGCGACGTCGACAGAATTATAAGTTCCTATCCCATGGGATAGGCTTTTGGCATTTTGGGCACCACTGGTCCAAGCAAAGAAAGGAACGGAAAAAAAGAAGTCAGAATGAAATAAAACTAGTCAACACAGAGACGTAAAGCTGATCGAGCAGAGGATAAATGCCAATCCCCCTCCTCAGCCAGCCAAATTCTCAGCTACCCTCCTAATGACCTGGTCCAAAGAGGTCAAGACGCATTTGGATATCCATATCGGTGGCATAGGATACCCATAGGATATCGACTCCATGTTTACTTTCTCCAAGCACTCGGAACATGCATATTTGTGAAAAAAGGCATAGCAAGAAACATTTTTAAGAAAAAATCAGTTTTAAGGTCTGCGACTTGGATTCAAAGTTTAACACTCATACGTACTGTTGCCCTTGCCTACATGTTTAATTTTTAAGTAGTTGGCGTAGACTTGGTTTGAAGTCTTAACATTTGACAAAACGGTACCATGACCGTTAAAAAAATGTTCTTTATATAACCAACAAAATATGTAGGTAAATAATATTCACTTAATATATATTTGGTAAAAATTGTATATTACGATAAATTTTCTACTGTTTTGCGCTGTTCACTTCTAGATGAAAGCAAGTTTTAGCCGTACATTAAGAGGCTATCAGGATATCTTTGAAGTCAGGTTCCACACTGAACTGAAGTGCTGCGCATCACGGTTGCAGCCGTTCCTGTGAATAGTCTACTTTTACTGGGCTGCTTATAAATAAACTTCATCATGATCGAAAAATAATGCGGATTACTATACTACTATGGGCAAAAAATACAGGGAAATTGTTCATGAGTCAAAAACTCATTTCATTCCATTGGAAGTAATCTCCCCCTAATTCCACACACTTGCGCCAACGTTTTTCACAATTTTGTTTGTGTTTGTAGGATAATTTTAAGAACATGCTGCTAAGTCTTCTTCTGGAAAATTCCTCTATCTCCTTTATCGATTCAAAACGGTGTCCACGTTGCGGTCTCTTGAGTTTAGCAAATTGCCCATGGTAGCCCAAATGGGAACTCAAAATGGTTTCCACTGTTATGTCTGTAGTATCTGACTAGAAGGACAGTGCGTTCATGCGGACATGGCCCTTGTTGAAACCCCACTCGTGGACCAGCTGACTCCGTCATTAAGAGTCGGATCATATTTGTAATTTAAAGTGAAATGACAGATGAGAATCTTGTGAAGACAACCAACTACACCACGGTAAGTAATGTGTGTGTGTGTGTATTTAGTATATTAAACCACAATATTCAAGCGATACAAAGTAAAAGTACGGCGACTCTCTCTAATACACACATATGTGTATGCATGTCTGCACAAAGCCGCAACGGCTCTGAAATAATTTAATTAAATTGTGTTCTCCATTTGTATCCAATAATACGGGAAAAACTTATGACAGAAATAAGCACAAATGAGAATAAGTTCAATCATAAATTCTTTCTCAATTTCCATCTGTTATTATTATTAATCGCGTTTGGGATTGAGTTGATTCCGAATGGAGAAATTTTTTGGTACAGTGTATATTACCAGATACCTCCTTAAGTGTCTCCCACCCCTAAACCTGTGGTCCCATTCTTTAGAGGTAGCTTTCTTCATCGACCTGGACAGGGGATAGCTTTCTCCATATTACATTAACTTATTTACCCTCTTCTTTCACTTTTCTTTCAACCGTTACAACAACAAATACAAAGGAAAGGATTCAAATTATTAAAAATCTGGACGTGATAAACATGTAGAATCATCACCCCATTTGCAATATAGTACTAAAAATGTCAATTTTTGTTGCCTTGTGCCAACATTTAGCTGCAAATGTTAACACGTAATAGACGTAGCCCTCGAGGGAGAAGCATATTTTTTATGCCGTGATTTTGTGGGTTTTAAACTCATTTTAACAGTTTTATTTGATATTATTGAACATATTTGGCATCTTTACTGCATTAGTTAATTTTTGCAAAAATTATTGTAAATTTGGAAATTTCGATAGATGCGACAGTTTGGAGGAGTTCAAATTTCCATTGTCCTTGTCGTCTTTTGATGAAACGGATCCGAAATATTGTGAAAACAAACTGAAACTGGACATAACAATTAACTAAAAAATCAATCATCTGGTTGTTGAATTGTCACATTGTGTGACGGATTTTGCTGCAAATAGAATATCAATTGAGTCATTTTCTTTCTTCTCGAAACCTCTGGGACTACTCACCTCTAATCTTGCTTGAAAAGATTCTTGAAACGTTTCCCAATAAGGTTGCACAGCTCCGAGGTTAGCACAAATGTGGCTGGCTGCATGGTCTTGGCCTCAACCAGCTTCTTCTCTTCCTGCGGCTTGTCACCTTTGGTAGTCTCAGTAGCGCCAGTAGGCTTCTCCTTTAGGAATGGCTTAATCTTCTCAATTTCCTGATGCTTCACTCTTGGCAGCAGACTAAAGCTAGTGACACCATTAAAACGGTCCTTGAACGCCATTTTGAAGACATCCTGCATGCGTATGGTACGCAGGACTTGTACCAAATTGTTTACTGAATTCCACTTCGACATGGTATTAATTAGTTAACGCGATTGAGACTTAAGCAGACTTTGGGCAGTGGTTGAAAATTTGTGGCAAATAAGGTAAAAAGTTGGAAAACAATTTTTGTTATAGCTTTAGAAAAAGTGAAGATATGTTTTCTTAACGACAGACTAAAGTTTAATGAAATGTTTACTACTGACTGATATATACATTAAATACACAGTCTGCTTTGTTATTAAATATTTTATATTCTCTGTTGCTAAAGTTGGCATTTTTTTTGTAAGCCTGTGTAGCTATTAATTAAAACAATTTTAAAATTAATAAGTAGAAAACGAGAAGGCCAAGCTAACTTCGTCTTTGCCAAAGTTTTTATACCCTTGCAAATGTTTTAATATATCAGAGTTTAATATCGCCAGCATTAAAACAATCAATCAGGTCTCTTGGTAATATAAAACCAAAACAAAATAAAATTAAAAAATTAATTTTTCTAAATAAAACCCACTTTTTGACTGGTAGTTCCTATGGCAGCTATAAGATATAGTCATCCGATTTTGAACAAAACTTCAAAATCTGTGTAAAAGCATAAAAAACTAATAAATGCTGAGGTGGGAGGCGCTAACATTAAAAACAAGAAAGTTTTTCTCACAAAGACCCACTTTTTGACCGGTATTACCTATGGCAGCTATAAGACTATGTGCAAAGTTTCAGCTCGATAGCTTTAAAACTGAGAGACAGACGGACGGACAAAGCTCAATCGACTCAGCTCGTCGCCCCGATCAAGAATATATATAGTTTATAGGGTCGGAAATGAATATTTCTATGCGTTGCAAACTTCTGGGCAAAATTATAACAAATGAGAAAGTCGGTCAAGCCCGACTATGTCATACTCTGTACCAAGAGTAGAAGCTGAATGCAACGCTTCTGCAGCGCTCATCTCTAAGTTTCTCTCTCTCTGTCATTCATACGTTGTTGAACGAAATGCGGTGTTGGTTGTGAGCAAGCTTGCAAATTGGTCCGGAACAAAACCCCTTAGAACCGGTTCGGTTCGGGTATTTTGGGTCCGTCGGACCGGACCATGAACCGAACCCCTAATACTTTTGACCTTTCGAACCTGAACCCTAACCGGACCACTTTTTGCAAAAAATTAGGTTCGGTTCACACAAATTAAGTAGTTATTCCAACGAAGCACACGGGGAAACATTGAAAATATCTATAGATTTTAGACTTTTTTTTGCAAAGAGTAGAAGTTTATGAAAGCAATATAAAGCAATTTACAAATATCAAATATGTTACAGATTCCTTTGAAAATTGTTCAAGAGAACATATTATACATCGAGACGTGATTTAAGATTTTGGAAAAAAAAAATGGCAACAACTGAGGTATGAATTGAACGATCTTTTTTAACACCTTAGTTTGTGCTTTCTGATCTAAGAGCTAGTATAGATGAACACTCACTAGAAGATATAATGCTTATTAACTTAAGCCAGAGTCCGGCATGGTTTTTGCAACATACAACATTCGACCTCATACTGCTCTCTTCTGCAACCACATGTGCTATATGAGCGCGCTCTCGAGTGGCTTAACACACACACGCGACGAAAAATCAGCTTATAAATTTAATAATTAAAATAACATCATATAGGCTATTTCCACTAAAGAAATGAAGAAAATGATATCATTTTTTTCATACGATTTGGCATTTCTACAGTTTGGTTTTTTTAAAAAAGACCTCGCTACTCTCTGGAAGCAGAAAGCATCTTCAGAAATAATTTCTTGATTTGAATTTAAGAAGTAGATTTATCGATTAAAACGGCAAAATTTTAAAGGGGCTAATAGATATAAAGAATATTATTTAAAAAATTAAGTGTTAATAAATCGAAACTATTCTTCTATGTTCAAGCGAACCGAGGTTCGAACCAAAACCTTCGGTTCAAGGGTCTTAGGAACCGGTCCGCGAACCGAACCTTAGACTTTACAACAGGTTCGAACCCCCGGACCGAAACTTCTGCAAAATTTTTGAGGTTTGCAGCCTTGGTTGTGAGTGCGTGGGAGGGGGTGGAGTAGGGGTGTTTTACTTATTTGCTCATAGCATAGAGAACCGCTCATCCGATGTTTATCATTTCTTCGGCAAATCGATACATTTTGCTAAATACTAACTATCTCTAAAAGGTACGAATCGTCTATCTTCAGAACTGTAGGAGATATAACGTTTTTTTCCAAATTGCGGGGGCGGGAGGGGGCGTGGCAAAAATTGAAAATGAACTTGATCTGGCTGCAAGTAAAAGAAGCATTTGTCCCATACATGTCAAACCTCTATCTCTTACCATCTCTGAGATCTTTTTTATTCATACGGACGGAAGGACAGACGGACGGACGGACAGACGGACATGGCTATTTCGACTCGGCTGTTGATGCTGATCAAGAATATATATACTTTATATTGTCGGAAATGATTCCTTCTCCCTGTTACATACTTTTGCACAATCTTAATATACTCCATGTACCTTTGGGTATAAAAAGTAAGCTCCAACAACCACACGTTGGTCTGGTCTCTCGTGTCTGACTTTAGAATTGATTAGACTTTGAAGAAGAACATTTTCCACTTATTTAAGAGCAAATCCGACATAACAAACTAAAAGTATGACCAAATAGATTCTATACTATGTAGTTCAAAATGTATTTAAAATATCCCAAACCGGTCTTAAAACAAGTATTTCGGGATTGAAAAATACGTTCTAAAAAAGTTCTTAAATATCTAACGCACATTTTCAATACTGCAATTACGACCTCAACGTTTCCAAGTATGTGGAAAGTTGCCAAAATCTTGCCCATTCCCAAAGCAGGTAACGAGTATAGGCCAATTTCCATCCTATCTTTCATTTCAAAATCATTCGAGCAATTGATCTACACCCAAATTAGCAGTTTTTTTACGGCAAACAAACTACTGAATGATAAGCAGCATGGTTTTCGTAGGTCACGTAGCTGTACTACGGCAATACTGAAAGTGGCTGAAGATATTCGAAGAGAGGTCGACAAAAGCCATGTTACTTTTCTAACTCTTCTGAACTGTAGCAAGGCGTTTGATACTGTAGATCACGTAATTTTATGCACAAAACTTGAAATGCTTTATAATTTTTCCACCACAGCAAAGAAATTAATGCAAACATACCTAACCGGCCGCAGTCAGGCAGTGGTAACCTCTTCGCAGACTTCAACATTCTTAGAAACTAATCGTGGGGTTCCCCAAGGCTCAGTCCTTGGTCCATTATTATTTTCAATCTATGTAAATGACCTACCAAATGTACTGTCCAAATGTAATGTCCAAATGTATGCTGACGATCTACAAATCTATGTGAGTCGTCCGGTTAGTGAAGTACCTGAATGTATAAATGTGTTTAATAGTGAACTTGAATTAGTTGACGAATGGGCTAGGAAAAACGGACTTCACATCAACCCGACCACTAGCAACTCGCCAAAACTTCAAATAAATAATTCTCAAATTGAATATTTAGATCGTGCTAAGAACTTGGGAATTGTTATACCCTTGCAAAGGGTATTATAATTTTACCCAGAAGTTTGCAACGCACAGAAATATTCATTTCCGACCCTATAAACTATATATATTCTTGATCAGGGCGACGAGCTGAGTCGATTGAGCTTTGTCCGTCCGTCTGTCTGTCCGTCTGTCTGTCTGTTTCTACGCAAACTAGTCTCTCAGTTTTAAAGCTATCGAGCTGAAACTTTGCACAGAGTCTTCTTTTTACTGCACACTGCTAATATGTCGGAACCGACCGGATCGGATGACTATATCTTATAGCTGCCATAGGAACTATCGGTCGAAAAGAGGGTCTTTGTGAGAAAAACCTTTTGTTTTTAATGTAAACGCCTCCCGCTTCAGCAATTATTAGTTTTATACGCTTTTACACAGATTTGGAAGTTTTGGTCAAAATCGGATGACTATATCTTATAGCTGCCATAGGAACTATCGGTCGAAAAGTGGGTTTTATTTAGAAAAATTTTTCTTAATCTCTGATGTTTTAAAACATTTGCAAGGGTATATAAACTTCGGCAAAGACGAAGTTAGCTTGGCCTTCTCGTTTTTAACTACAAACTTTCATGGAAAGACCACATTAATTGCGCAATCGGCAAGACTTACAGTCAACTCCGTCAACTTCGATACATTTGTAGCTTCTTGCCAATAAAGACAAAGCTCACAATTGCAAAAGCATACTTAACTCCAGCATTGTTCTACGGGATTGAAGTTTTTGGAAAGTGTGATGCTGATTGTAGGCAAAAACTCAACGTTTCTTTTTTACAATATTGCCAGATTTGTATTTAACAAAAAGCCTACTGACCATATTTCCTCCTGGATTAAATTAAGAATAGTAATAGCAATTCACAAAATTATAACAACCAGAGAACCAACTTATCTCCACGAATTGTTAAGCTTTGCAGGCTCTAGAAGAACAAATAATCTTATTACTGTCCGGAATAAGCTCTCTTAATGTGATAACCATTTCTTTGCATACGCTGTTCGACTTTGGAATAGGATACCGCACCATATTAAACAATGCATAACAACCTTTTTTAAAACAAACTCAATATAGCTCTAATCATACTTAATAAAAACCATAATAAAATAAAATATTAATAACTATAATAGCTTTATATATAAAATTTGTAATTTAAATTCAATTGTTAAAATGTTATTTTTAAGTTAGGTCCAACAACGACTGCGATAAAATTTTTGTGTTTTTTGTGACTAATGCTAGTATTTTAAGTAACTATGTTTACTTTAGCATTAGGAAGATGTTTAATAATAAATAACAAATAATAACAAAATAACACAAAATGTATGTATAAGCTTTTCTTCAACTGTGAAATAAATAATTAAAACAAATATTTGAACGATTTATTCCAAGAATATTAGATAATTGCGTAGTATAAATCCCCCATAGCTCAAAAAGTATTTATACACAGACCGCTAAAGCAATAAACATTGAACTCATGTTAAGTTCCCACAGGCAAAACATGTCCTCATATTTTAATAAAAGTTTGCGAACTAAGCTTAAATTATTATAAAATTGTTACTTTTTTTATTTATTTTATTGGATGCATTTACAAATTTTTTCTATAAAACCTGAATTTTTACAATTGCATTTAAAAAGAATCCATGAACCTGCGATTTTTTGCATGAAAATCACGATCTATCGAGGGAAGTTTTTAAAAAGTTTCTGAGAGAAGGTAGGAATTGGAATTCCTTACTATAACCTCCTATAACGATTTCCAAGACAGGTTTGCAAACTCATTGATAATTTTCGGCAAGAGTTTTTGGCAAATAAATTGATACAATTTTGACTGCAGACTTTGCCCGGTTTTTTCTATTCACAAATAATTTGATCGTATATCGCAAAGAAGTTCGACAAACTTTCATCCAAATTGCCCAAAAGTGTGCGATTTTAAGGCTTTCGATATGTATCGTGTCAAACAGATTTGTATGGTTCATCTTGCTATTTCCCAGAGCTTGCTGGTAGTTTGCCTCACCCTGTAATTACACAAAAAGACTGGGGGAGAGAGAAAAGTTGGTGGTGAAGTGGTTGCACACAGATTTACTCTCCATCCACCTTCGACATAAAAAATATGTCGGAACAACCACAAATTACTCACTAAAAAATAAAAGTAGAACATTTGGAAAATTTGAATAATTTAAAAATGTTTCATGTTCCGCTTTAAAAACTCTCACACAGAACACAAAAGGTGCAAATAATGAAATTCTTGAGCGCTGGGAGAAGGCGTGGCATGTGGCGCGACCTGCGCTTTGAATACCAAATAAATAAATGAAATGAATACTCCAAAAACTGGGTTTGTGCCAATTTCAAAGTGGGCAGTGGGAGCTGGCCTCCTGGGTGCTGGTGCCGGTGTTGTTGTCCGGGACACGTTGGATGTTCAATTTTTAGCAGCCACAATTTGAAATATTTTCTCTAGCATATTTGACAGACAGCTGAAGTTGCGGTGCTGGTAGTAAAGGACGCAGGACCCAGGACACACATTGCAATGGTCAGGATGCTCGACTCCTGAAGCCAGGAGCTGGCTCATCTCCCACTTGGACCACATTCCCTTTGTTTATGTTTGAAAGTGTGAAAAGAGAATGTGAAGGACAACAAATGAAATGTTGTCCAGCCCACCTCCCGCCCGTCCGTCCGTCCGTCCGCCGTGTTACGTGTTCAGCAGCAATGTGCACAATCGAGCGTAATAATGAAGTACGTTTTGATGCCCGTCCCAAAGGAGGCGGGGGGGCGTGGCAGTCAACTACCTAACTAGAATGGACATGGACCCGAGGACATTTCTCGCTCAACTGTAAGCTTATGTGATTTTCGAGTTAAAAACAAAATTCTTACAGGAATGCCCCCCAACCGAACCGGCATCACGTGACCCCCAACTCTCTCCCTGGGCATGACGGGACGGGACTTTTTGGTTTATTTTCCGTTTCGTTTTCTGGTTTTGTGTGCCTCGATTTGTTTGTCTGTTTATTTGTTGTGGGCACAGCCCCAGCTCCTGCCCCATATGTGGGTGCACATTGTGTGAAATTCCTTGCTTCCACTTCATTTAGCAGCACCAAAAAAAAAAAAAAAAAAGGACAATCGTCAGCACAACCAATGCCAAATTCACTCGACTTGACCATCATAGGGAAATATTTGGGTCTTTATTGTTGTAAAGAGTTGAAGGAGTTGACCACTCTCGTAATTTTGTGGCTTACTCAAACGCTGGATTTGTGCACTCATCTTATGATTTTACAACTTTTTATGGCTTCGACAGCTCTATATGTGAGCGAAAGTTATCGATATCAGTTTTGAAATAACGGATGGCAACCCTGAATTCCTGCTTAAGTCGAGTGGAAAAGATGGACTTGTTCCTGAAAATTACAATTTGAGGGACTGTATAAAAACTCAAAGGACTCATAAAGACGATTTGATTTCTACTGTTGAAACTCCATGGCGCAACGCGTAAAGACGTATTTTCCAGTCGAGTTCGAGTGCAAATTTTAAAAATTTATACTTATAAATCGGTAGGCCCGACGCACATATAATCAACCCACACACACAATCCTTGATATCTAAAATTTGTCATAGACCTTCGTTAAGTTATGCAGTCGCGCTCTAAGAAAACAAAATTGGGAAAATTTGTCTGTGAAGTGGGTGAAATCGACAAAGAAAAGTTTGTATGGGGCATATAACGCAACTGTGGCGCTCAGGCAATATAAGGGACTAAGTTGTTTTGCTTAGAGCGCGAGAGAGAAAGAGAGAGCGCATAAGAGGGATTGTCTCACACTTCATGCCATGCATCTCTTGACACCGAAGTCGGTTAGAGCCGACTTTAACTTACGCTCTCGTTGTAAACTTGTATTATTTACAAAAGCGCAGGCAAAGGTAAATGAGAGGCGTAGATTGAACAGTCGGCGACCAGAGTAAATAAAGGGATTGTGAAACAAATTGAGATTAACATAAAGACGGGTAAACAGACGGGCAAATATGAAGAGTAGATCAAATGGTTAAGAAAATCACAAAGTTTTCAAAATTTCCAAAGGACCTAAGAAAATTATGAAGATTTTAAAGATGGCAATTGAAGGCACGCCTTTAAAGAGGGTGTACACCAGAAACCGCGAAAATTGACAAAATTTCATTTGAATATTTAAGAAAGCGCAAACGTTGGGATATTAGAAGCGTCGATTGAACTCTAAAAAATACTGCAAAATTTATCAATTTATCTGATGACCTAAGATTATTATGAAGATTTGATGGTTGGCATTATAGACAGATAAGTACGAGGTGTAAATCAAACTATTAAAAGAATCGGGGTCCAAAGATTATTAAGAAGAATTAATGGACGGCAGCATGTAGTAGACGGTTAAATATTGGAAGTGTATATTCATAGATCGAACTGTCAAGAAAATCGCGAATTTCCCAATTTGAGCTTAGATTTATCATTCAGCAAATGGTACAAGATATTATAATTGGCTCAACAAATTGGCGCAGGCTGAGAAGGTAACACGTATCAATATCGCCATTGATCAGCTTATGTACGAATATGACTCCATGGCAAGTTCTCCAATTCTTTTACGTTGGCAGATTTATTAGGCGTCTGTGGCCCAGCGGCTAGTGTGCTAGACTGCTGGGCGGGAGGTCGTGGGTTCGATCCCGCCTCTGAACATCTAATAATAAAAGTTTTTTTTCATTAGAAAAATACGTTGTACACATACGGTCACCTTCACCAGCTATTGGCGCCAGCTGTGAAGTAACTAGCCATGAAAAAGCAAATTCTCAAACTTTGCCGTTCGGATCCGGCGTTAAAATGTAGGTCCCTTTCTCTTGTGCGAAAAATTTAAAGCACACACGCCAAGAGATTAAGAGAAGCTTGGCTTGGCCCCGTTGGAGTAGCTGTATAGCCAATTAAAAAAATTTTTTTTAAAAATGTATTAGCCGTAGCCTGTCAGTATAGGATGATAGTGGGCGATGAGGCTCTCAGTTTAGACCGCAGTGGCGTAGCGTGTGGTTGTGCCGTCCGGGGCGGAAGTCGAATTGGCTCGAAGACGCAAGCGCTCCGTTTGAAGCTCCTCCACATTAACTTCATCAAGTACATTGCCTGCTGAATGCACTAAACTAATCCACTTTGTCTCATCGGAATCCAGTAAAATATCAGGAGAGAGGTAAGCAAACTTGCTCGCCAAGTCTTGTAGTTGCTGAAACCTTTTCCGTATTTCAGTGATGATTTTGTCAATCGATTCGAATAGCTTTCGTCTTATTTCGCCTTCGTACGACAAATTAACGTCTTTACTCCCATCGTTAAAAATATGTTTTTTTACTCTTCGCCTTGGAGGTTCCATGGATATGCCAAGGTACTCAGCCATATCTTTAGCATAGCTAAGAGCGCCGTCTACCCATTCCTCTCGCTTTTCCAAAATTTTTGGGCATCTTCTACTTCAACCAGCACAGGTTGCCAAAGGCCTAAGAAACACAGAAAAGAAAATGACTGCATAGCGACCACCAAAGTTCCTGCGTCTGTTCCGGTGCTTAAGCTTTCGTCCAACTCCGTCAACTTTTCCAGAGTTTCCAAAATATCTTTGTAATGATTTCGTGTCATAATCACGGCATCAGCTTTTACCCTTTTTAAGCTTTTTTTATTAAAATACTCCAGCGATGCGTGGACATGGCAAAAAATGCATAGCAACGTTCTAAGGTACCAAAAAAAGTTACTGCACCTGACTCTACTGACGCGGCGTGCAAGCAGGCCAGGTTTAAGGAATGATTTGAGCATGGTACGAAATCGGCCTTAGCATTTATTTCTTTGATTCTTTGCTTTCTTTTGTATGAATGTTTTCCAGACATAGCTGCAGCATTGTCATAAGCCTGGCCTCTACAGTTCATTATAACCAAACCATCAGCTTCAAGCTTGTCCAAAATCATTTTTGAAATTCCTTGAGCAGTTTTATCGTAGCTTTCAATGAAATCTATAAATGATTCTACAACTTGGACTTCTTGATTCTCAATAACAACATATCTCAATACCTGGCTTGTCTGGTCCTTATGAGAAATATCCGGTGTGCTATCAAATATCATCGAAAAATATTTGGCTTTCTTTACTCGTTCAATTATTTTTTGGCGAACTAAATTCGTTTTGAATTTTAGGTGACATATATGTAACCGAATGCTTGTTACTCAAACTTTTTCGAATAAGATGTTCACGAAGAACAGGATCGTACTTAGCAAGTAGGTGGACTAATTCTAAAAAGTTGCCCCTATTGCAGCTAGTGTCATCTTCTCTGTGGCCACGTGTTGACAGATTTTGCTTTGCGAGAAACTTTATTATATTAAACATTCTACCAAGAATTCCATGGAATCTTTTCGATTCTTTTTCCATAATGTCTTGTTCTTTTTTGTCAATATGTCCTTCCTCCAGCTCTTTCCATTTCATATAATTTTGGTTGTGAAGAGAACTGGACTCGTGATTTAAAACCTTGGGATTTAGTTTCTACCAAGTATTAAATCCGTAAGATGAGCAAACGCTTGACCCATTTGGAGCATTTGGTTGCACAAATAACCGACAGCAGAAGCAGAATAGTGAAGCTTTAAAAGGAGAATAAGCCATCCAAGTGCGTTGGACTTGTTCACCATTGGCCAAAGTTCAATAAAACCATTCTTTAGTAAATCTTCTCGTTTCACCTTTTAAAGCATCCGATGACGACTCAGGACGCTTCACGAAAGACTCAAAGTTTAAATTAATATTCTGAACACAAAGTGATTGTTTTAGTGACCTTTTTGATTGAAAATCATAGAACTTTTTAAGCAGGCTCAATTTTCTGGCCTTGTCGAATAAGTATTAATCGCAGATTTTCATTTATGTGCTCGGGCCATTTACCAATATCATCCAGAGCTATATTTTGGTGAGCATCAATCTCAGTCTCCCCCGCGGAGCCCCGCCGGCGATTGCAGAGTTTCGTCTTCGTGTACGACATCAAGTGCTTGTTCCAGATTGACAATTTCAGGGTTCTGTACTGATTCATCGTTTTCTGGCCCTGTTGCAGCACTAGATAAATTTAAGTTCACCGAAGAACAGGGAGATGCAGATGATCCAGTCTTTACGTATTTAGGAATAGCTCCTTCACCTTCTTCCTTAGCTTTTTTCTTTTTTTCGAAAATAAGCGCCGCTTATGCAGTTGAAAGAAGTTAAGTTTTTAACGATGGATGAAGAACCAATGCCCGAGAATGATTTATATTTAGGATTAAGTCTCCGTAGCAAGTTTTTTCGTTAAAACTTGACCACAAGTTCATCAGTGTGGCCAGACTTTGCTAAGCCACAAATACACTTTGTATTTCCATAACTTCTTTTGTTTATTTTAAAACTATACACTATAAACTATACATATAACTATAAAAAATATCAACGCGACTTCGTCCGCGTGTCAGTTGTATAATTTGGGTTGAAATTGTGAAGCGTAATGTGTGTACATTACAAATCATTGTTTGTACTAGACAACCATGGAAGAAGACTTTTGTTTCATTAGCAAATAACTCGTCGCGCTTCGCTGCGTTTTCAACAGTATAGAACCAATGCACACCCACTTCCCATTCACATCCCACCCACTCTCCACCCACATCCCAACCACTCCCGTCCACATCCCACCCACATACCACCCACTTCACATCCACTTACCACCCATGTACCACCCACTTTCCGCCCACTTCCCGCCCACATCCCACCCACTTCCAAAACAATTTACCACCCACATTCCACTTACATTCTACCCACATCCCATCCACTTCCCAGTGGGCATCCCGGCGGTATTTCCAACATCGGAAAATGAAAACACAAATGAATTCTCATTTTGACCTTACAAACCGAGTTTCAAGTCACTCGGGTGAATAATAATGTTTTTCATGCAGAATTTTCCGGGAATTTTACGCATGGGGTCGGATTTTCCGACTAAAAAAATCACATTTTAAACTATTTCGTATCCTACCCATACAAACCGAGTTTCAAGTCACTCGGATGAAAAATACTTTTTTTGCATGCAGAATTTTCCGGCCATTTTCCTCGATGACGGATTTTCCGAAATCTTGAAAACACGTGTCTAATTTCAAGTCAATTGGATGAAAAATCAAATTTTTCCCATACAAACTTTACCGACGCTTTTTCGACTTTTCCGGGTGTAATTTTCCAAATTTTCTTTCTTAGTGCGCGCCTGCATGACTTAACGAAAGTCCATGCCAAATCTCAAACCTGTAGTATAAGCCGTTTAGGCTGTGCGTTGATAATTTGTCAGTCTGTCAGTCGGGCGTACACATTTTGCATCTTGTGCATATTCATGCATATGACGTGGACTACCAATGTACGTCGCCGGCAGAATAGTTAATCGACCAATATTAGCTGCATTTCCTTCAGTACTAACTGTATCACGTAAATGGATGTACTTCTCAGAACGCAGGGTCAAGTCACACGGGAACGCTGTCGAACGGGATAAAAAGTATCCTATGTCCGTCTCCTGGCTCTAAGCTACCTCCCTACCAATTTTCACCCAAATCTGTTCTGCCGTTCTTGAGTTATAAGTGGTGTAACTAACACGACTTTCTTTTATATATAGGTATAGATTATTAACCATTTTAAATCGTAAACACTTTATTGTTGATATGTATTTGTATGTATTTGTTCTTTATTTATGTTGTTTCGACAATTTTACAGATTAAATTAAAAATGACTTAATAGTCGTCTGTCGGCAAAAGTTGGTAGTTAAGTAGTGCGTTTTATTTCTTACAATTTTGATATAGGATGAGTGTTTACGTAGTTAAAATTATTTAAAAGGAATGATCTAAATTTTAGAGCATTTTTGATAAAGTTAACTAATTGATCCCATTTTGGCCCATTCAATACATTTATCATTTTCCTTAAACTCTGTGAGAACCGGGCAGCGTCCAATCAAATCGCTAAATGTCTTCTTTTCGTTGAAATTACAATTTGTTGAAAGTCCCGAATGGGTAGGCGAAAATCCATGGAATGTTTGCCACCTTCTTGTAGTCTGTAAGATGAGAGGTTCCATTGATATAATCCAGAAATTCATAGATGCGCCTGTCTGCTGGTGATACTCTCGGATGGCCTCAGCTTTTAAATGATTTACCAGTTCGTTATCCACTTCCATTTTTCCATTGCCCAGAAAAAGTTCTTTCCTTTCTAAATTCTGAGTATTCCGATATTGCGGCAAATTGGTCTTAGCTGTAAAAGATTTTGGTTCTTTCATTTCGCTGGCATCAACGGTTTTCTGCTTTGAATCATATTTATTGCTAGTCAGTGGAGTTTAAATATAAAAGAGAGCTCTTACCCTGGAGTAGTAAAATTTTTGATTTCGAAACACATTTAGTCAGCCGTTGTTGCTTAGTCGCAACTAAAAATCCAAGGAATCGAAACAAATTTTCAATTATTTTTTAAACCCAAATGAAATTTGTAACAAATCCTTGAACTTCCAGACGACCGGAAAAGGACAACCGCAGGCGGAGAGCCTTTAATTTTGCTAAGTGACCGCAGAGCTAGAGTGGACCCACCCATCAAAGGAAAGTGCATTCAAGCTGACTTAAGGGCCAAACAAAGGATTATTTGATGAATTAATATTTGTATCATAAATGTATGCATTTTTTTTTGGCTTACACAGCTAAAGGGGGGGTGGTTAGGGGAAAATCAATTTAAGTCAAAATTAGATTTTCAAAATCAACAACACACTCTCTTACACACACACACACACACACACACACTCACATGACTGAGGGCAAAAGTTTAAATATGAGTTTGGCAAAAGAAAAGGAGGAAAACACGAGGAAAAGTTTTGTGAGGCGTAAATATTTTGTGGCAGCCTGCGTTCACAGGACCTGTTTATCCTTTTTTTTGAGGCAAAGCACGAAAATTGCCATACCCCAGTGTTTGATTTATGCCGGTTGAATTTTAAAATTTTTTTTCTTTTCCTTTGGCCCAAAAGAAGAAAGCGCACGCCAAATCCGATTAAGTTTTCAGACCCCCAGCCACCACCATGCCAGGTCATGTGAGTGTGCAAAGAGTTTTAAAAAGATCAAAAAAAAAAAATACTTGGAACAGTTTTCAATCTCAGAACAACGTCGCGGGTTTTGTTTCCCTTTTTAACAGAAAGGATTCAATTTTCGGAGTAAAAACTTGCCACAACAAATCAAAGCCTTTGAAGTGTGTGGATGACAACAAGGATACTATGCCAAGTAGTTAGACCTACCGACTGAGTCTATGACGTACAGGCCAAACGGCTTGTTAAAGCTCAAAGTCTTTTAAAGCCACCAAATTTCTGTCCTTTTCTATACATTTTTCCTTTCGTTCGTGTTGGCATTTTTATGACTATTTGCCCTGTTGACTCCGACGTTTGGTAATTGGGAGGGTGAACCTAATCATTAATGACTTTCGTCAACTTGTCAACGCACCACAAATGTCATAATAGATTCGTTCACGCTTTTTGTTTACCCCAACAACAACAAACTCTGCCCCTCTCCTCCCCCCCTTAATGTGCTCAATGATTTGATTCGCTGATAGCTCAGGGTAGTTAAGGTGCTGCTTGCTAATTACCACAACAACAATAACAAAAAAAACTACCGAATTTATGGTCCTAGATCACTTTATGCTAATGAATGTTGAAGTCAAACAAAATCAAAAGGCCTTGAAGATGTCCAAATTTGCAAATCAACACTGTGGTCACCTTTCATGGCCTTCTGAAAATGTTTTACTTTAATTTCCAAATTGTAATGTTGAATCCAAGGGACTTTAATTAGAACTGAAGTTGGTGTCGAGCTGAGTCTGAAGAATAAAGCCTGAAGTTTGAGCAAAAATAAAGCTCAAGTTGAGTGAAAGCTTTGCAAGCTTTTGATTAGGGTCTAGCGCGTGAAATGATCGTGATTATTTGTGGATCAACTACACAGAGGAAAAAATTTTTAAATCATGAATTTTTATAGCTTTCGCAAAGAAACACACGGAGAGCTGCATCTTAGCACATACGACTATCAAGCATTCGCCTTAAGCACTCAGCAAGCAAAAAACCCCTTGGTCCAGAGAGAGTTTCTTTTTTTGAGGCTGCAAACCGATCTGAAACAGAACGCGCAGTACCGGTAGGGTTTGGGTATCTGATCTTAACCTTCTAAATCTATTACCTCCCACTGAAACAAAAACTCGTAAAAAATATTGCTAACGATACTTAGGCGAATCATAAACGAGCAAAACTTTAGAGAAATAGTAGCAAACCGTCGCTCAGTTTGTGATAGAGAAAGTTTCCTTCTCGATAGCTCGTTTGCCAGCCTTAAAAACGACAATAATAACATCGGTTGTTCCTTTTTCGTCAATCATATATTATATTCAAGTTTGAATGTTATAATTTGACGCTACTTTCGCCTCTCGTATCACTTTCGAGCTCTAATGCGTTAGTTTTACAATACTCTCGCTTGACGTTCACTTCGTGGTGCAGTGGGCTTTCAAACCTGAGCCCGAACCGGACCTTCAATAAAAAAAGAGTGTATATCATGAGACGCACTGTACGAGCGAAGCTCTTTACGATGAATCCGATTTAAGTAATGGCAAAAGACACATTTAGATTCTGTATAAATAAATGTTATATTATCAAAAATTAGGTCACTCTCCAGTCACTGTTAGATCACTGTTAAGTCATTGTTAGGTCACTGTTAAGTCATTGTTAAGTTACTGTAAAGTCGCTGTTAAGTCACTGTTAAGTCACTGTTAAGTCATTGATAAGTCAGTGTTAAGTCACTGTTAAGTCTCTCTCAAGTCACTGTCAAGTCACTGTTAAGGCACTGTCCCCACCAGATCCCCACACGATCCCCACTAGATCCCCTCCAGATCCCAACTAGAGTCCACCAGATCCACTCCACCAGCTGCCCACCAAAACCCTACTAGATCCACACTTGATCTCCCCCAGAACCCACCAGATCTCCTCCGATCCACACCAGATCCCCACCAGATCCCCACCAGATCCCCACCAATCAATTTATTTAGCCAAGCGCTGCAAGAACAAAAAGATTGACTTATAATTAAAGCGTGTTGGAAAATACTAATTTTTTAATTCAAGAACTAAAAACTAACTAGGGCTACAAAATATTGCATCAAACTATGTGATTGCAATTAACTTTAAGTATTTGCTGTATATTATAAATAAATAAATATAAACTCAACCTAAAATAGTTTAATTCAAAAACAACATCCCCGTTTGATTGCTTTGGGCAATACAAACAATTGGCTCCTGTGTTAGTTAAATGCGGGGAAAGAATTTCCCCCACTAACAGCAGAAGGGCCGATACACGGGATACACACATACCCACAAAGACCAAGGACTCTGCTCTCTGCCTGACAGCTGATGAATGAATTGGTTTTCATGAAATAGCGTTATACTGTCAACCAGCCTCCTTTGTGGTGTTGTGCGTGTCTTGTTTTAGACAAGTTTTGGACAATATCCAAAACTTAAATGACCTAGAGCCTGCTTAAAAAGTTCTATGATTTTCAATCAAAAAGGTCACTAAAACAATCACTTAAATTAAACAACATAAATATTATTATTTTATTTATTATTACTTACTTACTTCCTAGTGCTACAAATTGTTTAAAACTTATGATTAGGGCACTAGTCACAAAAATACAAATAAAAATTCACAAAATACGAAAATTCTAATTGAATCCTTAAATCTAAATAAATGGCATATTAACATTAAGAAAAAAAAAACATTGTGAAAAGAAAATTGATATTTTTAGTTGATTATGGTAGATTATATATGTGCTAAGCTTTTACTGTCTATTATTTTGGAAGTGTGCAAATAGTTTAACTCGAAATTGAGGTGCGCTTCTAATTGTCTTTACATCATGCGGCAGATTGTTCCATAGGCGAACAGCATTTATATAAAAATGTTTTTCGGATGAGGATAATCTATGTCTTAAGCAGACAATATTATTAGTACGTCGTGATGCTGAGAAATCAAGTTTTTCACACAGGTACTTTGGTTCTTTGGTACTAATAAGCTTATGTAGAAATATCAATGCTCTATATTGTATCCAACTATCTAAATTTAGGTCAAAAAGCTTTTTGGAGTAATTAGAAACATGGTCAGTTGGCGTTAGGTCAAAAACGTATCTAGCTATGTTTTTGAAGGCTACATTCAGCTTGTGTTTGCTAGCTGCATCACAGTTGCCAAAAATTTCCACTCCATAGAAGAGACAGGGAGTCAAACAGGTCTTAGCTATTAAAAGTCTAATATTCGTAGGGAGAAAGTGCTGTGTGAGATACAGTAGTCTGAGGGATCCGCATATTTTGCCTGCAGCCTTGATTATATGATCACTCCAGGAAAGAGTTTGATTGAGCGTTATACCTAGATTGCATACCTTTTCTACATAGTCTATTGCATTATTCTCAATTTTTAATTTTGACAATTCTCCTGTTTCTATTGCTTTTTTGTATATTACAACACATTTGGATTTTATCGAATTTAAGCCTAGTCCATTCTTGTTTGACCACTCACTAACTTTAGATAACTCACTGTTGGACACAGTAACACATTCCTTAATTTTGGACAATGGACGACAGACATACATTTGAACATCATCAGCATACATGTGAACTACACACTCTGACAAAACATCTGGGAGATCATTTACATAAGTAGAATATAACAATGGGCCAAGAACTGATCCCTGAGGGACTTCAAGCTTAAGGGACAGAAATGACGAAGAGGCGGACGATGTAACAACAGCTTGACGCCTATTGGTTAGGTAGGATCGCAATAGTTTTTGTGCAGAACTTGAGAAGCAATAGAGACTTTTCATTTTCGTGCATAATATGTCATGGTTGACGGTATCAAAAGCTTTGCTATAATCAAGCAGTGTCAGAAAAGTAACATTGCCATCATTCATGTTTTTTCTGATGTCCTCAACTATATTTAGTATAACTGTCGTGCAGCTCCTATTTTTCCTAAACCCGGATTGATTATCACTCAGAAGGTGGTTGCTAAGCATAAAATCGTTAATTTGACTGACCATCAAATTCTCGAAAACCTTTGCAATAAATGGTAGAATTGAAATTGGCCGAAAGTCTCCATTAGTTTTTGGAGTATATAATGATATAATATAATATAATGAAGAAATTTGAGTAACGTAACGTCAAGTCCATGATACAACTATACAAGGTATGGCATTCAGAGTTTATCAAGTACTGAATGCTTTTGCTAAAGAGAGAGAGAGAGAATAAATCAAAAAGCAAAGCACCCTAAGATTTACGAACACCTAGTATATACATACATAACTAACTTTTATTGGTATTCGCTTGGCATTTTTCAAAAAAAGTCTGCAATTATTTATATAGCATTCTGTTGATTAAAAGTCTCTGTGTTTTAAATGCCTCTTGCAATTTTTACTATATTTTGTGAGTAATCACACTTTTCTTCTTTCTTCATCTTTTGAAGCACGCCTCATATAATGTTCGATACTTTACATTAGAGTTCGCTAGTCATAGCCCATTGGGCACGAACATACTCGCCAATTCACGCCGAATGCTTGCCAAAGTCATGCTTCACTGTGAGAGAGTGTATTTGGATGGGAGAGAAGGGAAGCTGCCAAGACCTAGAGTGAGAAGACTGTCTGGCTTCTATGTTAAGGCAGCTAATAAAACCAAATCAAATTTTTCGAGAGACTTACACACCAACCGTTGACAAAATCGCTAAAGATTTCTATGTCACCCACTGACATGTTTTTTGACTAAAATTTCTAATAAAATCTTTAAATTTAATAAAATAGTTTTTATTAAAAGAAACAATTATTTTTTTTTTTTTCTTTAATATCTTTTTAGTTTTGAATTGTTAATAGATAGGTGCACAGAGAAAAAAAAGGATAGTTTCTGATGATCCTCAGGGTATTTTCGATATCCATTTGGACTGGATAGTTAACTATCCTTTTTTGGGATCCATTGGATATTTTCGAAATCGATTTATTTTCGCTTAAAAAGGATATATCAGAGAAAAAATATTTCATTGATCTTTTTTCTCCATCCAAAGGAGCTGAAAAATGTGAAAAGGATATTTAAAAAAATGGATCTTAAGTGGATATTTCGAATATCCATTCTACGGGGATCTTTTTTTTCTCTGTGTGGGTATTTCCCCATGTAGGGGAAGCAGTAATTTTAATCTTGTTGTGACGATTGCTGGGCAGCTGCAGATGAGACGAGCATCTCTAATAACTGAACATCTCTAATTTGATTACAATATCAAAGCTCTCAATTCATTTAAATTTTTGATCATTTGAAGCTTTTGTTTTCTGGCTCTAAATTCGATTACCTTGCAATAAAAAAGAACTCAACTTCATTTGAATTGTAAACAAAAAAAGGGGGAACTGATTATTGCTTATATGCAGATTCATCTATCTCGCCCTCTTTCCACATGTTTCTCTCATTGTACATACATCTGTATGTATGATATGTTTGTATGTGTATAATTGATCTACCTCCCCTAGTTAGCAGGGTGGAAGTGCTACTAAATTTGCAGTAAAAACTACAAAAACTACGAGCTAAAGAAGCGTGGAAGTGAAAGAAGTAATAAAATTATTTTTGCCAAAAGCAAAAGCCAAGGGAAAATTCCCAAGCAAAGCTATAAAGCCTCAGTCCCAGCGCTAGATAAAGTTTTAAATGCCGCTGCAGACCGAAAAAGAAAGACAAGGCAAATGGTGGGACAGGAGCGGAGTCGGGGGTGGGGGGGCAGGGGGTAAACAAGAAAAAAAAAAGGCAACTTAAAACTAACATAAAAACCCAAAAATCTTTGGCGCACTTGAAGACTTCAAGCCAGATAAAGTTTACGCTCGATTTTCCAGGACTGCTTGGAATAAGCAGGGGGAAAAGTGGGACTAACATATTTCTAGGGCTGAGTCCGCAGTTCTCATTGATTTCCGAGTCAAAGGCGGTGTCGGCGGACTAACGCTCAAAAACTGTCTCAAGGCGAGAATGCGTCGAAAGTTGTAATTAAAACCTTGAAGCCAAAGTCGCGACAGAGCCAACAAGCCAACAAAACGTTACGCTAACTGTGGTAAACGGGTATTGCAGCTATGGCAAGATCGTTGGGTCAGTCACAAGCTGTCTTTTAAAAACGGAAACAAATTGCTTGGCTGGGTTTTTGGAGTAAAATAACAGAAAAATCATTATATTTTTTGCTACAAGCTACCTTAGGTTCCGGCGCAAAAAAAAAAAAACAATAAAACGCCTGCACTTTAAAATCTGAGTTGTAAAATCAGTTTTTTAGTTTTTAGCTGGTTATTCTGAACTGGATACCCAGTATTCGATACTCAGCATTCGATATTCGGTACTCGATATTCATCGATATTACTCGATGCTTCGTACTCGCCAATCAGTTCTTTATACTAAGTCCATCCGAACTCGATACATATTACTTCATACTCAGTAGTAGATACTTATTACTCGAAACTTGGTACTCCATAAGCAGTTCTCAAATCTCCGTACTCGAAACTCAGTACTCGATACTCAGTACTCAATACTCAGAATTCGTCAGCTATCGATACTTTGACCTTGACATTTAGTACTCGCTAGTCAGTACTCAATACCCAATACTCGATACTTAATAATAAGAACTCGAAACTCAATACTCCATACTCAGTAATCAGCACTCGATTCTTGGAACTCGATTCTTAGTACTCGAAACCAACTGCGCCCTTCTTTAGATTTTTGTGGCTGACGCGGGAGCAATGAAAAATAATTCCATCCGAAATATCCATTAATCTTATTTCATTCAAACTCGATTTATTCCGATCCTAACCATAGCTGCAAAAAAGAGCTGTAATGAATTCATTACTTCCCATTTTCATTACTATAAAAACAATTTTTCAATTCCTGACTACGAGTATTTGATAATTACAATCGATTATAATCGTAATTGTAACTTGGAATTATGATTATTCAGTGAATATTCCAAAAATGTACACCAATTGCAACTGTGTACAGAAAGAGAACAATTTACATTATTGATGTCTCATTCCGGCATTGAATAGCCTGGCAGTAAAGTTGCAAAGAATCTCTGATAGCATTTAGATCTTAAGCTTAAAGAGTGTGGCGAATAGTATTCCAGAAAAATTCAAGGACCGCTTTTCAAATATTCGACTTTTAAATAACGAATGAATGAATTTATTATATAAAAAAAAAAAAAAAATTCCTGACCGTTGCACAGTGTAAGATTTTGTCAATCTAGGGGGACTTAATTCAATAGCAGTCGTATTTTTTAAGCTATCGACATGAACTTTGGACTGAATGTTCAAAAATTTCCCAAAGAAATTTTTGGACGAAAAGTTAAAGTGGGCGTGGCACCTTAAAGGGCGTAAAGTACGTAAAAACCAGAAAATTTTCACCTTTTTAACATACAATCCGCAATAAAAATGAGGAAAAATTTTTTTTCAAAAAAGGGTCAAGTTAGTATTTTTTGTTCTGATTTTAGCCAATTTAAAAATATTTTTTTAAAATTACTCATGAAAAAAAAATTTTTTTTTTTTAATTTTACGACTTTTGTTAATTTTACGACTTTGCTTTTGCTTGTAACTTCAAAAGTATTGGCCGTACAAATATAAAAATGGATGCGTTTCAAAGGTAATTCATTTATTGAAAGAAAAAAGCGATTTCCATATTTTTCAGAATTTTTTTTTATTAAAAAAAAACAACTCAAAGTTGATAAAAAGATTAGGCAAAATTTTTTTTGTCAAATTTAATCAAAATCTGAATTTAAATCACAACTTTCTTCACTAGATTGATCAGAAAATAGTTTTAGAGCTCTTTCGATGCGGTTTGAGGTTGAAGGCGCGACATCAATCCTATAGCATCGCCTTTTTTTTTGCCCTGAAGCCAACTTGCATTATCGGTCATATTTCTGGACTTATCTCTCCTAGATTTAGTCCACCTCGACTCAAATTCATGGCACAATGTGTTTTAAATGCAACATTAACTTTTTATTATCAATATCATTGTCGAAATAATCGTTGCGTGCTCTAGGAGTGATTTAAGCTCAACGGTTTTTGCGTTTCCTACCCAAACCTCGAAAAATTCTGGCCGTTTTATTTCACTCATTGCTTAATTGAAGGTCTTTGGGCAAAATATGGGCAAACTTTTATTTCTGATCCTGATTCAGAATAGTTTTCTGCAAAATACGTATGTTTTGGTTGATTTGAATGTGATTGAATGTTGTTAGTTTTTTTCCACCAAATACAGAATATTGTTAAAAATACACCTACTTTTTGGCACTTATTTCCAAAAATTAACAAAAATGTTGTATGCCACTTATGAAGTCCCTTTATAGCGCTAAAAATCAATAATGCTTCCACAACTATAGGAAAAATAAGTTCGACCGCTCACATTGGCCACACGATCCAATTGAGAACACTAAACTTTCTTAACTGATGCACGTTGTACAATGCAATTTTGCATGCATTTCAAATGCACCGGTTTAAGTACCGTTATCTTCTGAACAAAAATTTTTTGATTTCTTTTGGGCTTGTTTTCGTAAAATTTTATCATATCTAAATTGACTCCTAAAAGGTCCTAAGGTTAATGAGCACCTTAAAAATATTTTTTTTTTTTCAATTAAGTCCCCCTAGATTGGCAAAATCTTACACTGTGCGTTGGGTCACATTTTCCGACATCGAAAAATCACTTGTTAAACTATTTCGTATTTTATCCGTACAAACCGAGTTTCAAGCCAATCGGATAAAAAATAGTTTTTTCTTGCACAATTTTCCGGCCATTTTCCTAAATCTGGAAAACACGAATTATTTCGCGTACTATGCTTACAAACCAAGTTTCAAGTCAATCCGATAAAAAATAAAATATGTCCGACTTCTCCGGATGGAGTTTTCCAAATCCTGTCTTAGTACGCACTTTCAACACTATTGGAAACTTCTGTCCGAATTACAGCCTTTTATCCTTACCGTTTAGGCTGTGCGATGATAGCCACTCAATCAGTGAATCAGTCAGGACACTCTCTTGTATAGACTTACAGATAAAGTTTTAGATGGAAACCAACCAATAGATAATGGTATTGACGTCTCGCTATCTGCAATAAAACACAAGTACACAGAGGGAAAAAACCGAGAACATTGGACTCAAAACGAGCACAATCGTTACCAAAAAGTATGCATGAACGGGTTTTCTCATTTGTAGTACATTGTTCTCACTTCAAGAACAATTATTTGAGAACGCAAACACTCAACTTATGGAATGACGCGCTAGACAATTCAGCCGTTGAACAGTTTTATAGATGCACGTCTAAAGGGCTACTTATGCTCTGTTGAGCAGACAGGAGAGAGAGACAAATGGGAGCCAACTCGCTCTCACTCACTCCCTCTCTCTCTCCTGTATATCTCTCTGAAACTCGGTTTTTGTTTTTGTTTAAAGCAAATATTATTCGATTGAGAAAAACTTTACTCATTCTAAGACCATTTAGAACATTTGTTCTCAAAAATTTTGAAACCGTTTTAATCAGCCCCAGCTGATAGATTTAGATTTATTGGTTTTAATTGGGCTTAAGTTATTTCATTTACCTTCTAAAATTTCATGAATATTTCAACATTTCAAGCACAATTACTCAGCAACAATTATCTAAGTAATTGTTAAAGCAATTAAATTTTGTAATTGTAAATTCGTAATTCCAAGTTACAATTAGAATTATTAAAAAAGGGTACTTGGGAATTGTTGCAATGGGTTATTGAAGTTTACAGCTTTGCTGCGATTAATGCTCGGGAAATTTTAGGATCAAGGTTTTTGGAAGAAAGTTTTAGAGCGAACCTTGATTCGATTCAAGTTTTTCCAAAATTTACTTATGATCAGGCAAAACAGACTTTAAGGCCCTATTAAGTGCGACTTCATTCGATGGTACACCATAATGAAGATGATTACAATATATCAAAACTGTAAAATGTAGGATTTAGTCAGTGCTCCGTAAATGTCCCTTTATTATTTAAAATAAAACCTAGGGAAAGCGTCAAAATCGCGAAAATAAACCAACTAAGCTTAGTTTATGAAATATATTAACAATGGTTATTTTTCCCAGAATTAACTTTGGAACCTAAACTCTTAACTTGGGGAAGAAAAGATTATTATGTTGCCACAGTTTTAAAGATCTTTATAAAATTCGTCATCAAAGTCTCTTAACCAAAACTAAACCATGAAAAAAGTTGGTTAAATCTGACTGTAATATGCTGTGTACCTGCAGTAGCAAACTTTCCTTTGGTCATAACTTGACCTATAGATGGCGCCACTACTATCATTGAAGCATTGATTGTTTCCAAAGGACTTTCTTGAAAGTTTTTCTAGATACTCTATTTTAGAATCCTCATATAAAGAATTTTTGATTCCGTTTCTTTTCAAAGCTCAAAGCTCATATCGTTTGACAACTTTCTAGAGGGTATTTCAACTAGAACTACTCTTTGCTAACCATTTCCGGTTGGCCTCTTTCCATCTTGAAGACGCCGCCCGTCGTCGCCAGCACAAAAACCAATTGAGGTACGAAAATTGCAAACTTTGTCTATGGCAAAAATTTGGTAGGGTGGAAAGCGGCGGCTGGGCTGCTGCTTACCCACTCACCCGCTAAATGCCCTGCGGAAATATTGATTCTTGTCTGCCCGACTCCAACTCCAAACTTTTGCAAAGTCGAGGCCAAAGTTTGCATTTTTCACCAGACTTCTCTGCAGTTTTTCACTTTGGAGTGTGTGTCATGCTAATTATAAATCGAAACTTCCGGCGACACTTTGTCAACTGCAAAAAGTTGTCCACACTCCGTCCGTCGTTCGTCGTCCGCCGTCAGTTCGCACTTCTTGACACTTTCAGTGATTTTGTCTTTTGGCAATGTTTTGTAAGTAAATTAAATTCATGCAAAATGCAAAGTGCTAAATGCTTGAGCGTTTAATGAGAGAGTTATGAAGAAAGTTGACATGCAAGAGGGGCCATTTTCGTGGGATCTGGCAACTCTAGTACATTGCTCATTTCCGGGCCACGATAATGGGCATTAAAAGTCAGACGCTGTGGTCATAAATGACTGGCGACCAAAATCAAATTACATGCCACTGTCACTCAGTCATCCAACCACACTCAGACGCGACACCAACCCGCCTCCACCATCCACCTCCACCAATTGCGGGCAGCCTGACGTTGATTGCTTTTAGTCGAACTGCGGTCCACTGGGATGAGGTTTAGCGCGGAGTGGGAGCAGGAAGTGTGGTCGATACAGTTCGGTTCGATGGGTTTGGTTGATGCTGTCAGCTTTTATGATTTTAAAATATTTCATTAATTGAATTAATTATACATTTTTGCGGTCAGCTGTTGCATGTAATCAACACACACACACACACACACACACAGAGTTGCAACTGCAACATGTGGCACGTGCTCCACCTTGCAATGTATAACAAAGTTCTTGCCTAGAGACATTGTTAATTCTTTAATGGCCTCAGCTCTGGCCACTGCTTTGGCCCAGATTTGCGGCTAAATGCCTGTGGGCAGGCGCCAGGATATTCATCTAATCTGTGTAAGTGGCTCAGTTGACAATTCAGCTGGAAATGATGATGGAGTGCCAATTCAGGTGTTATTCAATTAAGTGGACAACGCTTAGAAATGCACAAATTGCCTGGGTTATTAGCTGCTTGATTAAAATATTAATGCTTACGATGGCAGGACATGCCATCTATAGAGGAAGTGTGAACAAAGGATGTGTGTGTGTAAAAGCTCTTTTAATAAAAGTTCAAGGCACAGTGGGCACACCGGGATGAATGTTTTTTCAAACAAACTTTAAGAGAAACGGGTATAACCCAGTCGATTACATTCAACTTTAACTTACTTTCTCGTTTATCTATTTAAACCCTTTACATCCACTGTGCTGACCCACCTAGTTGCCCTCAACTGACATTGTGGCCAACTCTTGGCCTTTTTCTCCATCGTTTTCTTGCTCTGGCAGAAGGGCGGAAAACTATCGAGACAAGGATCCAGGGGCAAAGTGCGTGCGTGTGTGTGTGCGACCCTTTGACAATGCCAATTGGTGGCAAACGCTTGCCGTTGTCCTTTTTTTTACAATTTTATTGCTTGTTTACGGGCTGCTTTTTCGGTTTTGTGCTTTGCTTACGGGTTGCCTCGCTCTTTATCCCTATCCCAATACCAAAATGAGAGGTTTTCTGCAGCTGTTGTTGTTGTTGTTGTTGTTGTTCTAGTTGTGCGGTTAAATTGCGGTTTGGGGCCAGGACACACTCACACAAACACACCCGCATAAGCAGAAACTTTTACGAGCATATAATCGAAAAAGTTTGCACTAACCAAAAAACAAAAAAAAAAAATAAAGTTCAAGGAGTCCAAGTGTTGACATCGACAACGATGACACATTATAGATTTTCGATTTTTAGAATTTTAGTAAGGGACTGATTAGGAACGAGAACAGCAACTACAAGTGACAAGTTTAAGCTATTTTGCTGCCCCTTTCTGTCCTCGCATTTGGCATTAAACATCACTCGAAATACCAATTTAGAGCGGGGGCAATAATGATGCGAGAGCATTTAAGACTCTTTATACACCCAGATTCACAAACGGTTTCTTAATAATTTCAATACTAATTGAAACTCGTTTCAAAGTACGATTCAGAACCGATTCTTAACCGAAAAACCCAATTTAGACCCGATTCCTAACCGGTTCAATACCGATTGAAAAACAATTAAGAATCTTTACTACACCCGATTCAGAACCTATTCTTAATCGGTTCAATACCAATTCAAAACTGGTGCAACACCGATGCGAATGCACTTAAAACTCGTTATAAAAACCCAATTCGTAACCTATTCCTAACCGGTGCAACACCGATGCGAAAACAATTAAGAATCTTTACAAAAACCGATTCAAAACGGATTCTTAGCAACTTTAATACTAATTAAAACTTATTACAAAGCCCGATTCAGAACCGATTCTTAACCGGTTCAATACCAATTCAGAACTGATGCAATACCGATGCGAAAACAATTAAGAATCTTAGCAACACCCGATTCAAAACCGATTCTTAACCGGTTCAATACCAATTCAGATTTGGTGCAGCACCGATGCGATTGCATTTTAAACTAGTTACAACCCAATTCAGACCCGATTCCTAACCGGTTCAATGCCAATTTAGAACTGGTGCAATATCAATGCGAAAACAGTTAAGAATCTTTACAAAAACAGATTCAAAACGAACTGTTAACAATTTCAATATTAATTGAAACTCGTTACATAACGATACCAATACCAATTCACAAATAATGCAATACCGATGCGAATGCTTTTTAAGACTCGTTAAGAAACCCGATTCAAAACCGATTCCTAACCGTTTTAATACAATTTAGAACCGGTGCAGTATTGATGCGAAAACATATAAGAATTTTAATAAAAACCGATTCTTACAACCGATTCAATACAAATTAAAGCTCGTCACAAAGTCGCTTTCCATTTTCATAATCAATTCTTAACCGGTTTAATAGAAATTCAAAGTACATATTACAACAAAACCCGTTTCAGAACTGATATATTTGTGGAAACCAATTTAAACCCGATTTGAAGCAAATCCACATGTTTAATACCGATACGAAATCAATTAAGCATCGTTGCAAAGCCCCATTCAGTAAGATGGCAACATTAACAAATCTTCTTCTTCTTTATTGGCCCGATGCTTGCATCACAACCGTTTGACGGTCTCAGCCGCTGCAACTAATGTCCGCCAGGCGCTTCTGCTCCGTGCGAGCTGGCACCAGTTTTTCACGCCAAGCTTGGAAATGTCTTTCCGCACCTGGTCGTCCCACCTTAGAGGTGGTCGTCCCACCTTGCCTTGTCCCAGTTCTTTCGCATTCCTCTTGTAGACCATTTTTGCTGGAGCTTGTTCATCCATACGGGTAAAATGTCCCAGCCAGCGCAGCCGCTGTTCCTTTATGCGCTTGACCAGACTAGTATCCCCATAGAGCTCATATAGTTCGTCATTCCTTTGGATGCGAAAATCCTCGCCAACTTTCAAAGGTCCATAAATCCTGCGAAAAATTTTTCGCTCGAAAACGCCAATCGCCGCCTCATCCGCTGATGATATTGCCCGTGCTTCTGCGCCGTATTGCAGGACTGGGATGATAAGCGACTTATATAGCGCTATTTTTGTTCTTCGCTTGAGGTTTCTGCTCTTGAGCTCCCTACTTAGCCCGTAATAGCATCGGTTTGCGAGCGTGATTCTTCTTCGGATTTCCAGGCTGATGTTGTTGTCGCCGGTTATCATCGTTCCGAGGTAGACAAAGTCCTCTACAACTTCAAAGTTGTACTCTCCCATTGCAACAAATTGCCCTAGGCGCGTAGACTTCTGTTTCGAGGACACTAGGTACTTCGTCTTGTCCTCGTTTACTGCTAAACCCATTAGTTCAGACTGCTTCTCAATCTCTGAAAACGCCTTGCGTACTGCCCGTTCGGTTTTGCCGATAATGTCAATATCATCGGCGTATGCGAGTAGCATTACATCTTTATTAAAGATGGTGCCCGATCTGTTGGCATTTGGGCACTGGCGCAGTATATACTCCATCAGCAGATTAAAGAAGTCACACGATAAGGTGTCACCCTGCCTAAAACCTCTTTTGGTATCAAAAGGCTCAGAGAGGTTCGTTCCTATTTTGACGGAGCTTTGAGTGCTTCTCAACGTCATCATGCAAAGTCGAACGTACTTTGCTGGAATACCTAAAGTAGACAGGGCTTCAAACATTAACAAATAACCTTTTGAAAACCGATACGGAACCGATTTTAAGCTAGCTAAATGGTTTTATAAGTTAACTAGGTCAAATATTACTTAGAACGAGAAAGGCAAGGCTAACTTCGTCCGTGCCGAAGTTTTTATACACTTGAAATCGCTTGTCTCAACGGTTAGCGACTTCGACCAAACTTCGCAGATCAGCTTAAAAACATTTAATATTACCCATGACCTTGATTGAGAGCGGTAATATTGAGAAAAAAACAGTTTTTCTCAATAAAACCCATTTTTCGACCGATCATTTGTATGGCAGCTACAAGAAGTAGTCATCCGATCCGGTCGGTTCCGACATATTAGCAGCGTGCAGACAAAAGAAGACTCTGTGCAAAATTTCAGCTCGCTAGCTTTAAAACTGAGGGACTAGTTCGCGTAGAAACAGACAGACGAACGGACGGACAGATGGACAGACGGACGGACAAAGCTTAATCGACTTAGCTCGTCACGCTGATCAAGAATATATATACTTTATGTGGTCGGAGATGATTCCTTCTATGCGTTGCAAACTTCTGGGCAAAATTATAATACACTTTTCAAGTGTATAAAAATTTGTTTGCTTAACAGGACCAAATCAAAGATAGAATGTCATCTACAAGATACTATGCGAAGAAATTAAAGACGATAGTTGCAACAAAATCTACATAGGAACGAGAAAATCCAAGTTAAAGACCCGCATAGCCCAATATAAATCTAACTAAAAGCTACTACCTCAAACACTCTACACATTGTGTCGAAAGCGGCCACTCGCCAATAGAGAGGAGGCTGAATTATAAGACAGACAAGTAAGAACTGCGCTCACTTATACAGACATTTCCTCAAGAACTGACAATTACTTGAAGACTCCACGTCACACAGAGCAGACGTGTAAAAATTGTACATAAACTGTTTTTGTTAATTTTGTTAAATGATTGTTTGTTTAATATTGGTGTATAATTTTTGTAGTTTTGCCTTGAAGACGGTTTCCCGAAGAATAACCAAAATATATCGGAAAAAGAAACAGAATTCGATTTTCTATTAACCTGACCTCGAGCCGGAGAACATAAATCTACAATTATAAAGGTCGTCAAATTAAACCAGAAAACTAAAAATGTATAACTTGGAATTATTAAGCCAAGTTCTGGGAAAATGAAAACCGCATATCAGAAACTGCGATTTGGAAAACTAGGAAAGAGATATTTAGAAAACGAAAAATGGGAAATGTAAAATTGGGAACTAAAAATCTAGTAACCCAAAAAATAGGAAATCGCGCCATTTTTTATTAAATATTGGTTGTTTCGATCTTTTGACGTTTTACTAGCTATCAAATACACTTCCCTTTTCGGCAGAATTACCGAATAATTTTAATTATACAATTCAAATAAGATAATAGTTTATTTATTTTAAACTTTAATATTGTGTGCCACATTATCCCAATAACGAACAAAGCCTTCTTTAGTTCTTTCCTCATAGCCCTTGAGAAGAACGATTAGCCTTTTGTCAGAATGATTGTACTTTGATTGATTTAATTTAATAAGAGTTTCTCTCGAGTTAATCTATATTATTTTTAAGTCCTGTTGGTCTTGATTCTGCTTTAAAAGTGCGATGAGATTCCTAATTTTGCAACTCTAATTTTTATTTTTGTTAAGTTTTCCTATTATTATTTTTGTTTATTTTCCTAGCTGTATTTTTCTACTCCAATGGCGACTAGGAGACTAAAAATTTAAGAGAGTGAGTTTCTCATTGATGGTAATCACATATTTAAATTTGGTGCTGATCGTAATGGAGGCAGTTTTTGTATGCTTATTCGGCTATGCCTTTTGTGGCTTTTTTAGATTCCCAAATATTTATTCACCTTTTGCATGACCAAATTTAATTGGTAAAGATTGGATGATTTTGAAATAGTGGCTCCATTTGGTCACAGCAGTGGCGCCATCTATTGGTCAGTTTTGAAAATCAAATAGTGGTGCCATCTATTGGTCAAGCTATGAAGTTCGCATCGCTGGAAAAAAACCAAGAACTTTGTACTTGAATCAAAAACAAACGATGTTAATAATACGGTAAGTACAAAAATACTTGATTCAAGTACAAAAGTCTTACTTCATTCTGCTATATTCAATCCCCAAATACTTGTTTTAAGATTCATTCGGGATATTTTAAGTACATTTCGAATTACTTTAAAATCTTTTCTAAAACATTATTAAAACCAAAAAATTCTTCATAAAATGAGTAAAAAATGTTCTTGGTTTAAGCCTACAAAATTGTTAAGCGTTTCCCAATTTGGTTTCTGCATTATTTTAATATCCAGAAGAATTCAAAAAAACCAAAGTCTAAGTTATTAAAACTGTAAACATAATCAAAGTGTTGAAACCAGGAAAAAATGTTAGCAGCAGATTCGACTCTAAAAAATTCGCATTTTCTGTAGCACAGTTTTAGGAGCTTGCATTGTAAATTTGTGCTTAAACTAAGAACGATCTTTTCTTAAATGTTTCGGCTGTTAGTTCGAAATGTTCTTGATTCTAGAACGCTTGTTCTCATTTTAATAATATTAACCGTCGTTTGCCTATTCCAGAATATTTCTAAAACTCTGAGTGTGTATTATAGTCTAAGCGATTATGCTCGTATCATACAACTCATTAGCGCTTCCATTCAAAAGTTTTCAAACCAAATGTAACAACTCTTGGAACTTTTATCTTGAGTGGCATTTTATACTCATGAATCATTCATAATTTCAACTTTATCTAACTCCCATTTCAGCATTTCGTAATGTTTATTCATTAAGTTAATGGCTTCATTGCATTTAAGGGCATCAATAACATGTGGCCGAGGGTAGTTTGGGGCTGGGAAATGCTGGCAGCCAGTGGCAACCGCAGCTTAGTAATAATGATGATACATCCACACCTAATTTGCTGCTAATTAAGTCAAGTGCCTCAGATTCGACTGGGCGAATGGCTGAATAAATGAATGACTGACAATGCAACCAAATGGCGGCGTTGGGCGGGCGCAGTGCAGTGCAGTTTGCCGTACAACTTTTTATACATGTTTCCCTGTGTGTGTGTGTGTAAAAATTTGTTTTATCCTTTGACTTAATATTTATTGCAGTTGACTGCCTGTTTGAAAACATAAGCAAACCTGACAGGCAAACAACAAATAGAAAGAGCAAACTATTTTTAAGGCATACGAAAAGTGAAATACTCTCAATTTAGTTTTTAAAATTAATTTAAATGGAGTAAAACAAAGCTAAGGGATTTCTGTCATACAATTATAAACTATAAACCATATTTCCCCTGAGTTATAAAAAACAAAATTGATAGATTCTTTGGGAGTAAAAAAGATATCAAAACCTATTCCAATATTTTCTGAGCTTCTCTTGATTCTTACTTTGAGAAATTTAACAAAAATCGGTATTGCGACTTAAAATAACACTTTTGACACAAAACTTTAAAGTTTCATGGTTTCATATAATTTTGAAGACATGTTGTTTTAAAATAAATTCATACCATTATTATGTTGGTATAATAATAATAACAATTTATCAAATAACCTTGTGAGCTAAACTAATTAAAAGAACATATTTTTATAAATAGAACTAAAAAACTAAAGATATCATAGCCGACTTGGTTGCACGAACCGTCCGTCCGCAACCGCAACCCGCACCCGCTTATTGCGCCTGACTTCCCTGGTCTTCCCATGATATCACACTGTTCTGGAGTATTGTGTTTTGACTAATGCTTCAGCGTTTTAGAATTTTTCATTTTATTTTTGTTGCATTCTAAATTATCTCCAAATTCTCTTTTCTATAAATCAACGCTTTTTTAAGTAGAATACCAGCCCCTGCGGATTCTCGTTATATTTATCGTCTTAAATATCTTGTGTACGAATGAGTTAAATCCTCATTTTCTTCGGTATAAGAAAGTGGTCAAGGCACGTTTGACTCTTGTACGTATTTGATGACAAAGTAATAAGGTACTATTACTGGTGGCCAGATGCTGTAGTTTAAGGACAACTGCATGGTCGAGGAATAAGTAGATACTTGTTTGGCTGAATGCATCTTCTGTCTAAGAGCTTACAATATCCTGAGTCTCATTCTATTCCGATCTTGCACGGAACTTAGTCCATTATTCCAGTTAGGAGTTAGAGGAACGCATACCTTACCCAGCTCTTGTGCACAACGACGACGCTGCAGCAGAGGGGTCTTGTATACACAGAAGATAGGAATGTGGCGGACTCTGGAACGCTGCTGAATGCTCTCTCTTTCTCTTGTGAATTATAAGAATCAATTCAAGAATTCGGTGGATTTCTGAGAATCAAAAAAAGGTCCAAAAAAGATAATGCTGGCATCATCATCACGCCCAAGCAATAGCTTGACTCGCAGGTTTGCCTATTACTCACAACATTCTACGTACTGTCCAACTGTTGTTCTTTAAGGACTCCAGGGGATGGATTCAAGTCCTGGTCTTTCCTCCTTGATATGCCGTATCTTTCCAAGTCCCTTCACCTGGACTGTTCCGTATTCTGTTCGAGGATTTTTTTCGCCGCACTTGTACCTTCGCGATTCTTCCTTATTCGCTTAAATCCCGATATACATTGACTATCTCCTCTGCCGTCAGCGACACGACTTTTATGTCCCTCCTGGGCTGTCGCCCAGGGTCTCTGGGTAGTTAGTTTCGCCTTCTAGATCGTTCGAGTTGCTCAAACCTTCCAAACGCACTTTTCTTTGCCTAGCAACAGCGCTCTCTTGGCTTATGCCAACGGTATTGCCTAATTGGAGCGACTGCGACAATGTAACGAATCCTTCGGTGTAACTACTGTGAACTCGCCTTCTTTCATCTATTTGGCTACAATTTGTTCAAAGAGCTTAGATACATTGCTAATCTTAGCAATGGGTCGGTAGTTAGGTACCTCAAACACCGGTGTGACCGTAGCAATTTGCCCCACATATCAATAAATCGGTCAGCTGTGAGTGACATTAAGAATATGGTTCTGAGATGCTCATAATTTACTACAGCTTGAAAGATGTCATTCTCAGAAATGGATGATCTTGCTATTCTCACAACATATAGCTATTTTTCATACAAATCTGCACAAAAACCAATTTGCACTAAAATTTCTGGTTTTTAAACTAACCATCAGTTCTGAATCGGCGTTGGCATTGATCCGTTAGCCTATTCTAAGCCGGTTGCTTGGCCTAATTTTAAAAGTACGCACTCTTCGTAAAGTTAAAAGTTTGGTTCGCTACCCTGTTCGAACTAGGTTTTGAATCGAACCCTGGTTCATAGCTTTCAATATGGCTGAAACATTTTACTTCTATTCATGGTGAAGCTTTGTGTGTTTTACCTTCTCTACCGTACGTTCCCTTAAGACGATGCTTTTATCCAAGCTCATTAAAACAGTAGTGACCAAACTCACACAATCAAGCATTGCACTTGTGTACATAGCAACGGAACACGAACTAAGCGTCACGACATTTCAACATGAGCAATAAGCAAACCAAAAAAAATGCCTAGTGAGAGAAAACAAGTGAGAAAGTCGGTCAAGCCGGACTATAACATATACTTTGTACCTGGAGTAGAAGTTCAGTGCAATGCTGGTGCTGCGCTCATCTCAAAGTCTCTCTCACTCTCTCTCTTGCTCTCTCTCTCTCTAAGATTGTGTGATGTTAGTTGTGAACGGGTGGAAGAGGGTGGGGCGAGGGAGATGTACTTTTTTGCTCATAACTTGAGAACCGCTGATCCGATCTATATTATTTCTTCGGCAAATACATTTCGGCGATACATTTTGCTAATTACTAACTATCTCTAGAAGGTACGAAATGTCTATCTTCAAAACTGTAGGAGATATAACGTTTTTTCCGAATTGCGGGGGCGTGGCAAAAATTGAGATTCAACTTGATCTGCCTGCAGCTATAAGAAACATTTGTCCCATACATGTCAAACCTCTATCTCTTACCATCTCTGAGATCTGTTTGTTCATACGGACGGACGGACAGACGGACATGGCTATATCGTCTCGGCTGTTGATGCTGATCAAGAATATATATACTTTATATAGTCGGAAATGATTCCTTCTCCCTGTTACATACTTTTGCACAAACTTAATATACTCTATGTACATTCGGTACAGAGTATAAAAAGGCTGAACACGCGCATCGTAAGAGAGCAAGCCGCCGAGCGTATTCTCTGAACTCTAAGTTCCTATCCCAAAGACCACCACTTCTTTAAAACATTACTTTGAATTTATACTCCTACTCAAAGTCTTAATGTTCTGAGTTCTTCCTTTGCTTAGTGTCTAGTCCCCGATTCAGCACTATTAAATTTTTGTAGACTTACTTAAGTAATTTTTCAAACATAGTGGGTCGGGTTCAAAAGGAAACACGTTTCGTAGGTTCGGGGATGCATCATTGGAACGGTTTTGAGTTGTGATCGTCTATCATATACAGGCTTTAAAACGGTGATGCATCGGGCTTTAAATCATTGTTCCGGTTATTGATCGTTTCTGTTTTGATTCTTCATTTCTTTCGTATCGGTATTGAACCGAAGTTGAATCGGGATAAGCGTAGATTCTGAACCGGGATTGCATCTGGTCTGTATTAGGCTTATCGGCGGTCTTGTTCTATCTTTTGCTGTTTAGTTGGTTTTATTCCCTTAACCGGTTGTGCAACGCTTCTAATTGGAACCTTTCCCTGATTTTTAAGGACGCATTTGTAATACCGGTTAAGAAGCGGGGCTTGTATTGATTCTGAAATGCTGAATTAAGAGCCGGACTTTACACAGATTCCGGTTTTTTAACAGCTTTTAGTAAAGTAATTGCGTTGATCTTGAATCGGGTTTTGCATGGGTTTTGCTCAGTTTTACGGCAGCTGTATATCGGTTGTGAATAGGGGTTGATTCAAGTTCGAATTTCTTTCGCATCGGTCTTGATTTGAGCCCTAATCGGATATTACACAAATTCTAAAACGGCTTAACGTAACGTAACGTTAATGAACCGGTAATGATAAAATATTAAAGCAGGCTTTTGATGGGCTTCCACCTTTTATTGTTTAGGTTTTAGATTTTTAAAGGCTTTCGCAGGGGAATGGAACCAGTTCTGAATCTTCTTCTTAATCGGGTTTTTTCATCAGGTCCAAAGCGATTTTAAATTGGTTCAAAATATAGATGTCTGACTCTAAATCGGAACTTAAACTAGTTAAAAAGAACTTGCCATGGCTCTGCAAATCTGAACCTTACTTTGAGTGCTTAACCGATTCTTAAGTTTATTTTTTGCGTAGGTTTTAAATCAGTTTCACCTCTTTTCTATATCAGCACATTGAATCTTTATTAATTTGGCTATTTCGCCAGTTAATAATCAAGTCAGCACCGATTCTCAATCATTTTTTGTGGTTCTTAGTATTACGAAATCAAGAAATGCACACATATGCCTGCATATGTGTGTGAGCGTGTACGTTGCCAACTGAGATGACAAATGACTTTTGCTTTTGCCTCTCCTGCTGCTGCTGCTGCTCCTGCTGCTGTTGTTGTTGTTGTTGTTGCCTCAAGTTAAGTTAAGCCAACAAGAAAGTTAAACACTGACAATGAGATTTATGAGAACTCGCACACACACACACACACACAGAGTCACACAGAAGGACACACGGACAAACGAGTCCTGCCTGGCTGCACGTATTCTGATGTGCATTAAAGCATGTCTAACCTAATTCAATTGTGCTCCAGGATATGCACACACACACACACACTGACAGAGTCGTTTAAATAATGGCTAACCCCAATCATGGTTAGCTCTTGGTCCTGGGGCTTTTAGCTGTTGTCCAGCAATGCCGCGAGGATTTTGCCACATTAACCCTAAATGTCAGCAATGCCCTGGTTCTGATTTGCATTGTCAGCAGGGGAAAATGTCTTGGATTGTTATATCGATACTTAAAAAAATAAGTCAGCAGAAGACAAACCTCATCTGTGATTCCAGACGGCTTGAAGTCAAAGTTTTGTACATAAAGAGTCATTTATCTAGAAGAAACAACAAGACAACAAAAGTCTGGACTGAACCTGAACCGGATCTAATTTATTTTAATTTCCCCCACAGCTGCCTAAGACGGCATTTAGCGGAAGCAAAACTTCATGAAGTTATCTCAGTAGGCGACACATACACGAGTGGTTCTATACATTTTTATTAACAAATCTAATAGAATTCCTTTGATTTTCAAGCCTACTAAGAAAACTTTATGAAGTTTGCTTCATCGTGTAAATCCCGACTAACCTAACTATTTATGACTCAGTTATTGAATATGTCAACAAAGCTACAAATATAGGTATGGTCCTTAAAGGTACTCTGACGTGCAACTGCGAAGTTAAATAGTTCTCTTAGGCAGCTGTCGTTATCTCAACAAAAGCCTGCCTGACTCCAACCTAATTCTACGGTATCAAAATTTTCGGCAGCTGTGACTCGCGCAATATGCAAAGACTAAATGTAGCGTTTAATTCAAGGTTTGTAATTTATCTAGCGACCTTTCTAATGTTTAATTAGTAAGTTTAGCTGGCTCAAGGTCCGAAAAAGTGGTGTTTGTTCACAACTGAAAATAACTTATGCATTATTGTACACCAAAAATGAGCAGGTTGCCTATACGGTACCGTTTCATCATTCTCCCGAATGAATCTTCAGTAGGCTTATCGCTGTCGAAATCATCGCTTCACATCCAATCAATGTTTTAATCAGTTGGGAACCTCAAAAAACAATGAAAGTAAAAATAGGACCATGTTCTCAACTTTTTGGTGTAAATAAGCTTAAGCTTAAGCTCAAAGTTCTAAGTCCAAAAGCTAAAGCTTTTGAGAGAGCTTAGAACTGGCCGTTAAATTTTGAATGCAAGAATTCAAAAAAGCGTTTGCGTTGTTTCTTGAAACTTTTGTTAGTTTCGTTTACAAAACAAGAGAACGTGCCGTCTCTTTGTAATGTTTAATTAGTGAGTTTCTTAAATTCGCATCAGCTTCGAGAACTAAAAATTAAATAACACCGCGGATTAAATTAGCTGGTGCAGAGAAACGTACGTACTAGCCAGTAAGTTAGGGAATACTTGTCTTATATACATTACAACTTTATACTGTGTGACCAATGCTAGTTTATAAGATACCAATGATTCTCCGTCTATCATAATCAGTTCAGTACAACTTGAGATAAGCTGCGAGCCATTTTTAAAAAACTGGCTTAGAGATACCAACAACTGTATTCGATCTAACAAAAATTGTTCATATATATAATATGTTTTAAACATGGATTTCCAAGTTCACAGGTTTGTATTCGTGAAGATTAAAATAATATTTAGTTAAGAATGTCTTGAACAAACATTACGTTACTCAAACTTAACAAAAATTAGTTACAAAGCTGGTAAATTAAAGATTATTTCTGTAGAAGTATTATAGCTGAATAAATTGAACGCACTCTCAGAGAGACAGAGAGCGCATTCGCACTCACATGATACCTAAAAAAAACCTATTCTCCTACGAGGACTTGATCCACGTCCTCCTCGTTTTCTAAGCGAAAAATCCATGTATTTGGTTGTGGTATAATTTACTTTGCAAACTCTGGTCACCCTAATCCACAACAAAATTCAATTAACAATAGTATTCATACGGCAGCTCTATGATAAAAACGTCCGATCTGCGCTATGTTAGCATTATTTAAAAGCTTGATAAATGTAAAGGATGCGTGCCAAGGTTCAATCAATAAGCTTTATTACTGACTGCGTGGCAAGCCTTTATTAAGGGTACATTTTAAATTGTTTATACATAACTTCATAAATTAATATCTTTTAAGCTAAATTGTGAAACCAATCCGTCTCATTCCGTCTCACCAGGCAATACCAGAGTTTTGCATTTGTTTCATTAACTCACAGCTCCAATATAGACTGCGTTCTAACATTTTAGAAGTTTGAATAGTTTTATTTGAAACTTCTCTTCAGTCGCCCTTTTGAAAATACTTTATTTGAGCTAAGCTGTTATTTGTTACAGCTTGTCATCCTCATTCTCATCGGGCAAACGCGCTTGTCAGAGCCTACTGTTTTTTCGTGACCGATTTGCTTTCACTTGTTACTGTAGAAATATCGCATCAAGCAATCCATGACTTTTTTGTAAAACTTTATTTGTAACATTGTGGTACAAATTTAGTTATTCGGTTGCAAAGGTTCAACCGAACAACATCGTTATATCTTTTTCCTTTCTTTCTTTAAATATTTTGTTATGCCGAAAATTGCACTTTGATTTCGTCGAAATATTGTAATACTGCATATGTTATGCTTAATTTTTTTCTTTATTGGAATCCTTCGGTCTTTGTTTCCACAAAGCACAATCGGAATTTTTATCTAAAACTTTCGGCCTTTGATATCGACCTTGTTAACACACAGCACTATGGGTGTTGTGTATGTGGGCCGCTGTGGAAGTGGAAAAATTCATCGAACTCCTGCCCAGTGGGCAGAAAATTAATATTTTCTAAAACATTAAAGTTTTTTGTTTGCTGCTTTTTTTTTAATTGAATGACAATAAACTAAGAAATAGTTTTATTATAATTAATTTATAATAATTTTTTATTTTAAAAAATCGACTCGTCTTAAGAAGTAGGCTAATTGCTTCAACTCCCACTTACCATTGTGGTAGTTGATTTGGGGTTACCTATATTATCAACAAATACGAGTCGAGAACACTTTTTTTTCTTAAATTTTTCTCACTCTGTTTTTATATTTTTAAACACAAAGCGAACAATAGCCATCATTCAATTCTTTATCTATGTCTCCGCCTAATCTAAAATCATTTTTAAAATTTGCCAATATTGCGATTTTTTGGTCCGTTTGATCAACAAGTCTTATTAACTCATATAAGAATTTTTGCAGAGTTCGAATATTCTTAAGTCGATTGACCGACACCTATTAAATCTTTATGATAATGCTAGAACCGAAACCGTTAACTGTAATAAACCGTTTCAAATCGTGTACCGGAGCCAGAACCGACACAAATTTGATTTTGAGAACCGAAACCCGCTTACTGTTATTATTGGAACCGATAGCAACGGAACAAAACCAAAATTTCGGTTTTTCTTATGCTGTATCCTAATATATTAAGCTTGTGCAAAAGTATGTATCGGAAAGGAATCATTTCCGACCCTATCCATACTTATAAATCTGTATGCCCGACTAACTAACAAACTGACATTTCGATTAGACTAGCGTCGGCTATCACTTGAGTGGAACACCTCACATTCCAGGATCCCAATGTAATGTACGAGATGAGACTATCCTTCAATTCTTTAAATGATTTCGCTTGTTCCACACCCCATTCAAACGTAGCATTTTTCTTAGTGAGTTTTCGTAGAGGTTTACTAATTGTAGCTACATTCGGAATAAATTTTGCAACATAATTCATTAGTCCTAAAAAACTGCGAACTTCCTTTGATGAACTTGGTTTTCTAAATTGCTTTACGGCCGTGACTTTATCCAGCTTTGGTTTAATTCGATCTGCAGAAAGTTAATGTCCTATGAAATTTATCTTACGCATTCCAAATTTACACTTCTTATCGTTCCATGTTATCGAAAATTCGTTGAATCGATCCAATACCTTTCTTAGTCGAATATTGTGGAGATCTTTTGTAGGTGCATGAACTACTACATCATCAATGTAAATTAGAATACCAGAATTAGAATCCATTAAAAATTTGCTCCATTAATTTTTGAAATATTTCTGGTGCGCAATTTATACCAAACATTAGTCATTTGTAGCGAAACAAACCTTTTCTCGTCATAAATGGGACATTCTTTTATAAACCGAACAGCGAAAAAATTTTTTATTTTTAATTTTAATAAAAAAAAATCCGAAATTAGATCTCGACATGCCCACCAAAACGTAATTTGCGGTTTTGCACAAAATTATTAATTTAAAAATCTAAAAAATTATAATTTGAGTAGATACAGTAAAAATCTTTCCATCGATATCAACTTGAGGCCTATCCGATAAACAAATCCTGAGATATCACGTTTTTAAAAAACCCTTTTTTTCCATTTTTTCGTTTTTGACGATTTTTGAAATTGTTTATAAAATTAACAAAAAATTTTTGTGCAAAACCGCAAATTACGTTTTGGTGGGCATGTCGAGATCTAATTTCGGATTTTTTTTTATTGAAATGAAAAATAAAAATTTTTTTAGCTGTTCGGTTTATAAAAGAATGACCTAAATGTCGTTATTTCCCTCGATTCCGGCGAAATTTTCAATAATCAGTCCTTTGATTTTTCCAAAAGGAAATATTGTAGCCTATTCGCAGACATCCCAAAAATGTAGCTGTATAGTCAAATACTTCCAGATTCGTCGGCAATATAAAAATCAGCTACTACTTGCGCCTTAATGGTCTTGACCACTGCGGTCATATTCTCTGTACGAGCAAAAGTATAATTCGACCTCTTTCTGTTGGTTTGTCGTAAGAGTTCCTTTGGCTTTCATATCCCACCATGATTCCCGATTATATTGTGGCGGGATCCCGATCGGCAATGATTTCGACCTCAATTCCTCCAATTGAGCACCAAATTTTATTTCCTGAGAACTTAAAGTCCATACAGAAAATGTCTTCATATTCGTTTTCAGATTTACTTTTGTTGAGACTCGACACAAGCATGTGTACTATTTCGCGGTTTATTTTAGACGGTGTCTCATTGGGTACTTACAATTTACGTTTGAAACTTTGCTCTCCACGAGCTAAAAAACATTTCTTTCCGACCGCAGCGATTGCAAATTGTACCCCTAGCAGGGCTTTCCTAATCCCTCGGTCTGTGTCCTTCATAGTCACAGACGGGTGACCTAAATCAGAGATGTCTGACAATCTTGCACACATTTCCATACCCTGATTCATTTTCTTCATTCCGTTTCTCAAACATTTCCTGTTGCTTTAATACTGCTTCTGAAAGTCCAGCCATTTTCATTATTTCATCAAGGTCTCCACTACCCCCGTTCCAAAATATTCCGACCAGCTCACACAAAATGAAGAAGAAAAAAAATAAAGGTGTGAGTATCGTTAATACTCACGAGGATTTGATGTGAAACATTATACTTGGTTTAAGAGATTTTTTTCTAAACCACAAGCTTTCATTTTCTTAGGAATTCTTGTTTATTGTACGCAGATACCACCAAGGTGAGATCCACGATCCCACCTAGATTCCTACCAGATCCCACCCAGACTCCACGCAGATTTCACACAGATTATACTTAGATACCTTCCAGAACCCACCCAGATCCCACTGAGAATCTACCCAGATCCAACTTAGGTAGATCCCAACCAAGTCCCACACAGATTCAGTCCTGATCTCACTTAGATCCCGGTCAGATCATACCCAGATCCCACCCAGATCCCACCTAGATTCTACCCTAATCCCATCCAGCTCCCACTTAGATCCCAACCAAATGCCGCCCAGAGACTACCCAGATTTCACCCATATCCTGCACAGATCCCTCCTAGATCCCACCAAGATAACCCCTTCCAGATTCCAACCAGATCCCATTTTAATCCTACCTAGCAATATCCCACTTAGATCCCAACCAGATCCCGTTCAGTACATTCCCAGATCCCACCCGATTACCGCCCAGAAGCCACCCAATTCCCATTAAGATCCCAACCAAATCGCATCCAGATTTTACCCAGATCCGACTTAGGTCCCGCCCAGATACTACCCAGATAACACCCAGATATCGCCCAGATCCTACCCAGATCCAAATAGCTAGATCCCACCCAGATACTTCCCAGATCCCACCCTGATCCTAACCAGATCCCAGGCATATCGCTTCCAAATACCACCAGATCTCACCAGGATCCCATCCAGATCTTTCCCAGAAACCATCTGGAGGGACACTCTTCAGCACATTTCCTACCTCTTCGCTTCCCCTCTCTGCCCGTCCTCTTACGTGTGTGTGTGTCTGCCGGGACATCCCCCAAAACAACAACACAAAATATGAATGATGTCAGCGTCACGTGACGCTGAAATCAAATTTTACTCCTACTAAAACACAGGCCAACAAAATGACCATCTTTGTGAGGTGCAGCCCTGTTGATTTAAAAATATGATAAGTTTATGTTTACTGATTCCAAAACTGGTTTCGGTTTCGTTTCATCAGCTCTTGTTTCCAAGATATAGCGGAAAAACGAAAATCTTGCATTTTTGGCACTCTAGGATTTATGGAGGCCACACTAGGCATAAATGTCCGAGTTTATGAGCTAATTATGATAAAGGACATATCATTGCAAATTAGAAAAATCATAGGGACCATCTAAGTCCAGCGGAAAGTGTCTAATTTGGCCTTTAAAGAGAGACATTTTCCGATTTATAGCATTTTTATCAAAATAAATCATCCCGTTTAAGGAAGCGCGGTAATTGGATTAATACATTCGCCATCTGGGCGTATAGCCAAACATATGATCTAATTTTGTGATTTTTATGGCATTTAAATAAGTTTATTTGGCAAAGATTTGGCGTGTTTAAGACGAAAATACATATTTAAATTTATAGGGGGAAAACTAGATTGTTACTCTAAATCTGTATAGGAACTGTAAAGGGGCTACTTGGTTCGGCATAAATTGTTATATGTTTACATGTAGATGATAAATTATATTTGGAAACAAGTAGCCTTTTCACAGTTCCTATAAAAATTTGAGTTACAAATCTAGTTTTCCTCCCATAAATTTAAATATGTAATTTCGTCTTTAAGAGGCTATAACTTTGCCAAATAAATTGATTTAATCGCCATAAAAATCACAAAATTAGATCATGTTTGGCTATAGGCTCAGATGGCGAAAATATTAATTCAATAACTGCGCTAGCTTTAACGGGCTATAAAAAATGCTAAAGATGCTATAAATCGAAAAATGTCTGTCTTTAGAGGCCAATTTAGACACTTTCCGCTGTACTAATATAGCGGATATGATTTTTAAAATTTGCATTGATATGTACTTTATCGCAATTAGTTCATAAACTCGGACATTTATGCCTAGTGTGGCCTCCATAAATCCTGGAGTGCCAAAAAGTCGACTTTTTGGTTTTTCCGCGATATCTTGGAAACAAGAGCTGATTGAACAAAACCAATGATACAGTTTTGTTCAGTGAAGTCTATATTAACATAATCTGTTAAAAATAGACCTGCACCAAAATCACTGTTGGGCTGTGAAATCGTCCGTACCGAAATGAAAGATATTCAACATCAAAAATCTTAATTGAAGCTGATTTTAATCTCGCCGATTCGTGCTAGATTTCTCTGGGTGCTCTTATGTGCTATTAACATACGATCAGCAATAAGTGCCAGACATGCCGAACGAGAAATTTCGTGTGCTAAAATATTTTTCAGTCTTTTTGTAAGCAGCAGAGTTGCCCTACTCAAAATTTTTAAGATCGTTCGTATCAATTACGCCAAAGCGAAAGAGAATCTTCCAACTTTTTTCCTAAGCAAATACAAACCAACCCGCAGAAGGAAGATTCCTGATATTCGATATCACGATGTCAGCAACGCAGTTAAGCTTGGTCCATCACTAGCGCGTGCGAGTCCGGCCTTGTCCATTATATCCCAATGAAAATTGTTAATATTCGGCCGAAGCTCAAAAGTAAGAAAATAAGAGGCAACAATAGCTGGCTAGGCTGGGACCTGTAAGCATTTAACCATGTCATTTGCATAGATGTGAAGTGTTTGGTGTTTAGCTGAGACCAGCTGGACTTTCACCGTTGCCTAATCTGCTACAATTGCAAACAGAACTTGTCTGAAACTTTCCACTGAGCTTTAAATTTGAGTGGAGCCATCTCTCTCTCTCTCTTTCTCATCCCATAAATGTTGAATGTGGCTCCACTCCATTTTTGCGCTATTCAATCATTTGTTCAATCATATTTCCAATCCCATTCCCAGCGGACTACAAATAATCGACTTCATTTAACTGAAAACAGTGTTGGGTTATTTTTTATTGCATTTCTTTCTTATTTTTTTTTCTTGTTATTTGGGGGGCCGCAGCTGGGGCCAGCGGCTTTGGGGCAGTGAGGGACCATAATATTGCATTATATGATAGATTTATTCCCAGCACAATTTTAACTGCCACTTTTGGCTCATGCTGTTATTTCCGATTTCTGGGCCCCCTTTTCGTGTGCCTCGCTTCCTTCATTTCACAAGTTTACAACGTCCGTTCGGTATGGGGCTTTGGCCGATTATGTCCTTGGGGTGCCTTTTGCCCCGACTCCTGCTTCTTGCCACTTTATCTACTGGCGAAATCTGTATGCAGAAAAAGAAGTTTCCAAGTGAAAATGATAAACATCTTTGTGAAAATGTCTGTGATTTTCCTCTTTTATGCTTTGAGCAGCAAGCAGCTGACACACATATCCCTGCTCCGTCTTGTCCATTCTGTGGTTTGTACTGTGGGTGGGTGTAAAATGTAACAGCCACTTATTGTGATTGTGTGAGACCCCGCACACTATTTTAAACAAGCAGATGATGATGATGATGATGAGATTGTTTGGCTGTCCCTTTCTGCGATTGCAACATCATTTACACTCCATGCCGCATTTATCAATCAAATTGAAATCTGTTTGTTGTCCGCCTTTGTTATCCTTCGTTTTTTGGGTAATATAATTGAAAAGCGAACTGACAGCGAGGACATGTGAAATGGAAAACGGAAATGAAATTGCCGAACGCATCAACCACTTTTGATCTTAATGAGTTATTTCTTTTTTTAAGATTTCTCGCCTGCGCTCGTAAGTAGGCAACACTTTTTGAAGGAAATTGCGTATAGGACATGTTGAACAAACAGCGAGCCGAGCAGGTGAAAGTGAAATCATCATCTATCAATCTTTATTTATTTATTTGATTTCTATTTCTGGCTTTTGTGTATGCTGACCCCCACCCCCCACCCCCACCACACCCCGAATGTGCTTTCATTTGATTTTCCAAGCTGGCGCTTTCAGTTTTCATTTCTTTGTCAAACACGTTACGCAAATATTGTCACAGTTCCCCACAGCGACGATGGCCATGCAAACATCTGGCGCTGGTAACGTTACCCTGCCGCCTACCAGCCCGGGCCTATGTCATTTGTTTACCACCAAAAAAAAAAAAAATAATAAAATGAGAAGGAAAATAGAAAAAAAATTATCCCGTCTCCCGTGACCATATCAATGAAGGCCTATCTGTCAGCGTAGGTGTACCCAAAGCTTTTTATCGCCCACACAAAAAAAGCAAATAAAGCCAACGAAACTCTAGCTAATTCATTTATCGCTTGCGAACGTTTCTCGATTGGTAACCTTTAAGGTCCTGAGGTCACTTCGTACTCAAATACACGATTCTATCTCCGATTTGCTGGCTAAAACTTGTTTCTTCAACTCGTTGGCCAAAACCTGACCTAGACAACAGCACTTTGATATACCTAAGGGGTAAATATAAGAAAATAAATGTTTAATAGCCTTCCTGCGTTCTTGAGGGGAGACAGTCGACAATTATGCAACAATTATGTACTCGATACTAAGTGTTCGAAACTCAGTTCTCAATATACTCGATACTCTGTAATCAAAACTGGATACTGAAAACATACTCTGTACTGAATACTCAGTACTCATATATGTACTTGGAGCTCGATACTATGTACTCAAGACTCGATACTTACGACTCAAAACTCGATACTCAATGCTCAGTACTTGATACTCAGGACATACTTTGTACCCAATACCAAATATATGCTCAGTACTCGGTTCTTTGCCCTTGATCCTCAGTACTGGATACTTAGTACACGATACTTAATACATGCGTGATACTCAGAACTCGCTACTCAGCTCTCGATACTTAATACATACTGCACACTAAATACTCAGTTCTTGATACTCAGCAATCTGTGGCAAACTCGATTATCTGCACTCAATGCCCGACTTTCTGTACTTAATACTTGATACTCAGCTTTCGATATACACACTCATATGTTACTCTATATATACTCACAGAGAAAAACGAGAGCGTAAGTTAAAGTCGGCTCTAACCGACCTCGATATACCCGTTACTCATGAAAAAAACATGTTTAACAGTGTTCAGTGTTTTTGCTCATAACTTGAGAACCGTTCATCCTATCTTTATCATTTCTTCGGCAAATCGATTCATTTTGCTAATTACTAACTATCTCTAGACGAATCATCTATCTTCAAAACTGTAGGAGATATGACGTTTTTTCGAAATTGCGGGGGCGGGAGGGGGCGTGGCCAAAATTTAAAATAAACTTGATCTGCGTGCAGATAAAAGAAGCATTTGTCCCATACTTGACAAACCTCTATCTCTTACCATCTCTGAGATCTAGGTGTTCATACAGACGGACGGACAGACGGACATGTCTATATCGACTCGGCTGTTGATGCTGATCAAGAATATATATACTTTATATGGTCGGAAATGACTCCTTCTGCCTGTTACATACATTTGCACGACTTTAATATACCCTTTTTACTCTACGAGTAACGGGTATAAAAAGGATAGTTTTTGATGATCCTCAGGATATTTCCGGTTTCCATTTGGCCTGAATAGTGAACTATCCTTTTTTGGGATCCATTGGATATTTTCGAAATCGATTTATTTTCTCTTAAAAAGGATATATCAGAGAAAAAAATATTTCATTGATCTTTTTTCTTGATCCAAAGGAGCTGAAAAATGTGAAAAGGATATTTTAAAAAATGGATCTTAAGTGGATACTTCGTATTTTTTTTTTGTTCTGTGCAGTACTTTTGATAATCGATATTCAGTGCTCGATACTCTGCAATCACAAATCTCGATATTCTGTACTCGATACTCTTTACTCAATAATCAGTTCTCTATACTGAGCACATACTCAATACTGAATACTCTGTACTCGATACTCAGTACATAACGCTCACTTACTTCGAAGTGAGGCCCTTTATGCGCTACGCGCTCTCATCTATTATCTGCGTTCAGATACACCACTATGTCCTCTCGCATAATTTCGCCAACAAAACTTGCGATCAATCTCCAGTGCTCTTCGTTCTGGGTCATCTTTGATACGATGTTGTCTGCTGTGATATGTCCTATCGGCCCATCTTTTGCAGTGTATCACAGTGTGCTAAACACTATCTATTTCTGCGTCACCATACACGCAGCTATGCTCTGAGCTTTTTCCAATTGAGTGTAGGAATGCGCTAAAGTAGCCGTCGACGTCGCCGTGCTTCCTGCGAAGCCAAGTTTTGATCTCAGGGATCAGCCTTTTTGTTCATCTGCCCTTTGTTTCGTTTGCTCATCTTTCTTGCCACACGGTGAGGGTTTCTTCTTTAATCGATTCAGCCGTTTGCCTTGAAGCTTGTCCACCTGGGCGCAATCCGTTTATTTGGCTTCGTTCTCTGACTAATAGGTCGATCGGCGTAACACCTGCGATGACCATCGCTGCTGCTCCTGATACTGTCCGATATGCACTTATTATTCTCAGCGCACTTCTTCTGTGGATCGATAAAAGTTGATTTGACCAGCGTCTGCCCAGATCTCGCATCCATATAGAAGGATGGCGTTGTTCACCTCCATTTGTAACTTCCGCCTACATTGCACCGGTCCGCCCACATTCGCCATTAGTCTGCTTAGCGAGCGAGTCGCAGTGGTAGACTTCGTTACTCGAGCCTGACTCCCAAGTAATTTATCACCTTCTGAGCGCCGATAATGCTATCGTGTATCCTCATGTCTAACTCTAATGGGATTTGCCTTCTCGTGACGAGCAGTAGCTCTGTTTTTTCTGCTGCTAGCTGCAGTCCGTGTAAGTTCATCCAAGATTTGACTCTGATCATCACCTGCGTGAGTGTACGTTTTGCGTATTCTGTATTACGCGCCTACCAGAAATGCGTCGTCGGGCATTTCTATGCGGAGCACCTCGTCATAGCTGATATTCCAGAGGTCCAGCCCAAGTATGGATCAGTTACTGGAATACATTTTTCGCCTTCAATGGTCTGGTACAACAGCTTTCGGTTTTCGAGACAGCTGTGCTTATACGCAGCAGATACTCCGGTATTCAGAAGCGCTTTTGTAAAGCCTCGATCATATCCGTCCATTTTGCGCTATTAAAAGCGTTTTTCACGTCTAACGTTGCCAGCAGGACTATTGGTAGGGATATCAATACGAAAATATGTACACAAAATAGTTTACAATACAGCGAATATTTCTGCAGCCTTAAGTCAAAAATCTTATTTTTTTAGTTATGCCAGTCTTGAAGTAAGTAAGCGATACTTAGTTCTCAATACTAAATACTTGATACTCTGTACTCAAGACTCGATACCTACAACTCAATACTCGATGCTCAGTACTCGATACTCAAAACTGTATACTTAGTACATGATACTTAATACTCAGAACCCGAAACTCAGTTCTCGATACTCAGTACATACTTGATACTACGAACTAGATACTTAGTTCTCGATACTCAGTTCTTGCTACTAAGTTCTCGATACTTAGCACTCGAAAATCTGTACTCAATGCTCAGCACTCTGTACTTAATACTCTATACTCAATACACAGTACTCGATACATTGATACTCAGAACTCGATAATTAGTTCTCGATTCTTAGTACTCCACAATCAGTACACGATACTTAGTACATACTTAATACTACTAACTAGATATTTAGTTCTCGATACTCAGCACTCAATACTTAATGCTTGATTCTTAGTTTTTGGTGCATAATACTCGATAGTACCCAACACACGATGCTCAGTACTTGGTTCTCATTACTCGATACTCAGAACCGTATACCTAGTACATGAAACTTAATACTCAGAACCCGATACTCAGTTCTAGATACTTAGTACATACTTGATACTACGAACGAGATACTTAGTTCTCGATACTCGATACTTGATACTCGATACTTAGCACTCGATAATCTGTACTCAATGCTCAGCACTCTGTACTTAATACTCGATACTCATTACACAGTACTCGATACATTGATACTCAGAACTCGATAATCAGTTCTCGATTCTTAGTACTCCACAATCAGTACACGATACTTAGTACATACTTAATACTACTAACTAGATATTTAGTTCTCGATACTCAGCACTCAATACTCAGCACTCAATAATCTGTACTCAATGCTTGATTCTTAGTTTTTGGTGCATAATACTCGATAGTCAATACACATTACTCAATACATTGATACTCAGAACCCAAAACTCAGTTCTCCATACTAAGAAACAGATACTCATAGTTGATACTCAGAATTTGATGCTCAGTACATACTTAATACTCATACTTAAAAGAATCGGTAAAATTATTACCATTTATGTCCAAAATTTTTAAGAATCTAATGGCTACACAAATGCAGAGCTTTCTCAATAATCACAAGCCAAAAACAGTCGAGTTTTAGAAAGAATCGAGGCTGTATCACAGCAATAACTAGTTTATTCATTCAACAAAACTCAGCGTTGAATATCTTTTAGCTTCATACCGGCAAACGCATGCAAGAATCTGCCTATTGAGCAGGGATGCTCAAGAAGAGAGCGCGAAAATGTGACTGTATCTTTCTCTAACACACAGTGAAGCATAACTAAGGTGAGCGAGTATATTCGTGCCCCAAGAGCTATGGCTGGGGAACTCTGCGTTTGAGTAGGTTTGCAAGTAGTCATTACAGGCCAGCTCTCTCTCTCTCTTATATATCTGCCAGTTGAGTTTATTCATACAAGGTGATTCTCTTTCGTTGAGCCAAACGAACAAATCAAGACGAACATGATTATAATCAGATCATGATAGAATCAGCAGCGGACATGTTGTACATGCAAGTTTGATGCGTTGAGGGCAAAAAAAAAATTAGATAGAGATTTTGACAGTTCAAAACAATTTTTTTGTTAAAATTTCTTACCTTTATACCAAATTGGAAACAATACTCCATGACACATTTGTGGCTCACAAATGTAGGCAAATTAAACAGATGTCAAGCCAAAAACGGTTTGACAGGTACCCGGACTGATTCCTGCTTGCCCCTCTGCTTACTTACTTATAATGCCACAACGCGGTTTTCCAGCACGTTCCTCTTCATTTATAGCGCCCATCGCAGCGAGTCCTGCAATCGTGTGTAGAAATGCCTGATGGCATTTTTTTGCTGTTGCTGTTGTTGTTGCTTCGTCCTGCTCCAGCTCCTGTCCATAAATTATTCCAGTGCTTCAAATTAAGCGTACGTCATCGCCTTTTGATGGCTGAGGGTCGTATTTTTTTTCTTGTTGCTGCCCCTGGACATTCAACAATTCATTTTTCCTGTTTCGCTTCGTGTTTCTTTTTTTTGGTATTTTTTTTTTTTTGCTTTTGCCCATTGATTTTACATGTTGTGAATAAATAATGAATGCCCATGATGTGGTAAATTGAATATGGCGTGAAATTAGCTTAAGTAAATGGAATTAAGTGGATTTCACAGCCGACTGAGTGTTGGTGGCAAGTGGCACAGCCGCCCACCCTCCCCGGGAATCACCAAACTGTTGCATGGCCCCGGCAAAATTGTTTTAGTGGCCCATAAAGTTGCAACTGGCTAAAGTCTACCAGGAAAAAAAAGGAGCACTTGAACATATCGTGTCAGTTGTCGTGTCATGTCATGACCTTCTGGAGATTGCATTGAGTTGAAGCCAAGGAGACTTAAAATCCGCTCAGGCAAATCGCATCGCATTAACCTTCAACATTTTCATTTTCAGTTTGAACATTTTCAGCGACAGGAATTCAATTCCATCCCCAGAGGCAGTTGCTGCCTTCTGAACTACACCCCTTGATCCGCATTTGATTTGTCAAATGCCCAGACATAAGCGACGATGAGTGGAGAAGGCCAACACAGAAAAAAAAAAGGTACTGACACTTGTCATGTGTGTCCTTGCCTTCTAGTTGTCCTACGTGGGCTGCCTTGCATATTTCTAAAGTCGGACTTTATGTTCTAAGACCATCAACCATCTAAGAATTTAGGAACCAAGCGAAACCGAAATCTTCTTTAAAATATCAAAGGTTTGCGGCCTTTATCCTTGCTGGAGGCTAATAACTTTCATTTCAGATATACAAACCGGTTCTGAACGGTTCAAGACCAATTAAAGCAGCAAACTAAGATTTTCAACATAATCACGGGCTGAGGTACGAGGGCTTAACGGGCCACTGTGTGCCCATCGTTCAATAATCGAAATTCATTATTGGAAAATCATTTAAAGCTACACAGAGAAAAAAAAGAATAAATTCATTTTGATATTCACCTGATTTAAATGAACTTTACAAAAATATTAATATTTTCATTTCATTTAGCAAGAAAAGAAAGATAAAAAAAAAGAATCACAACATAAACTGTTGTCAATGACGACTACAAGGTATTTGATCTCTTTTTCTGGTGTAATGAGGCAGCCGGAGTGCTGAGTATCGAGTACACAGAAAACAAAAAATGATTCCCGTAGAATGCGTATTCAAAATATTTAGTTTAAGATTCATTTTTTTTGTAATATCCTTAACACATTTTTCAGCTCCTTTGGATAAAGAATAAAGATCAAGAACTATACTCTTTTCTGATATATCCTTTTTAAAAGAAAATAAATCGACCTCGAAAATGTCCAATAAAGAAATGTTGTTTTTTCACTTCGTATCAAATATTGAGTATCGAATACCGAGTGTCGAGTACTTCTTCTTCTTTATTGGCCCGATGCTTGCATCACAACCGTTTGACGGTCTCGGCCGCTGCAACCAATGTCCGCCTTAGAGGTTTTGAAACGACATAACTCCGCCGCGTTACAAACGACATATATCCGCGCGGAGATATGACACTTTAAAATGACATAACTCCGCGCGGAGATATGACGCCTCAAAACGACATATCTCCGCCGAGTTATAAACGACATATCTCCGCCGCACATTGGGGCGACTAGAGCAAATTCCGCGCCAAAATTAATTTATTTTTTATATATATATTGAAAAAAGTTTAAATGCAACTTAAAAGATGAATCAGTTTTTTCAAAAAAGAAAATTGGTCTAGCAAATTTGGTTCTGCCACAACACGCATTTAAAGTTCACCTTTCGAACTCGATTTTAAGGAATTCATAAAATTGGCATTTTAATGTATGTTCGCAATCGTTTTTCATGAGTATGAAACTTTTATGCGGATATGCGGTGATTGGAAGTATTACTTTTGACTATTCTTAGTTCATTAGTATACATAAAATTTTCATACAAAATATTTTTTTTTAATTTTTGGAAAAAGGTCCGAAAACTAAATTTATTTTTAATTGTTGGACATAAAGTATGAATGCCATTAATCAGCTGTTCTAGCATCTGTTTTGTTTGATTACTTTCTTGATATTTGGGAGTAGACTAAATTTAAAAATTCTTTTCTATAAACAAAAGAGATATGTCGTTTGCAACATGGCGGAGATATGACGTCGGAGCTATGTCATTACCCCCATTGATTTGCGTTTATCGAAATTTTTACTAGTAGAGGAAAACCGAAGTTAACCCGTATTTTGTTTCTGTTTCGGTACTGATAACCGGTAATGATAATAAAAGTTATGAGGTTACGGTTAAAAGAAAAAAAAATTTTCGGTTACGGTTTCGGTTACAAATTTCGAAGTGTTTTTAGCGGTTAAGGGTTAAGGTTTCGGTTTTAATCTCTGGTTTAAAGTCAATCGGATAACAAATGAGAAGATTAACTAATACATTTATGTCCATTACATTTTAATGTTTTTGGGAATATAGTAGTTCATTAAATCACTTACAAAAATTAAAAAGATAAATAAAAAACAAAATATATTGATGCTTCGACTGGAATGGAAACTGCTAGTTTTTTTTCACCCACGGGTATCATGAAGATTTGATAGATCGCAAATGTAAACGCGTAAATGGTTAGTTTGAAAATTTTATAATTAGTTAGGATGATCATGACGATTTAATAATTAGCAATTGAAGGCGGGCAATCGGTTTTAACAAATTGAGAAATTTGCGAAAATTCTTATATAAATTTAGAATGTCATAAGGATGGGTAAATAGACGATTAAATATGAAGTGTAGATCATACGAGCCAAGAATTCGCAAAAATTGAAAGAAAATTTTAATGAGTTTAGTTTATAGCAAAGATTTGATGGTTGGCAATTAAAGACGGGAAAATGGGATCAATTGGCTTACAAAAAAAAAAATAGCGGAATTTGCAAAGATTTAAAATGAGCTTATAATGAAAATAAGTATTTAGACGGATGGTGAAGATAAAAAATAGAGGTGTGAGTGTCGCTAGCACTCACGAGTCTTTGATGTAAAACATCCTAAATTTTAAAGATCCAGATCCCACATCTCTTCCAGATCCCACCCAGATCCCAGATAGATCTCACTCGGATCCCTTCCACATACCGCCCAGATCCCACCCGAATCCTGTCCAGATCCCTTCCAGTTTCCGCCTTGATCCCGTCCAGATCCCATCCAGCTCCCGCCCAGATCCCATCCAGATCCTTTCCAGATCACACCCAGATCCCATTCAGAAACTACCCAGATCTCGCCCAGAACCCTGCCAGATCCCACTTAGAACTCAGCCAACTCCCACCTAGATCCTCATTCAGATCCCACTCAGATCCCACTCAGGTCCCACCCAAATCACACCCAGAAGTCTCCCAGATCCCACCCAGAACTCTGCCAGATCTCGTCAAGTGACGCTGAAATCAAATTTTACTCCTTCTAAAATCGTCCGTACCGAAATTAAAAATATTTCACATCAAAAATCCCGAATTTCGCCAGATGAAAATTGTCAAGTAAGATTCACTTCTTCGATTTGTGTTTAAAACTCTTAATGGGCATAGCAACGCACTTCGGGTACCTGCTAGTAAAATATAAAAATTCTGAAACACAACTAGAATCGAGTATTTATTATGTCAAATCTATACTCTTTCCCCATTAGTCTCTCTCTCTCATTTAGTGTCTTAGTTGAGAGATATGTATAAGCCACCCCCAATCATACCTGTACAATGATAAGTAACTGTTTAGTCACTGTTTTGTCACAAATAATCACTGTTTAGTCACTCATCCTCTCTTTCCACCTTCTTTCACTCATCTTTCACAGCGTCACGTGACGTAAAATCGAATTTTACTATTACCAAAATTTTCCGTACCAAAACTAAAGATGTTTCACATCGAAAAAAGAATTTTTGAGAAAATTTTTGTTATTTGAGAAAATAACGTAAGATAATATCTTTACCGAATCTGATTAGAAAAGCATTTAATTTAAACGATTTGGTTTATGATTGGTTTTAATAGACTTTAAAAGCCTTTGTCGAATTGGTTCTAGACCGGGTCCGAAAAGCTTGTATTGTTTGGACACTAAGGTACAATGTACGTTCGAGAGTTAAAAAAAGCAGTAATTGAGTGGCTCAGCCTTCAACCTGTCATACGAAAATAGCAGAAACATTATCTTTGAAAAAGTTCTTCGATCTTTGTCACTTCTGTGCAAGTTGAGCCTTACATCTACCACATTGTACGAAACAAATTTAAGATTTGATCAGCCTTTTGTATGCATCTTAAATGTTATCCTCCTTTTCTCTCCCAAACATCAAAGAGCATTCACTGTTTCATAATGTTTGGTTTTCTCGGGCAGATTCATTCATTCCACTTTAAGACTGCCAAGACAGATGAGCTGTGTGGCAACCAGCAGGGTGGTGGTGCGGGTGGGGGGGCCGTACAGCTGGGGAAGGATTCAGCTCTAAAGCTGAAATGACATTTCACTGACACTGAGCACTCGTCGCCTGGGAGAGGGCGAGTCTTGGCAATAAAAATAAAACGTTTTTCAAATAAGCGCACGGGGAGTTCAACCGAGATGATGCTGACTTTTCACTGCATCCACATCCCTGTGAATGTGTGCGTGTGTGTGTGTGTGTGTTTTGAGGTGAATTTTGCGAAATGGAGATAAATGTTTAATGCCAGAGCGGGGGACCAACTCCTGCCGCAATTCCTTGAGATTATCGGTTTGCTTTCATTGCATCTGAGCCTGGCCACTAATTGCACAGGCAACTAGGATGCGGGAACGCTTAAAATGCTAATTATTAAAACAATTTTCATCTTTATGCCAGGGATCTCGTTGCTATGCATGCGATTTTATGCTCTTAACAAGTTTTCTTTTGCTAATTTGTCAAACACTTTGCATAATTTGGCCTGGCAGGAGAGTGCTCCGCCTTAACCCCGGCTGGCAAGTGCGTGTTGATGAGGATTATAATGGGGGTGGCACAGCAGGAAAGGTTTGCCAACTTGAGAACGGCTGCGGCGTGTTTGCTAATTATTAATTTTTTGCCAAAACCCACTACCTTTTTCTACCCAGACTTGGAGAGTTTCACCCACCCTATAAAGTATATATGGGGCAGAAATTGGAAATTCTACAAACTTGTATCGTAAAGCTAGCTCCTGTTGTTCACACCAAGTCAGACAGCAATCTCCTTTTAACTTTACTGCCATGCGAGGCTTAAGTTAAACAGACATGGCATTTATTTTTAATTTTCCCTACCAATATAACCGGGAACCCCATACACCACACCCCTCCTCCCTACATCCCCACATCCCACACAGTTGTCAGAAGTCAGGTTTTGTTTATTTTAAAATTCAGCGCGAATCATTTTGTTGGAAAATGTTGCACATAATTCTTGTTTAAGTATCTTGTAAATTGCTTAATAACACCGAAGGGAATACCCCACACCTTACGCACACACACACACACACACACACACGCATCCCGCTCCCCTCAGCCTGGCAATTACCCCTTTAAGTTGACTTTGTACTCAAGTGCAAAATGATGTTGAAAAATTTAAGACGAAAAACTTTTGGGGTGGAGGCAACTTCAACTGAGCAACTGCAAATTAATAACAGAGTATGTGTGTGTGTGTGTGTGTAAGGGTGGCTTAAGAGGAGCTGCCGGCACTTGTTAAATTTAATAACAAAATAAATGTTCTCGCGGGCTCTAATTTATGAGTTGAAAATGTGTTCTTCTCGCAATTCACATAACATTAACACGTACACAGTTAACTTTGGAATAGAAAATAAGCGACAAGTAAGCTTAACAGTGCACTAACAGCATGTTAATTAACAGACTGTTGGCTGAAGCTCCAATTTTGAAAAATTCACCCACATGTTTAAGGCACAACTTGAATTCCCAGTTAGTCTAAAGGTAAGGGATGCCTGATAAAATATCGATATAACCATATATTATCACACAAAGGAGGCTGGTTGACAGTATAGCGCTATTTCGTGAATACCAATTCAATCTTCAGCTGTCTCTGTCTGTCCTTAGTGTGTTGGCAGAAGTTGTGGCGTTGTGCGTGTCTTGTTTTAGACAAGTTTTGGACAAAATCCTAACTAAAATGACCCTTAAAAGAGCCTGCTTAAAAAAGTTCTATGATTTTTAATCAAAAAGGTCACTAAAACAATCACTTTGTGAATTTCTATTTTGTTAAGAATATAAAAAATTTTATATTAAATATTAAATTGTATAAGTAAAAAGTCGAAAAAGTATTATTTTCGATACTAAAAGTCCATTTGAAAATTTTTTTATAATTATAAAATAAGTTCGAAATAATGTCTACCAAATACGAGCACGTTCGTCAGTTTAATAGATTCTATGAGCGCACTTAAAAGCAAAGCATGGAGATGCTTGGCTGAAATGCAGCTCATCAACGGTATACGTAAGTATAAGTGATTTTTAATTCTGGGAATTTGTGTCCTTCGTGTATCAAATTGGCGGAAATTTATGCATATTTTTATATTGTGGATATTTATATCGTGATGCACGTTATACATTTGTTTGGAAGTTTATAAAAAGCGGAAGCTCTAATCTAAATCAAGCGTGTTCAGCAGCGTAAATCGATGACAAAAAATCGACTATTTTTGTTAGATTATGCTGGTGAACGGGCAAGATGCAAAATCATGTTTGCTATTTTTCGTGATTCTGTTAGATGTGAATCTAACAAAGAAATAGTTTGTTAGAATTGCTTGATTATGATTTGTTATCGATAGCACACACCTGTTAGAAGTAAAGAAACAAGCAATTTAGACAAGGCAAATGCAAAATGAATGTGGAAACCTCTTTGTTTTTTATTAAATGAATTGGCAGAGGATGTGATTTCACAAGTAGCTCACGAAAACTCGTGCAAGGCTCTACTGGTTGTTCCAAAAAGAAGAAGCCCCTGTGTGCGCGTAGTAACAACCTCATCTGGGTACATTGACACCTCAACACAGTTTGTCAAGGCACTACCATTCATCTCCTTCTAGATAAGAGCTTGATAGGGACGTCCATATCCTCTTACTAGATCCCGCCTGGTTACGGAACGATGGAAAACGCTTCCGGCTTGCGCTGTAGCTAGGGTCACTTGGTCCACGTTTAACTTTCTAATCTGGGCCCTAACAGGTCACTGCATTATTGGCAGGCATGCAGCATTAAATTAAAATTTTTTGAATCGTGGCGGGAGGGGAACGAATTGTCCTTATTCGCCCATCTCTACTCTTAGCCCATTGCCACTTTGTCAAAATGAACATTTTCAGACCAATCTTTGCGTGGACAGGAGTCCTTCTTAATGGTTATAAATTCTAAGTAGTCAGTTCATAAATATTAAGCTGTTTGTTGTAAAAAATTCAAACCGGAAGGTTGGCGGAAGCCAACAAAAATATATCGATAACTTTGTTGCCTAAAAATTCTATCAAGATCGTTCACCAGCAGACTAACCCTTTTTTTTTGTTGATAATTTTTGTTAGATGATTGGTGTATGCTGGTGAACACTCCCAATTATAATTATGTTTAAAGTTTTCGAATTTTTTTACACAAAAAATTTACTGAAAATGGACAATCTTTATGTGAGCAAATGCATGTATAAAATGCCAAGTCGCACAAAGGTGTCCATCCCCACCTCTACTTGACAACTACAAGTGGTTTTTTATTTGAATATGTAAAAACATTAAAATTTAAGAAATTTAATGTAAATGTAAAATGTAATGTAAAATTGGCTAAACAGCAACTCCAACGCGGCCAAGCCAAGCTTCTCTCAATCTTTTGGCGTGTGTGCTTTAAACATTTTTCACAAGAGAAAGGGACCTACAGTTCAACGCCTAGTTCGAACGGCAAAGTTTGACAATTTGCTTTTTCATATACAGCCTTACGTTCACCGTTTTTAAAAATGAGCTGCATTTCAGCCAAGCATCTTCATGCTTTGCGATTAAGGGCACCTTTTCATTTGTTGAGTAGCGACTGGTTTTCACAAGTTTATTGCATAGTTTGCACTGCGATTTCTGCACAGAGAAAAAAAAAGATCCCCGTAGAATGGATATTCGAAATATCCACTTAAGATCCATTTTTTTAAATATCCTTTTCACATTTTTCAGCTCCTTTGGATGGTGAAAAAGATCAATGAAATATTTTTTCTCTGATATATCCTTTTTAAGCGAAAATAAATCGATTTCGAAAATATCCAATGGATCCCAAAAAAGGATAGTTAACTATCCAGTCCAAATGGATACCGAAAATATCCTAAGGATCATCAGAAACTATCCTTTTTTTTCTCTGTGTGTGTATCAACTTAAAAAACAACTTTGAAACATTTTGCTTTACATGCCCAAAGCACAAGAAACAGTTATTCGCAACAGTGTGGCCGAAGGCTAAAACCCAAATATCCCCAAATATATTTAGATTTACGATATATCGCCTTGGAAAAAAATTAAATTCTGTTATTCGTAATTTTGGCCATAAATATCGATATATCGATAATATTTTCGACACTTCCAAATTGGTAGTCAGTCTAGCTTTAGTTCTCCCTTTAATTGGTTTAGGTACAAACTTTTTGAGTTTTTTAATTTCGAAATTCTTGTCTTAATCCCTTTTTTAACACTGTTAATCGTGCATTTCAAATGATAATTTTATATTTTGGAAACTCGGGACTTAAACTAATTTGTTGTTCAATCATGCAGGTCTTTGTTTTGATGCAAGAATAGCGTTTCAGCTGAGCTGGATATTTTAACTATATAACTTCTTATTTTCAAACTTGTTTGGATCCCAAAATAAGCTTCCTACAAGAACACCAGGTAAATTTTTAACGACCTTTTCGAAGTCATTAGTAGCCATCAGCTGAAACAACTAACCGTTTTTTAAGAACAGCTGCCTTCTTATGTCAGGAGTGCCATTGTTAGGGCAGCATAGCTGCAACATACGATACCAAGGAAAAGAGTCTTTGTGTATGTTGCATTTGAATTTGATGATTTTACACTATTTTAGTTTAGTTTTGAACTTGATTCGGTAAATTCGCATTTACTTCAATCTTGATACAGAATTATTTGGGTTTCAATTTCGACCTATAAACTTTGATGAACTTGAACTCTTCAAAATCGCTTCATCAAAGAATACCTTTGTGTTAATTGAAAGTATGCTGCTTAAAGCAATTGATCTGGGCATTTGTTGACCAGGCATTTCCGTATCATTTCCCTCTACATGGCAAGTGTCTCCAAAACTTTGCTTATCTGCTGCACAGTGACAACGTCTTGCGCTTGGCTTCGGCTGGCTGCGTGTCAGCAACAAAAATAAATAAAACTAAAATAAAAATTGAAAGCCAAACAACGAGGCGACATGTAATAAACTGGCTACTGGCGGTTCCAGGCACCCACACCTCCCCTCCAGATCCTGTGTGGGGCGATGCCTGTGCGCAAGATGATAACTTGGTCGGTCGGTGTTGCCTTCCCCAACGCCTCAAGTGGCAAGCTCGCGTTTCGTTTTATGCATAAGCAAACATGTCAAGCCCCGCCTTTCCCCCCTCCCCCCTCCATTGTCGGGTTAGAGCATAATGTTTATCCAGCGGGGCTAAGCCAGGCAAAGATGTTTCGCGTGATTTGGCGTAGCCGGAGTCGGAGGCGAAGTTCATTTCGGGTTAATGTCGCTGCAGGATGCGTGTGTCCTTACAGATTTCATGTGAGTTATGGCCTTGCCGGCTGACAGTCGCCCAGCTTTTTGTGTTTGACTTTGCGATGGCATTAAAGTCTGCACCTTGCCGTCTTTCAATCCCCTCCCCCCCTACCCCACCCAACTCTTTTGGCAACAAAATTGACAGAAAATTGAATTTGCACATTTTACTGCACTTTGTCAAAGTGCGTGGCGAGACGATGTCGCGGTACAGTGGGGGGGGGGGGGAACGGAAACTTTAAGTTGACAGACAACACGACGTATGCGCAATATATGAAATTTGACTTTATGACTTTGGATCAATGAAACCTCAAAGTTAAGATACCCTGTAGGTTGGATTAATTGAAAATTAGTGAGGTGCAAAGTTTTTGAAATCACAACTTTAATGTATTTTTTGAAGTTGTCCTTAAATCAGAGATAAAGTCTAGGGTTAAACTTAACTATTCCTTCCTTCACATAGACCAGACAATAAATATGATATGATCTAAGCCCTTGAGCTCCACCAAGATTTTTCTACATACATACATTCGACATTGATCCCTTAAATCCGATCGTTTCAGGATTCTCTCAATTTAAAACCACGATTTAAGAGCTGGTGGTCATAAAATCTCCAGTTATACTAAACCGATTTTGATGATTCAAAGTGCAAACGACGCAGAATTGTCACCATTCTGGTCTGACCCTTAATCATAGTTTTAGAACAATTTTTACTATTTTTTTTTTACACTAAACTACAAATTAGTGCCCAAAATCAAATATGGATTTTTCAATGGCCGCCATTTTGTCAAAAAAAAAATCACAAAATTTGTTTCGCGGGTCAGACCAGGAATGACATCTATACTGATTATAACCCCGTTTTTAGTTTTAATTTCACACAACCTGGAGTTGAGAAATCGTGGCCGCCAGCACCATACCATTTTTTTGGATCCCCCACTTTAACGGCCGAAAACTTTTTGATCAGCCCTCGTATCGAAGCACCAAAATTTTTTTTTGTTTCCTTTATATACTGTGTTTAACGAATTTGTGCCCCTTCGGATTTCTTCTTCTTCATCACGTGCGCCCCCATGGTTCACGAGAGGCTTATCTAACCTGAAAAATATTAAATCTCGGCTGTACAAAAAATTTCAAAAATCTGGATCCCGCGTGGATTTTGCCAAATATTCCGTGGCAAGATCCAAGTTTACGGTCCTCAACTCAGAATGCTATAAGGACTACTTGGTCAGGTGTAAGTTGAGCTTTCAGAACGACCCAAAGAAGTTCTACAACTTTGTTCATGCTAAAAGGAAATCCTCTCAATTTCCTCCCTCCCTTTCTTTAGATGATGTATCGGGTGACAACGACTCTGATATTGCCAATCTATTTGCAACATTTTTCCAACGATGCTATTCTGCATCTGCTAATAATTTAGTCTCTAAATATCCGTATTCTGTGGCTAATTCCAACTGCATTGTTGCCCTGCAGATAGCGTTCTATCTAGCCTACGATCAATCAAGTCCTCTTTCAGTCCCGGACCTGACAAAGTTCCCAGCTGTGTGTTGAAACTTTCCGCTGACTCCTTATGTGTGCCGCTTTGTAAACTATTTAACAAACTCGAGAGACTTATAGATGCACACCTGAGGCAAACTATTAGTCCCGCTCATCTAGCACACACCCAACATGCATACAGCAAGGGTAGGTCTACTGAAACCGCCCTACACTCCCTGGTCTCAAGGATTGAAAGATCACTTGAAGTAAGAGACTTCTCTTTAGTAGCATTTCTCGACATAGAAGGTGCCTTCAATAACGTCCAACCTAACGCCATCACCTCGGCCTTGACATATGTGGGAGCAGATGTGCCGCTAGTAAGATTCATCGAACAACTGCTAACCTGCAGAACGGTGTACTCCCAACTTGGCGGTGCAACTGCTCGCAGATGTGTAAACAGAGGCACTCCGCAAGGAGGTGTTCTTTCTCCGCTTCTGTGGGTTGTAACAGTTAACCAACTGCTGCGGCTAATGGAGGCGGAGGGACACGAGGTGGTGGCTTACGCGGATGATATTGCCATCTACAAATGTGGAATGTTTCCTCAAACGCTGTGTGACCTCATGCAGACCGCACTGACAACACTTGCTCAGTGGACAAAATCTTGTGGCTTGGGCGTAAACCCGGCTAAGACGGAATTAGTGCTTTTCACCCGAAAGTACAAAATTCCTGATCTTATCCCGCCTAAGATCAACGGAGTAAGCCTCGTACTTGGTGACAATGCCAAATACTTGGGTGTCATTCTGGATAAGAAACTGCTCTGGAATGACAATATAAATGAACGTATAAAAAAGGCAACCATTGCTCTTTTCTCTTGTAAAAAGGCCATTGGCCGCAGATGGGGTTTTTCCCCATCCATTGTACACTGGCTTTACACAGCCGTAGTACGCCCCATACTACTCTACGGAGCTCTAGTATGGTGGCCAGCACTCGGGAAACAATCAGCCCTGAACAATCTGCACAAAGTACAGAAAAGTGCGGAAATTTGTATTAGCGGCGCTCTCCGAACGACACCAACGGAAGCGTTAAATACTATTCTTCACCTTCTACCACTAGACCTCGTAGCTAAGCAAATGGCTACCACAACGGCCTTAAGACTACGAGAATCCGATACCTGGAACAGGGGCAATTCGGGACACGCCTCCATACTCGAAGACCAAACGGGTATACCATTAATTACAGGCTACTGTATACCACAAACGACGTTCGACAAACTTTACGACGTCTATATCCCAAGCCGAAACGATTGGGACAACCTGCCCCACAGCAGAGCTAACGCCATTAACATCTACACTGATGGTTCTAAGCTCGACGAAAAAGTAGGAGGGGGAGTTTTCTCTCCCAACCTTGATTTGAACTTATCGTTCCGCCTTCCTGACCATTGTAGTGTGTACCAAGCGGAAGTGGTAGCCATCCAGGAAGCTGCCACCTACCTTAGCACACTCACGGTCAAGGAAGGAAATGTATTTATATACTCAGATAGTCAAGCCGCCCTTAAAGCACTTGACTCACACACCAACAATGCTAAAACACTTACGGAATGTCGCTCATCTCTAAATGAGATCGCACGGCATTTCAGTATACACCTTATATGGGTGCCTGAACATCGCAACATAGAAGGTAATGAGTCTGGGGACAAACTGGCCAGCTTCACACTAAAGCTGAAACACTTCGTCTCACTACGAATCGGTGGAAAACCCTTTCCTCCTGTGCAGTAGCGAAGCTTACGTGGCCAACATTCGACCAAAAACGTACTAACACACTTTTACGTCACAGAAGAAACCACATAGCACTTCTGGTAGGGACCCTTACAGGTCACTGTCTCATTGGCAGACACGCAGAATGCCTAGGCGTCATTTACCACGACTTTTGCAGAAGTTGCGGACACGAAGAAGAGGAGGAATCGGTGCAACACCTTTTGTGCCATTGCCCCGCCTTGAGTAGAAGGAGACTCAGGACACTTGGTCAATCTCTGCTACTCAACCTCTCGGAGACATCCGGGCTAGAGATCCCAGCTCTACTCAAATTTATTCTGTCCACACAATGGTTCAGTAATGAGGACCCCCCTCAGTATTAAAAAGGGTTAACAGGGAATAAATATGGCATCGCAATGGGCCAAAGTGGCCTAAGTGGGAGAGCGACTTGTCGCTCTCAGCCATCGCAACCTAACCTAACACATCTCTTCAACAGGGAGACTTCCCTAGTCTTTGGAAGGAATCCTATGTTATTCCTATCCATAAAAAGGGACCAAAGTCAATCATTTCGAACTACAGGTGCGTATCGAAGCTATCGTACATTTTTAAGCTTCTTGAAAAGATCCTGACTCCCCAACTACAACATTATTGTCGTTCGGTAATATCTACATCTCAACATGGTTTCATGAAGAATCGTTCAATCTCTACGAATCTACTTGAATTTACTACTCTTGTAATCAATGGGTTCACTCATAGAAATCTAGAACGAATAATTTGAGTACGAACGCTCTTGAAAAAAAAATCTAGTCGCACTTGAATTTTCAAGAATTTCGCTCTTGGAATCGAGACAAATTCATTCTCAATGTGGTTCTATAGGGAGAGGAGAGAGGAAACGCAAACTTTGAGAGAATAACGTTGGCCGCGCTCTTTCAAAGAGAGACAGCGTATGCGTTGGCATTCATTTGTCATGGTACCCGCGCCGATAATTATTAAAGAACATAACATAAGATTGGGCAAAAGTAAGTGATTAAACGTCTGTATAATATAATAAAAATGTTTAAAACATCACAAAAAAATAAAATGAAATAAAATAAAAAAAAAAGGAAAAAATAAAAAAATAATTGCTGCTACGGGGACTTGATCCACGGTCGAGCTGTTGCGCGGCTGGCCAAATACCAACCGCGCTGCCTCATAAATATGCTTTCGCCGCTACTTGTAGTTTATCGACAATAGTCGAGTCGGTTAATGCTCGTCCAACTGTGTGTGTTTGAGTCTTCGAAGGTACCGAGTTCAAGTCCCAGTAAAGTAAGTAAAATAAAAAATTTTTATCTGGTATGTGACTAACTCAAAATCAATCACATCTTAGAAAAAAAGTGGGTGGGGGGGGTGGCTGATGGTGAGTGGCGGCAGCGCGGAGCAAACAAACACTACGTCGGTCGGACGGGTTGTCCCGGGGTCTCGGTCATGTCTCTCACACCCAAACCCCCACCCCCTTCAATTATTATTTTTAGTCTTTTATATTGAGAATTATTCGTACTTGGATCAAGTACTGAAACTCTTGAGTCAAGAATGTCGGGATCAAAAATTCACTCTTGGATCAAGAATATTGCTCCTGGATCAAGAATTTTCACTCTTACCCTACTTTTGAGAACGAATGCTCTTGATTGAAGAGTGAAATTCTCTATTTTTTCTCTGAGTGTTTGTCAATAAGCAACAAACTGATGTAGTTTATACTGATTTCAGTAAAGCTTTTGACTCAGTCAATCACGAGCTCTTAGTACATAAATTGTGTCTGCTCGGCTTCCCACCAATCCTCCTGAACTGGATAAAGTCATACTTAAGCGATCAATCTCAACGAGTTCGTTTCAAATCAGTACTATCCAGCTCCATTAATGTACTATCTGGGGTCCCCCAAGGTAGTCATTTAGGCCCCTTACTATTTAACCTTTTTATAAATGATATCCCACAGGTCTTATCCCATTCGCAGGCACTCAAACTTTGTTTGTCGTATAATGACCCTACGTCTCCTCTACTCCTGCAATCTGATTTAAACTCTCTTTACACCTGGTGCTCGGTTCATAGCCTTCCTCTTAATCTCAGCAAGTGTAAAATTTAGTCGAAATAAACCATACAAACAAGGCAATGGGAGTTCTCGGTTTTGTCAAACGATGGTCGAAGGAATTTAATGACCCCTACATCACTAAGCAACTTTATGTCTCACTAGTGAGACCAATACTTGAATATGGGTCGTGTGTATGGTCTCCATACTACCAAAAATATCAAGATCAACTGGAATCGGTACAAAAACAGTTCTTAATTTTCGCTCTTCGTGGCTTAAACTGGGATTCCACCATTCATCTTCCTCCTTATGAGGACAGATTACGCCTAATCAACCTTCCTTCTCTTAAGAGCCGCCGAATTTGCCATAGTGTTCTTTTTATTCATAAACTCCTGTCAGGAGATATTGACTCTATCGCTTTGTTATCTAATATAAGTCTTGCAGTCCCACAACGTGTTACTAGAAATTTTTATCCTATTTATCTACAGCCTTGTGTAACAAACTACGCTCATCACGAACCCTTCCGAAACCTTTGTTTAAACTATAACTTGCATTTCCACATTTTTTCATCTCAATCCTCCTTGTTTTTGTAGTAAAAAATAATTTATTGTCGTTCCTAAGTAGGCCCTCTTAAAGTTAGACAGAACAGACATAATAAAATAAACAGAATTGAAAAAACTCTTTGCTTTTTAAAATAGGATTTTTTTTTAAAAACAGCCTTGACATGGAGAATACCCCCTTAACAAACATTGGTCCTTCGAGTCGGATCTTTACACCACGAACCTCTTTAGGAATTTCAAAAATTAAAACCAAACCATGAATTCATCTCTTTGATGAATTTAGATTGATAACTAGATGCTGTTGGGTTTTCCGAAACATTGGTCCTTCGAGCCGGATATGTTGATTGTGGGGCTACAACCTTTTGAATGGCACGACTGATAGCCCAGCCTGATTTAGGTTTAGGCTTAGCAAATGTCATTTGCCTATTCAGGAACGAACACAACACCGCTGAGAGTAACTCCTTTTAAACCACAACCAAATGTTGGTCTCTTTTAATACATTTTTAATTCATCTCATATGTACTTGTAAAATACTCGTCTAATTATTTCGCTTACCCAGCTTACAAACCAAGTATAAGTCGCTCCTTGTTCAAAATTTTCCCAACTTGGAAATCAAATTTATCCACATTATGTTTGTTCTTAACCCTGTCAGGGTATTTTAATTCGTTTATATCCAATGCAGTTCTTGTTATTGTTGTTGCATTTTACGGTGCAACAGTTTGGCACTGCCACGCCCCCTCACTTATGTACCCACCTTTTTGCCTGCCTGCCTGCCTGACATTCTGCCTCTCTGCCCACTCCTCCGGCACTTGTTTGTTTATTGAAGGCACAAGTGGCGAGTTGGGAGCGGGCTTGGGGACTTTTATTTTGTATATTTTCTTTCTTTTTTTTTTTTTTATTCATTTAATATGAAAAACGGCAAACGATTTCCATGCTTTTGAATTTTCAATTGGCCTGAAGTTTGATTATGGAGCACAAAAAGAGGATTTTCTGCCTTTGTCACGCAATTTTTATGGCTTTACGTATGTTTGTCTGTATGTACATACGTGTGTTTGCCTGAACTGCAGATCTGTACAAAGTTATTTAATTGATTTATTGTGCAGCGATGAAAATTGTAAAAGCGCACTTAAAAGATTTGCCTTTGCCCATTGTCCATTGATGGCAGGACAATGAGCGTATGGAGATTTTCATTACATAAGACAGCAGGACTTAAGGGTACTTAGGCACGCGTGACTTATTAGGATCAGATGTGTATGAATGGAATGCAACTGCACTAGAAATAAGTGCTTCGCTGAACAAAATTTTCAACAGGGATTCAAAACTAAATGAAGTTAGCAAAAATCGTGTCTTCTGATCATTAAAACTGTAAACGTGGCGACCGTGATAATGATTTATTTAAATTAATGGTGGGATGTTTACCAAAAACTTTTGACCTTCATTTTTCTATAAATACCCCTTCTTAAGTTTTAAAAAATAATTTCGAATTTGAAGTTTGAAAATCAGTTTGGAACATTTTAAAGAGTTTCATAATTAAAATATTTTGTTAACCTATGAATTATATACGGTTGTCTTGGTATCTAACATAAAATACACCTACTCCCAAATACTACCATAGATTAAAAATCATCTATTTTTATTATATTTTTATCTCTTATATATTTAGTCAATTTACTAATGGTCTGATGTTAGATGTTTTTGATTTTCTCGATTTTTTTATTGACAGCATTACGGACAATCCTCCCAGATTTTTAAACCGAAGGTCAAGCAGAGTGGACTTGACCAAAATTTTATTGCTATAAAAACTGGTTAAAGAAGCTGTAGCACATTTTATAAAAACTTTTTTTGCAAAACGGCCCAAAGGCCGATTTCACTTGCATACCGCACAATTGTCTTTGTAGCAATACTGACTTTTTCAATAATTTCCTTGAAGAGTTTAAGAAGATTTATAAAATCACGACAAATATTTATCTCTCTGAATGTTATCATTTCCGGTACACTGCTCCATTTGGCATGCTCGCTGCGTTCACGTAACACTGCTGATTCTATAGTAGTACTATACTTTAATAAAATAACTTTTTTTGCATTTGGCTGGCTCGAGGTCGGTGGAGAGTTACAATTTAATGTAATCAACACGAATCAACAAAGATTAATTACAACAATTTGGAATAGCAATTGGTATGTCTGTACAACGATCGCTGTTTCAAAGATAACCACATCTTATCATCAGCAGACTTTTGTATTGCATATTCACATTCAAACGACCACACAGACTTCCTTATAAATCTTGATATCGCCGAATAACGAGTTGGGGATTCAAATTTGATTACATTAAATTGTACCTCTCCACCGACCTCGAGCCAGCCAAATGCAAAACTTTGACAAAAAAGACAGGTCGCTAAAACCCATATACGTTTAATAAAATAACTCTTAAACATTTTGCTTCACATGTCCAGAGCACAAGAAACAGACATTCGCAACAGTACAGTGGCGTAGATAGCTTTTTGCAATGGGGGTGATGAGTTTCAAAACATTTTTTTTTGTTTCGTTTAAGTTTTATTTATGGTTATCGGTAATAGTTTAGTACTTCGGCCTTCTATCAGAAAATTAAAAAATATAAAAATATAAAGAAAATATAAAGAATTTTCCTTCAAAAATTTTCGGGTTTCATCTATGGTTTCTTTTTAAAAGAATTTTTGAAATTGCCAAATGTCAAATAAATAATGAAAAATAAATATTTAAACGACTTACTTCAAGAATATTAGGTAATTGCTTAGTATAAGTCCCCTTTAGCTCAAGAAATTCCTTTGCTGAACCGCGAACTCTCAAGAACTAACATGCAATAAAGTCTCGGCGTTCAACCATGGTTTCTTTTTAAGTCTTTCAGGCCGTTCCGAATATCCGAATCCGATTAATCGGAGTCGGTAAGAGTTGTGATTTCTAAGAAACTATTAAAGATCGAAGGGGATTGAATGATGGTAATTGGAACTTTGAACTTAAAAATCGTATAACATATTCGGACATTAAACAATTCCGATTCCGCATAATTTGATCGAAAACGAAAACGGGAACCGGCCTGTTTATCTTTAAATCAAAATTTTATTTTTAGCAAATGCTTTTTACAGTCCAAAAAATGTTTGAAGTGTGGCGCAGACTGAGTTCTTTGGTGACGAAGAGCTTTTCAAAAACTCACTCTCACACAAAACATAAAAAGGATCTGCTTCGTTTGACCGCAGAAAAGAGCAATATTTAAAAAAATTTGTAGGGAGGGAATTTTTATGCCATATTTTATCAACTGAATCTTGGTCCAGTATTTCAAATAATTGGAAAGACCTTGGCTCTGCTTTGATGCTCATGTGCTGTTAGAAAAGGTTTCTATTTATGTGACGAAAGGATTTTCCAGTCGTTCTGAGTACTAGGCTTAAGTCATTACAAAATTGTTATTTTTATTATTTATTTGACATCGGATGAATAGCGTAAGCCAATTTTTTTATAAAACCAGAATTTTTCCAATTTTATTTAAAAAGAAACCATGTACATATGTACCAAAAATCTACCCTGCGATCTTTTTGAATGAAAGTTCTTTATAAATCGCGATCTATCAAATGAAATATTTAACAAGTTTTTGAGAAAAAATAGGAACTAGTATTCCTTACCATAACCTTATCTTATTTATTTAACTATTTCTTTTACAAAGTTAAGTCAAGTTTTTAGATATTTTGCTTTGTTCATCTTCGATTTCGTCCATTGTAATTCAGATTTGTAAACTCAATGGGGGGGGATTGGTCATCTTAATCACCCCCTATCTACGCCACTGCAACAGTATGACCGAACGCTGAGACAAAAATATCACCGAATTATATCACCAAAATAAATTTGATTTTCGATATATCGTTTCGGAAAAATATGCGATAATGATATTCGTCATTTTGGCGAAAAATATCGATATTTCGATATGTCGATAATATTTTCGACATCCCTACATCAACACTGAGTATCAAGTACTGAGGATCGAGAACTGATTATCGAGTATTGGGTGTCAAGTAATAGGTATTGAGTCCTGAGTATCGAGTATCTATTACTGAGTACCGAGTGCTATCAAGTACTCATTACTAATACTGAGTACCAAGCACTGAGTATTGAGTACTGATTTTCGAGTTCTGAGTATCGAGTACTATTATTGCGCACTGTGTTCTAAGTATTATATCACGGCTTTGAAAAAACGTTCGGTTTCTACAAACTTGCTAGAGTTTACTTCCATTGTGAATTCGGGTTTCATTAATAAACTACAAACGGATGTAATTTATACAGATTTCAGCAAGGCTTTCGACTCTGTCAATCATGATCTCCTTCTTCACAAATTGTATCTACTTGGATTTCCTCCAAGTCTTCTTAACTGAATAAAGGCTTATTTGACAGACCGTTCCCAACGTGTCCGTTTCAAAACGACGCTTTCTGAGTCCATCAGTGTACTCTCTGGGGTTCCTCAGGGAAGTCATCTTGGACCTTTACTGTTTAATCTTTTCATTAACGACATCATCCCTAATGTCTTGCTTCACTCACATTCCTTGATGTATGCGGATGACCTAAAACTCTGCTTGTCTTATAACGAACCGATGTCTTCTCTCCTTCTTCAGTTGGACTTAAACTCTCTGCATACATGGTGTTCGGTTAATTGCCTCCCACTAAACGCTGAAAAGTGTAAATGTATGACTTTTCATCGCACACTGCCGTATTTTTTTGACTATACGATTGATGACAAACTCCTCAAACGCATTTACTTGGTTGACGATTTGGGCATACGCTTTGTCCCTAAACTAAGCTTCAATAATCATATTTCTGTCATCTCTAACAAAGCTATGGGAGTTCTTGGGTTTATCAAAAGATGGGCCAAGGAATTTAACGATCCGTATCTGACTAAACATTTATTCGTGTCTCTAGTACGACCAATACTAGAATATGGGTCGTGTGTTTGGTCACCGCATTACCAAAAATATCAAGACCAGCTTGAATCAGTTCAAAAACAGTTTTTAATTTTTGCCCTCCGCGGCCTCAACTGGGATCCCACCAACCATCTTCCACCATAAGAGCATAGATTACTCTTAATTGATCTTCCATCTCTTGAGAACCGTCGGACCTGCCATTGTGTGCTTTTTATTCACAAACTTTTATCAGGTGATATTGACTCTTGTGCTCTGTTATGCCAAATAAATCTTGCGGTTCCTTCGCGCCTAACTATAAATTTCTCTCCGATCTACCTACAGCCTTGCCTAACAAATTTTGCTCACTATGAACCTTTCCGAATTTTGTGTATTAATTATAATTTGTATTACCATCTTTTCTCTGCTCAATCTTCAGTGTTCAGATGTAAGAAACAATATACTGTCTTTTTGTTTATTTCTATTGTAAAGAACTTTGTCAAACTTAAATAAATAAATACTGAGTATATCTTAGTAATGAGAATCCAGTATCCAGCGTATCGACTGTCGAGTATTGTGTACTGAGTATCGATTACTGAGTACCGAGTGCTTAGCATTAAGTAGTAAGTATCGAGTTCTGATTACTGGCAAATACATCTATAAATACATCGATTCGCGAAATTGATTGATTGATTGACTTTTTGACACCTCCACTGATTATAAAGTACTGAGTATCAAGTACTAAGTTTTGATTACTGAGTCTCTATTACTAAGTACCAAGAACTGAGTGTCAAGTATCGAATACTGAGTATTGAATATCGAGTACTAAGTAACACTCACACACATAACTGAAAGCCGGAGCACAGCTTATACAACCACACTCACACCTACCACTTCCTAGACTACTAAAGTATCGAACGATCTTATTCGTTGAGCAATATGAGTAAACCTAGCCAAGCAAAGATGTTTTGAGTAAGCATATGCTGATATCCCTAAATGAGAACCCAGTTTATTTATGCATTCCTTAAAGAAATTGAATACCCGCTTAAATCCTCAATTCGATATTCAAGGGATAATAAACACGAAAACTTCTCTCCCCACCCCATTTTGCACTATTGCAATTAATTAGACAACGTCATCGTTATCGCCATTCGAGCTTGATACTCGACTCGTATCAATAAATATTATTGTACAATTCGACTTTGGGTTGTCCGCCAAAGTGCAAGCTAAACAAAATGAGGATAAACAGGCAAAGAGGGGGGAGTCGGTGGAAAGAGTCAGCATTTGAGTGAAAACCCCTCGACCGCAAGTTGGTGGAGAGCAGTGCAAAGGTAAAGAGCGTGGGAACAGGAATTAAATGGTGATGGAAAGGGGGAGGGGGAATAAGCTATTAAAAGACCAATTCAGAGACTAGATCAAACTTAACTTAACTTTTATTTTGGTCCTACATATTAGGGAATTAATGCTTGGTCAACAACGCCCAGTAAAACCTCAAAAGCTGTCAAATTCACAAAAATTTGGTTGTAAATTATAGAATTTGAGTAGCTTTTTAGTTCTTTTTGATTTGATGATTTTATTGTGATTTTTTAAATTTACTTTAAGTATGTAGTTTCTGGTTTCCACACTCAAAACTGGCCGAGTTCTAAATCGATCGAAACCTAAAAACCTAAAAATTTGTTCTTGGATCTACTTAAATTAAGTACAATAAGTAGAAAAAAGAATGGAATGAGAAGAATCGTTCTAAAATAAAAAACTCTTCGTACTTACAGTAAGTTGAAAAACACTTTCTCAATTCAAATACAAAACTTCTTAAATTGGTTCAATTAACAGTGACTGACAGTGTCTAAACAGTAACTACACAGTGACTAAAAAGTGACTAAACAGTGAATTGACTGTGACCTAACAGTGACTTGACAATGACTTAACAGTAAGCAGTGAATTGACAGCGACTTAAGAGTGACTAAACATTGACTTGACGTGACCCAAAAATGCCTTGACAGTGAATAGACAGTGATTAAACAATGACTAGTGTCTTGACATGGTCTTGACAGTGACTAAACAGTGAATTGATGAAATTACCATTACAAATTTGTTTGGGTAATTACAAATTTAAATACCATTACAACTACTTTTATGTAATGAAAAATTGCATCGGAAATTTAATTACCAATTATTGTAAATATAAAAAACGAAGTAATTGCAATTGTAAGGGTTTTTTATTGCAACCCAGTATTGAGAACAAAACAGATAAACAATATTAACTCCAAGTGAAAATGCAGATATTTTGAAAACAATTATGTTCTTAAAATTCCCAACAGGTTCTGATGGTAGATTTCTCATCTTGGCTTTGGTCATTGATAAATTCATGGTCTAATTTGATTGAGTTCAATGGGCTCAAGTCAAGAACATTTTGTACCTATTTTATGTACTCTTATTTGGTTTCAAGAACTTTTGGGGTCTGCCTTTAGAGCTTATAAGACTTCAACGTCTTATCGAGTTATACTTAAGTCAATTCCAAACTAAAGATTGTAGATTAGATCAAAATGTGTACCGAAACAGTCTTACTTCACAAATTTCATTCTTAGGCTGCCTTCACACTGTTCGACACATGACCCATGACATCTAGTGGGCCCACATTTCCCCATCAAATTCTATGAATTTGACAAGCTATTCAAATTTAAAACAGAACAAAAAGCAGGACTACTAGACTATCATGTGTCACGTGTCGAACAGTGTGAAGGCAGCCTTAAACTAAAAATGAAGCCCATAAAGCCCACCATATTGACACCTTTTGACACCATTAACTCTAGTACAGTATTCTTGACTATTTCATAGCTGAATTGGTCTGAGTGGAAAACTTTAAGATCTTATCACCACAAGTATGTGAATTTATATATAACCAACTGAATCTTTCGCACAAAAAAAGTACTTCAATTAAAACAAAGGCAAAAAAATATATAAAATAAAAAAAGGAAACAATAAACTTTGACTTGCTGACGCTGACGCTGACATTTGTGTGTGCCATCCTACTCTATTTGCACCTGCATCACAGATCAAAATGACATACACCAACCCGAACCCGCCTCCTGGTCAAGTGCCGTGGCACTTGTGTGTGCGTGGGTCCGTAAGGGAAAGCGCGATGTGTGTGTGTGTGCATAGAAAAAAGAGAGCGAAGAGCTAGTGTGTTTGCCTTCTTCCTTTGTTGCAGCAATTTCATTTTTAATTTCAATTTCTAAGCCACCAACGGCTTCAACGGTATAATATTTACATTGTCCACTGAACCACGGGGCACTGTCTCTTTGACCAGTCCCATATTTATTTAACCACATTGGTCGATTTGCAATTTATTTCAAAATAATGTGTACTCTGAAATTAAGCGATTATTTTCACGATATATTCAAACTGCAGCTTTGGGATATAGAAAGTGCATTTATATGGTATTAAATCCATCCCAACTCAAGCACCAGCAAAATATACGTAAGTAAAATCTTAGGCTAATGTTAGAGTGCGCGCGAGAAGCGATAATATTTATACTTAGTGAAAGCTTTAGGCGAATATCACGCGAAAATGCTTCTCTTTATAATTTTGGCTAATAAAATAAAAGGAGAGTTCACTTAACTGGGTATTGACATCCGTAGAAGAATACATTCAGTTCCAATTATAGAGATCTAAATTGTTCTGAAGTGGTTAATATGTTTAGAGTTGTGTCGCTTTGCTTGGAGAAAGCTGGTACTGCAACCTGGTTATACAATAAGATTCTCCAAATTTTTACACCAGGCAATATCACAGTTTTGCATTCTGGCTTTTTCGAAGCACTCGGAAGACGTCTTTAGAAAGGTGCGCAGTCGAAATAAAGTCCCAAAGCCATTTCAAGAAGCACCTGGGGCAAAGACAAGGAGACGATAACTACCACCTAAAAAGCGATAGGCCGATCAATGGTAAACTACGCTGCCCCCATCTGGTCACCCACCATCAGTGACACACAGTGGAGAAACATCCAACTGGCCCAAAACGCGGCGCTAAGAGTGGCAACAGGGTGCCACGTAATGACACATCCTGACCACCTCCACCAGGAGACGGAGATTTTACCAGTCAGAGAACATAACAAGCTCCTGACCCAACAATACCTAATAAGTTGCCAACTAGATACCCATCCCAATCACAATAGCACAGCGGAAAGGATATCACGAAGGAAAGTACCGGTAAACATCCTACCGCTCCTGGGAACAGGAACGATCACGGCAGAATCCTGTGCGTCCGCAAAAAAGGAAGCCCACACCAACATGGTTGCCCGAACCATTGCCGCCTTCCAAGACAATATCGTCTTGGGAGGCAGACCACCCCCTCATAAACCCAGCCGAAGAGACCCTACCAAGACATCATGGGACAACTCTGGCCCAGCTCCGCTCCGGAAGAAGTAGTTACCTCAATAATTACCTTGCCCGGATCAACCCAGAAGTGGTTGATAAATGTCCAAAATGCGGACTCACACCACACGACTCAAAGCACCTTTTCAACTGCCCCCTAGCACCCACTGATCTCACACCACTAGATCTCTGGACCCATCCAATCGAGACAGCTTCCTTTCTCGCTTTGGACACCGATTAGTTTCAACGAACCACTTTAACTTTACCCTACCCTTTCCTTTATCTTTTTCTTCTATGTACATATGGATCAACCCGGCCAGCCGTTACAACAACAACAGTTTTGCAATTGTTTTATTAACTCACAGCTCCAATATAGATTGCGCTGTTACACTTTAGAAGTTTGGATAGTTTTACTTAATACTTTTGAAAATATGCTATTATTTGTTTACAAATTGTCATCCTCATTCTCATTGGGCAAACGTGCCACTATGGGGAATTTTGCCAAATATTAGGCATAAACCCCTTTTCCAAAAGTGCTCAAAACTTAAATTTTTTGTCTCATTAGACCACAAATACATCAGTCTTGAATGTTACATACCACGAATTTGGATTTAACAGAGCTCTGTAAAGTAAGCAGCTGATAAAGTCAGGTTATGCTAACGAATGACAGTTCAATGCTAAGTATGTGTTTTCTGCTGCAATTTGTAATTGCCAAATATTAATGAAAACAGAAAGTTTTGTCGAATATTTTTGAATGAAACTAATCGTTGTGGTATGTGCTATGTTTTAGAGCCTTTGATCTGTAGAAATTAATCGTTGCGTCCCTGTATTTGACGGTATTCGGGATTCATCTCACAAAAAAAAAAAATTGGAAAGAAAATTCAACTTTGCAAAGCCCTACCAAATTTTGTTTAAATTTGTTAGAGCTGGGACTTTTACCACCTTTTAGAGCTATCAAATCTGCTTCTGATTCACTTTTGCTCAACCGCATCTATGCGCATTTCTTTGCAAAATTTCACTTTTTAGGACACAACCTCATTTTCTCCAATGCCTACTTGCATGCCAAATGAAAAAATGTGACGAGTCGGGAAGATGTTATTTTTGATTACTTAAGAGAAGGGTTAGGCCAAAGTCTTTCAGTCGCATATGAAAGATATTTAAAAGAAAAAAGGAAGGATATTTTGTGCAATTCTGGAGATGAATCGCGAAAATTTAACCGAATAATGCAACAAATTGAACGCAGAAGTTCAATTCTAAGCCATTAAGCAGCACATGAACACAGAGAGTCGTTCCCCATGGTCATTAACGCTAAAGGGTATTAGAAATCGTAAGAATCAAGCTGCTGGAGATAAATTGGTTGAAGTAAGTAAATAACGACTAACTGACCATGCAGCAGTTCTTAAGATAGTTTCTATAAGGCAAAAATGATCCGAAATTTTATGTGCTAGTATTGTGCAGTTTCGAAATGACAGTAAGAACAGAACAGAAATCGACAAAAGTAAATGAGCCGCATTTTTTTTCAGGAGTCCCGATATTCCATAAAGTTTGCGGCCGAAAAATATGTTTCTTATTACGCGTCAATAATTGAACATTCATTCTTATGTAAAATAGGAAGAAAAACTAATTTTTTCTTGTAAAAAAAAAACAAATATTTTTTTATTTATTTTTTTTAAGGCGGGTTAAAGTGCTACCACGCCCACTTTCTTACACGTATAGAGCAACGGTGTACCTAACATAAGGCAAAAAATTAGACCGCAATATCTTGCTTGGTTTTTAAGTTATTAATTAATGCCTGATTTTTGGAAAAATTCCCCATAGTGCGTGCTCGTCAGAGCCTACTGTTTTTCGTGACTGACTGACTATAAAAATATCGCATCAAGCAATCCATGACTTTTTGGTAAAATTTTATTTCCAACATTATGGTATAAATTTAGTTATTCGGTTGCAAAGGTTCAACCGAACAACATCTTTATTTATTTTACCTTTTTTTCTTTAAATATTTTGTTATGCTGAAAATTGCACTTTGATTTCGTCGAAATATTGTAATACTGCACGCTATGCTTTATTTTTTTCTTTATTGGAATCCTTTGGTCTTTGTTTCCACAAAGCACAATCGGAATTTTTATGTAAATCTTTCGGCCCTTGATAACACACAGCACTATGGGTGTTGTGTATGTCGGCCACTCTGGAAGTGGAAAAGTTCATCGAACTCCTGCCCAGTGGGCAGAAAATTAATATTTTCTAAAATATTAAAGTTTTTTTGTTTGCTTCTTTTTTTTTAATTGAATGACAATAAACTAAGAAATAGTTTTATTATAATTAATTTATAATAATTTTTTATTTTAAAAAATCGACTCGTCTTAAGAAGTAGGCTAATTGCTTCAACTCCCACATACCATTGTGGTAGTTGATTTGTGTTTACCTAATTTATCAACAAATACGAGTCGAGAACACTTTTTTTTCTTAACTTTTTTTGCTTCTCTGCCTTTATATTTTTAAACACAAAACGAACAATTGCCATCAATAAAATCCTTACCATGTCCATTTATGTTTTGAGAACTGAAACCCGATTACCGTTATTATTGGAACCGATAGCACCCGAACGAAACCTAAATTTCGGTATCGGTATGGTTTCGATACATAGGTATATTAGGGTGGACGCCGATAATAAGTTAAAAAATAGAGGCAAGCTAACTTCGGCTCGACCGAAGTTTATATACCCTTGGAGCTTGATATATGCCTGACAGTTTGTATGGCAGCTATACTATATAGCGGTCCGATTTCGACAAGCCTTGGTGAAATTATGTGAAATCATTGAAAACTTATAAATACGAGCGTTGAGAGCGATAGTATTGAAAACAAAAAAGTTTTTCTCACTAAAACTAGTTTTTCGACCGATCGTTCCTATGGCAGCTATATGCTATAGTCATCCGATCCGGCCGGTTCCGACAAATGTGCAGCGTATTTGTACTAAAAGACTTCGTGCAAAGTTTGGTTACGATAGCTTTAAAACTGACGGAGGAGATAGCATAGAAACAGAAGGACGGACAGACGGACATGGCTATATCAACTCAGCTCGTCATGCTGATCAAGAATATATATACTTTATGTGGTCGGAGATGCTTCCTTCTATGCGTTACAAACATCTGGACAATTTCAATATACCCTCTCCAAGGGTATAAAAATCACAAAATATTTGATCATGTATATACCTCTGCGTTAAAGTTTCACGACACGTTCACTGAATCGAAATTTCGTCAACTCTCTCTCTCTATCATTTTAAAAGTTATAAAATTAAAAATTTTAATCGAGCAACAAACAAATATGGAGCAGGAAATGGATGTATTTTTGGTCGGTAAATTTAAACCTTATTTTGATGCGATTTATCCACGCTCTTATATGGGACTAAATATTTAACACTGTGGCTTGAAAGATGGAGTCAGCATGGCCCACGAGCGGGGATTCAAGAAAGGGCCATGTCCGCTAAACGCACTGCTCTTCTAGTCAGATACTACCGACATAACAGTAGAAACCATTTTGAGTGAACTCAGGAGACGGCTCCGTGGACACCGCTTAAATCGATAAAAGAGCTAAAGCCCGAAACGAAGAAGGAATTAAAGACTATACCAGAAGAAGGCTTTGCAGCATGTTTTTAAAGTTGTCCTACAATTACAAACACAGTTGTAAAAATCGTTGGTACAAATATATTGCAGTAGGGGGAGGTTACTTTCAAGGAAATTAAATAAATTGACAATAATAAATAAAGATTTTTTGATTTATGAACAAATTCCCTTTACTTTTTGCCCACAGTAGTATAGTAATCTGCATTATTCTTTATTCTGAAGAATGGGAATTATCAAATGGACGATAGTCTATTTATAAGCAGCTATAACGGCTGCAACCGTGATGCGCAGCACATCAGTTCAGTCCGTGTGGGACCTCACTGAAAATATACCCGAATTTTTAAAATGATTTTAGATTATAATGAAGGCGTCAACATAGATGAAGAATTTATTAATGGCAATTGTTCGTTTTGTGTTTAAAAATATAAAGGCAGAGAGGGAAAAAGTTAAGAAATAAATGGGGTATTCACTTTGTTGAGCACTTGAGCAGTTTTGCCTGACTAGTATTGTGAGCAGCCCTCTGTGCACGAAATTTGTGCACAACTACGTTTGAGATATGATTTATTTTTACGGTGCCGAGTAGTAGTCGGCATCGTGGCATCGTACGATAATAATCGAAAAACCGTAAAAAATGAAATAAAATTAAAAATAGTAATAATAAAAATATTAGCAAGGTTTATTTTGGTGGCATAGTTTGGGAGCCAGCATCCAGCACTCGGCTGACGACTTATTAAATCGCGAAATAATACCAAAGAGGATAAAAATATTAATAATGTCAAAAAAACTTTATGCCCAACCAAGTAAAAAAATCATGCCTAGATTAATGCATAAGCGCAATTCGCAGCTGAAGGATCTGTATGGTAACAAAACCTCTTAGTGCTTAAGAAAATGCTTTTCAAGGGCATAAGTGACCACACATAACTACATTACCATGATTTTGACAATACCAAACCGCGATAAATACCATGGATGACCAATGTTAAAGAATATAGTGAAGATCATAAGGAATGTTTCAAACCAATTTTTAGGACTGACAAATCATCAAATCGCGGGAAAATACCGTTGCGGTTCAAAAATATAAATAATGTCAAACATACTTTACTTAAAACCAAGTAAAAAATCAAGCCAGGTTTAATGCATAAAAGCAATTCACATCTAATGGATCGCCGCGGTAATAAAACCGCTAAGTGCTTAAGAAATTGATTTTCGAGGCTAAAAATGAGCACACATGAGCACTACATTACCATGATTATGATAATACTGAACCACGATAAATACCATGGATGACCAATCCATGGATGACCACACCGGCAATTAATTTGAAAAAACTTTCGGAAATTTTGAAGAAAATTTCTTTTTCTAAGTTCTTTGTTAATGGTCATCCATGGTATGTATCGCGGTTAGTCACTAGAGGTTGGTCATAATCATGGTGATGTAGTTATATGAGATCTATTGTGGTCTTGAAACAAGTTTCTTAAGTAATTAGCGGTTTTAATTCCACGGATAACCCTTAGCTGCGAACTGCGCGTATTAAATGATCCTTACATGGTTTTTTTCCTGTTTGTTTGACATTATTTCTATTTTTGATCCTCAACGGTATTTTTCCGCGATTTGATGAGTTGTCAGTCACGAAAAAAGGTTTGAAACATTCCTTATGATCTTAACTGTATTTTTAACCATTGGTCATCCATGGTATTTACCGCGGTTCGGAATTGTCTTAATCATGGTATTGCTGTTATGTGTGGTCATTTTTGGCCATGGAAAGCCGTTTCTTAAGTAGTTCGCGTTTTTATTACCTCGGAGAACCCTTAGCTGCGAATTGCGCTTATGCAATGATCCCGCCATGATTTATCACTTTATTTGCACTGTCTTTTTTTTATTACTATTTTTGATCCTCTTTGGTATTATTTCCCGATTTAATAAGCCGTCAGTCTCGAAAGCTGCAGGTAAAGGGCGATTCCGAACCCTGAAAAGAAAACATGAGTACGGTGCCAAATTGACAGCTAGGTAATCGTACTTATTTGTAATCATACTCTGCGAGTAATTATCGATTAATTTTTTATTTACTCGTGCAGGTCTCTATAAGGTACAAGTGCCCGACTTTTCGTAGTCAGGGCCTGGGTCGAGCAAGCTGTGCACAATTTGTTCAGAGTAAATTGTTGTTGGAAATGTTTACACTTTTCCCCAAGTGCTCAAGTGCTCAACAAAGTGAACACCCTAAATATGTTAAATGAAAATCATTTAAAACCTTAATTTATATAAACTATACGAGCTGCAAGGAGCTGCTTTCCTCCATTTTTGCAGTGGAAACTTGATCTGCTTTTAATTTACATTTAACTATACCTAAACATTTGGGTGTCTTTCCTCAAGTAACTGAATATTCGCTTTAAAAAAAAGTTTATTATTATTTTTCCCCAGCAACCTGCTCGAATATCTCAATATGTTTACAGAAAGTTGAATTCTTATTTTTCTCTCATCTTCTACGATTTCTTAGCGAATTGCCATGCTGTCCATTTCCCCTGTTTGTTTTTAATTATGTTTTGTTTAGAGTTTATTTAACGCTGTTTGTTGGTTTCATTTTGTGGTATATAAAACTGTCACTGTCTCGCACCCTTCCTCTTCCTTTCGGTGTGTGTGTGTGCAACATTGAATGCAATGTCAGCAATAGAACAAATGTCAGCGGCAATGCCTCGTCGCCCATTATTTCCAGGCCCAGGACAGGCATCATTCCCTCTGCCCAACCCTACCCTACCAGCAACAACCAGGGGATGTTGGCCCCTGGTGCGTCTGTGGCTTAGGAATTATGTGCGTCATGCTCAGAGAGCTGTAGCATTGTGCCAGCGACAACATACAGAAATACATTGTGTGTACAGTGGTTGCAAAAAATGTTCCAACACCCCGAGGCTTGAGCTTTTAAGCCGACGCGTCGGTAAAATGCAACAAAAGCGCCAGAGCCTTGCATGTTTCTAGGTCCATATGGGCAACTGTTGTTTCGTTTCAATAGAGATCCACGTTTTGTCGCCTATCACGAGGTTATAAAAGTCTTTTGCAGCAAACGCGATTGCCATTTTTGTTTTTTTTTTTTGTGGGGAGCTATAAAAGTGGATTATGTCTCCCTTTTCACCCTCGCACAGGCTTTAAATAAATATATTGCATTCGATTTAGAAAGATTGGTGATGATCAGACACATCAAAGTAGAGCTATAAACAAGCAGAGTAATCAGATAAATAAAATATAATAAATGCTCTGCAAAACTCTTGTAAATTCGGGGGCCTCAAAAAAATACAGTTAAGTCAAAGATACCAGTTTTCAAAATACACTGGAGGAGACTTGCTGGAACTCGGGATAGACCGAGCTTGAAGTGTGCTGGGAGTGTGGATCTACTATAATGCGCTATTTAAATACCCTTTGCAGGAAAAATTGAAGGACGCGAAAGTGGCAGTAAATTGCACCTGGAAATCTCTCCTAAGCAGAAAAGATGTACATACACTGGGAAAAAAGGATAGTTTTGATTATCCTTAGGATATTTTCGGCATCCAATTGGACTGGATTTTTTGGGATCCATTGGATATTTTCGAAATCGATTTATTTTCGCTTAAAAAAAAGGAGTGAGTGACGCTAGCACTCACGAGTCTTTGTGTGAAACATGATGCTTAGCTTAAGAGCTTTTTTTCAAATCACAAGTTCTCTCAATGGTATATAAATGAGCAAGGGCACTCTTTCGAAAGAAGAAAATTAGAAACACAAGAAACAAGATCACTTGCTCCAGTGTTTCAGGAAGTTTATTCTGCTAAGATACCACCAAGGTAAAATCCAAGATCCCACTCATATCCTTCCCAGATCCCACCCAGATCTCTCCCGGATACTACCCAGATACCACACAAATCCCAGCTAGATCCCACACAGATTAAACCAAGATCCATCCCAGAACCCATCTAGATCACACAAAGGTCATACCCAGATCCAACAAGATCCCATCAGATCCGCCCTGGACCCAACCAGATCCCACCCACATCCAACCCAATTCCCATCCAGATTCTACCCAAATCCCATAAATATCACCCAGATACCACAGATCCCAACCCGATCTTACTCTGAACCCTCCCAGATCCCGCCGAGATCCCACCAGATCCCTTCAGAACCCAACCAGTCCCGACCAGATCCCGCCCAGATCGCTGCCAGATCCCACCCAGATCCTACCCAGATTCCTTTCAGATTCCACCCAGATACCCGCCGAGATCCCACCAGTTCCAGTCAAATCCTACCCAGATCCCACAGATCTCACCCGATACCACCAGATCCCGCCCCTATAAGACTCCACCCAAACCCTTTAAATACCACCAGATCCCACCAAGATCTCACCCAGATCTTTCCCAGAACCCACCCAGTTGCCCCTCTTCAGCATCTTTCATACCTCTTCGCTTCCCCCTCTGACCTCTTCTTGTGTGTGTGTGTGTTTGTCGGGAAACTTCGCAGAACAAGAACACAAAATATGAACGACGTCAGCGTCACGTGACGCTGAAATCGAATTTCACTCCTACTAAAATCGTCCGTACCGAAATTAAAGATGTTTCACATCAATAATATATTAGAAATAAAATATTTCATTGATCTTTATTCTTCATCCAAAGGAGCTGAAAAATGTGAAAAGGATATTTAAAAAATGGATGTTAATGTGGATATTCGAATATCCATTCTATGGATATCTTTTTTTATCTCTGTGTACCAACGAGCATTAAATACAAACTTTTCGAAACAGCATAGAATGGGTATCATGTTCCACAGTTAAAAATAGATGGACGCTTCATACAGATCATCTTTTATGATCGAATCAGATAGGAGCCCTCAAAGGCATCAATTTATATATATAAAGTGTGCTTCTACAGAGTAATTAGATGAGAGCTAGTGTGCAAAATTCAGTATCACGGCTCTACCAGCGGCCAGAGAACGAATCAAATGAGAGCTGTTCTTAAGAATAATCGCTTAGCGTCTAGCACAGCGTTTGTCAACAAAAGCGAGGCCAAAAAGTGAGTGTGTATTGGTATGCGAAAATATAGCTACACAAGACAGTTCTGACCTACTTCAGCGACTTAAAAGCTGTTTTGCTCTCTTAGCCTAAGCCTCGGCTTGCGTTCAACTCGAACAGTGTGATCAGCGAAATGTATTCGTTCCTTGCGGACCAGACGTGACATTGGCTTGTCTAGTACACTCAAAAAAAGCAGAACGATTCGGTCTGAAAAAACGCTCTTGAAAATGTTTCGGTCTATAATTTTGCAAGAACAATTTGCTTTTTGGAAATTCTTACTTTGAGTACGAACCGTTCTTAATTAAAATTAACTGGTAAAAATTTAAAAATATATAAATAAAATTCTTGATGTAAGAAAAGAAAATTCGAAATTGACAGTAAAAAATGCAAAAATATAGTTTCAAGAATTTAGCTCTTGTAATCGCAATGAATTCGTTCTCAATTTGGTTCTTAGAGGCAAGGTGAGAGAGGGGAAGCGAACTAAGCGTTGGACGCGCTCTCACTGAGAGAGAGAGAGCGCGTGCTCAGTTTTTCGTTGTTAGATGCGTACAAATACAAACAGCGTATATTCTAAATTATGATGTGGAGGAGAGTTTTCGCTGATGCCAAATAGCCGAGTAAGCTAACGCGTCGTCGTCCGTGTGTTCAGTCTTAGAGGTACAGAGCTCAGTAAATTAAGAAAAACGAGAAAGGCAAGGCTAATTTCGTCTGTGTCGAAGTTTTGATACACTTGAAAACGCTTATCTCACCGGCTAGCGACTTCGACCAAACTTCGCAGATCAGCTTAAAAACATTTAATATTACCCATGACCGTGATCGAGAGCGGTAATATTGAGAAAAAACCAGTTTTTCTCATTAAATCCCATTTTTAGAACGATCATTTGTATGCCAGCTACAAGAAGTTGTCATCCGATCCGGGCGGTTCCGACATATTAGCTGCGTGCAGATAAATGAAGACTCTGTGCAAAGTTTAAGCTCGCTAGCTTCAAAACTGAGGACTAGTTCGCTTAGAAACAGACAGACGGACGGACAAAGCTTAATCGACTCAGCTCGTCTTACTTATCAAGAATATGTATTAGGGCGGGTCAATTTGTATCGAGCTAAAAAACGTGGTAAGCGTATAGCAGATTCGGAATCAGCGATGAATTCTAAGAAAATTTCACGAAGAATTCCCATGTCTAAATTGAATTCCTATCCCCCGCTGTAAAGCATGAAAATATACCAATGTACGAAAATATACCGAGCCCTAAACTTTCATGCTTCGCAGCGGGGGGCTAGGAATTCATTTTAGACATGGGGTTTCTTCGTGAAATTTTCTTAGAATTCATCACAGATTCGAATCTGCTATACGCTTATCGCATAAAAAAATTGACCCGCCCTAATATCGGTCGGAGATGATTCCTTCTATGCGTTGCAAACCTCCTGGCAAAATTATAATACACTTTTCAAGTGTATAAAAATGTTATCTATGTGGCTACCCTCATGTTCATTCAGGTTAGACCAATACCACGCGTCGCTCGGTCGGGTCGGTCGTGTCTCTAAGCAACACTCTTACCGTACTTTTGAGAACGAATGTATTTGATTAAAGGGTAAAATTCTCTACTTGCTTATCTTGAACTCTAAAAGTTCTACAAAAAATCCCAAATCGTGCTTAACACATCCAAAACGTTCTTGACATCTAGAATTTAAGAATTTTTAAAAACGCTCTTGAATCAAGAAATTTTAAACTTAAATTAAGAGTTTTCTGACTCAAAAAAATTTGAAGATGAATTGCTTGAATTAAAAACTTTATTATTGTACACAATCATTTGGAGCCCACTAATATCCAAAATTGTGCTCTTTGTAAACCACCAACAAAAATATTGACGAAAAATATCACCGATATCTGACACAATGCCTCAGAAAAGTATTCGATGATGGTATATCGTCATTTTTATGGTTATGTACAAACTATAACGAGACCTCAAGCCCGCAAAAATCTTAAATGTTTGACTATCATAAAGGTAGTTAAAACATACACATATACCTATTGGTCACTTTGTTAGTAGTGGGAAGGAAATCTCTGCACTTTAACTTAGTAAGGCACTAAATTGGGAAGGAAATACACACATACGAAGGGTACTGGTAGCTAGCTTTGTTCTCATGGTGCCGGGTTTTTGCTGTCAAGTCGTTTAGGAGTTCCCAAGCTATTATGGCATTGCGGGCATGAGAAGGTAGCTGTTGCCTGGTAGTAGATCAGCCAAAGATCGCTGATGATTTGAAAGAGATGTCACGTTCAACTAACCTGCTTTGTGGTGCCTTGGGTTCCTGTTTTTAAAGTTAGACCTTGAGACCGCCAAATTTTAAAGGTTTCAAAAATATCAATATTATTTCCGGCATCCTTTTTTAAAAGGAATTAAATATACTTAATTTAATCCCCTTCGATCTGAATAATATAATAACTTGCAACCTTATTCAATACTGTTGTGCTGTCAGATAAGCCATCTTGAGTGTTTTTTTAAGCTCTCTAAGAACGACTTGTAGTAGAGGTAAGATTTTGTATAGAACGAAATGATCTTAATTCAATAAAAAACAATGTCTTAATTCAATTTTTTTTCGACTTCAAGAATAAAACGGAATGCATTCATGTGTATAAGACTATAAATTTAACGAAAAGCCGTTAGTTCCCAATAATTATGCTGTTCACTGTGTTAGCGAAAACCTTGCTCCTGAACCACAACACCATAGAGACCATAGGATGACTGACTGCGGGTTGAAATAGTAGGTGGCTGACTGACTGACTGACTTGCTGACTGTCAAGTTAAGTGCGGCGCATGCACACACGTACCATGTTCCACGTTTTGGGCAGGTTCCAACAACAACAACAACAACTCCCCCAACTTGTACCATCAGACCCCCCCTCAGTCTTCTCCTAAAGCGCCTGTAGTTTAGACTCGGTGAGGGGGGGACCCTAGTTTCGGGGTGAATCTGCCGCAAAACACAGTAAAACGCGCGCATATTTATAACAAAATGCTCAATTTAAATTCCCATCAATCTTGGTCGAATGCCACACACACACACACACACACAGACACACACAGCAAGGTTTCCCTTTAGGCAAATTTTCTCACTGTGCCACTGTCTGTTTGAATGTAGTTTTATTATGTTTTACTTTTTTTTTTGGGTTTGCTCGTCTCGTCTTTTGCTGCGTTTTTAGCCAGCGCAAAAAAATTACGCGAAACGCGGCAAAAGCTTATTGAGCGTTAAATTAAAAAATTCTTATAAAGAAATTCCACGAAATTTGTCAGACACGTATCATTTATTTGGCATATGGAAAACTAACTATTGTGGCAAGCACTAGGAAATATAAAAACATAAATTAGGCTTAAAATTTTAACAGATATTGAACCGTGGTTCGATCCTTTAAATTAAAATAACAATTACTTTAAGATATCCTTCGTGCGAAACATCGTAGCACAAATATATGAACGTATCTTTGATCTGTGGGTCCATATTCCAGTGGTTGAAGGGCTAATGAGATGTTCCGCACGAAGGATATCTTAAAGTAAATGTTATTTTAATTATTAAAATAAATGTTTTTCTTATGAATTAATTTGTAATTTTTATAAAAAAATTCTTATATCAATAAATATAAATTGTAAATTAATTGATTTTTATAATAAAATAACTATTAAATTCGGTCCCTCGGATAAACAAAACAAATCAGAAAGAACATTAGCTGAACTGTCAGATGGAATGACCGCCTACTGCGCCACGTCTTGATCAGTAAATAAATTGAACTGAAGTGCGAAATGTGCGCCTACAGCGCCACCTGTTGACAATATTCAGACTTTCGTAATCCTCAAAAGAAAGTATACAATTTGATCTTGTCGTTTACAAGTTTAAAGCATCCTAACAAATCACGATCAATTGTTATACATTTCGGTATTTGTATAGTACAAATAAATAAAAATTCTTTTAAATGTCTTGCGAAGTATGAAGAATTTTTATGCAAAAAAATCGCATTTAAATAAAATTTAATTGGTTTTTAATTTGTCATTTAATGTTTCTCATTAAAATGGATTGCACGAAATGTAATTTTTCTGCGTCCACATTGTTATCCCTATTAGAAGGTATGTTCTCCTAATCCAATTTAGACTGGAAGCGAACACGCAAAAATTGGAGAAAACCCTAGGAAATAGGATTCGGTTACCGAATAGAACAAGAAATTGTAGTCCAAGAACTAAACAAAAGAATAATCAATGCTAACGAAAAGAATTGCCCCCGAACTCTTTTTAAAGAAGCCAAAAAGAATGGGGGCTGGCATAAATACAAGCAAGCCCTTACACTATACAATAGTGAGTTTAGGAAAGCCAAAAGAAAGAAATACAGGAAATTCTGCGAGTCTGTAGAAGACACGGCAACATCTTGCTCAAAAAGGCACACGATGCCTATACAGTGAGCAGCAAGGAGAGAGTACGTCTCTTGTTAGACACCCACTTTCTGGGAAACATCCCCATGGAAGAATGTGTCGACCAAGAGAACTGCTACCAGCCTCGAAGCCAAGAAAGTTGTGTCCTCAGTCAGATTTGAGAGGGTAATTGGAACATTCCAGCCCTTCAAATCCCCCGGACCGAATACTATTCATCCAGCATTCCTGCAGGAAGAAAATGACATAGTATGGCAACTGGATATATCCCACGTGCCTGGCGCAGAGCAAGGGTAGTCTTCGTCCCCAAGGCAGGGAAGAAGGGTATAACTAACCCCAAGTTTTTCAGACCCATTAGTTTGACATCGTTTTTACTGAAAACGATTAAAAAGCTAATAGACAATAGCAAACGAAGTACGCTGTTAAAGGAGGCACTCCTTCAACTTAGTTAATTGATTGTACGTATGTTTAATATTAGTGTATATATTTCGTTGATTTGCCCTGAAGCCGGTTGCCGAAAAGTAACCTAAATATATTGGAAAAGAACTATAAAATGATTTTTTGATGTGAAACATCTTTAATTTCGGTGAGGAGGATTTTAGTAGGAGTAAAATTTGATTTAACGTCACGTGACGCTGCAGCGCTGAGCTGACGTCATGCATATTTTGTGCTGTTTTAGCAGAGCGTCCCAAGTAACGAGGGGTGAAAGAAGAGGGAAAGTGGTGGAAAGAGGAAGAAACTGGTGGGAAAAAGGGAGAGGGAAAGCAGGTGTGACTGAACAGTGCCTTGACAGTGACTAAACCGTAACTTGAAAGTGATTTATCTGAGTGACTTAACAGTTATTTTACAGTGACTAAAAAGTGACTTGACTGTGACTAAACACTGACCTGAAATTGACAAAACAGTGACTTAAAAGTAAGTAAACAGCGACTCAACAGTGACTTGACAGTGACTAAACTGTGACTGGACAGTGACTTAAAAGTGACTTGACAGTGAATAGGCTGTGACTTAACTCTGGCTTGACAGTGACTTAACAGTAAGTTGCTAGTGACTAAACAGTGACTTGACAGTGACTAAACACTAACTTTTCGTGACTTAAAAGTTCCTTGAAAGTGACTAAACCAAGTCTTGACAGTGATAGTGACTAAACACTGACTTGACGTGACTAACAACTTGAGTTTGACATTAAAGTGAGTGACTTAACTGTGACTTGAAGGTAACTTAACAGTGACTTAACAGAATTACTGAAAAGAAGAAAGAACCCAGCATTGTTCCCAGCCAGCATTTTATGACTTCTCTGTTCACATTTAAGTCTTTATCGATTCCGCAGACTGATTAATATAGTCATAAATGTGCTCATTTTCTGATCGTAAATAATACTTTTGTCAGGAGAAATGGTACCCTAGCTGCGACTCTTCATCAAGGTTCGTTTATACTTATTTTCGAGTCATTTGAGAGTATTTTTCTTCTCGTTTTTTCAATTAATCACTGTTTGGGCAAATCCATGAGCCATTTCCATTTGAAGACACTAACACCTTTTTTTTATCAACTTGATCTCGAGCCGGAGAACATTTATTTACAATTAGAAAGGTAGCCAAAACACAATTGAACATTTTAAATATGTGAAAAAGTGCCTTAGGTAATTTTTTTTAACCGAACTTTATTTCAAATAGACGTGGTCCGAATCAAGCTCAGGTTCAGGGAGGTCATTTACTTTGAATGTTCGGTACATGGTCCGGTTCGAGGGTTCAGGCTTACAGTCTTGAAAGCTTTGCATGGCCTTTTCGATTATTAGTTTGTTTTCTACTATTTTATATGATTCAATCAGAATGGTGGTAATACCACCAACCTCTAAGGGTGCCTTCACACATGAGATATAGTCTGGAGGTCCTGCTTTTTGTTGTGTTTCAAATGTAAATCAGAGTAGAAATGCAAGCCATCATGTCTCATGTATCAAACAGGAATGCGAAGAAATAAAAGGGACACCCATGCCGGATCAGGTCTAAAAATTTCCATTGCAATTTTAAAAAAATCCAAAAAGCTTAAAAAAATCAGAAATAAAATTGAATACAATTTCAAGCAATTGACTTTGATCAAAATGTCTTAAATAGATTAAGCAATTTTTTGTTTGGTATTACGTATTTATGTAACTTGTTGTACAGCTTGTACAGTTGGCTTTTACAACAAACATGGCCAAAAGATATTTCAATTAAAATGTGGCCACATAAACCGAAACCAAGGCATTTTGGCCCTAAGGGGAAAAGCTGTGCCACGGAAAGAGAGAGAGAGCGAGAGAGATAGCGAAAAAGGGGGCTAGGGATAGGAATAGGGAAATTTTCATAAAATTTTTCATAACTTTTCGTTTCGGTTGAGCTTAAGAATGTTGTGAATATTTTTGCAGCTTGGCGCTGTGTGGTCATTTGGTATATGCAAACATACATATCCGTTTGTATGTAGCAAATGTAAGTCAGCAAATTTTCCAGCAGCATAAGCATAATTATTTTTAATGCGCTCTAGAAGATATTGTAATTACAACAATATACTTGGCATTCCCACCAACTACACCCACTTACCTTTGTGTGTGTGTGTATGTATACATAGGTCGGGCCACTAACCTAGCGAAGTTGGAAAATAAGCTAAGCTTTTGAAATTAAACAGGAAATGTGAGTTAATGAATTAAGTCATTTTGTTTTAAAGTTATTTAAGAAGAGATTTAATAAATATATTTTATTGTTCAAATGAATAAATCATAAATATTTTATTTGAATTTAACAAAAGTTTATTTAAGCGATTTATATATTAAGCGACGCGGTTGTATTTTTAAAATTGTGACTCTGACAGTGTTTTGCGGCTTTAGGTAAAACTAAAGCGTAAAAAAAAGCGTACGGTGGTATAAACCTATGTACATGCAAAAATGTTTATCTCTATATCTTATAGTCTCTGAGATCGACGCCTTTCTAGAGACAGACGGTCATGGCTAAATCGACTCGGCTGTTGATGCTGATCAAGAACACTGCTCGACAAAATGAGAGTCGATTTTCCCCCATTGGACCAAACCAACTTTTTCTAAAGTTAATTGGCCCGCTGATCACGAAAATCGCAATGAAAACAAAATCTATCGACGCGTTATCGAGATATTATCGATAAACCATTTTTTTCGACTTTTCAAAAAGTTACCCCCACTTAAACTCTCATATCTTTTTTGCTTTTCAAACGATGTTAATGATCTAAACAAATTTAAAAAGACAAAACTTGATCAAACAGTTTGTTCTCGGACAAAAAAGAGCTGGGTCGTGTGCTTTTAACGCTATGGGCTGAAATGGAGAAAAAAAGTTTTTTTTTTGCCAAATTTGAAATATTATCGAAATTAAAACGCTTGTAGATTCATAATTATACAAAATTGTTATGTTTTTTTTATTGGACAGTAAAAAGTATTCAATTTACTTTTAAATAAGCCCTCAAATACAGAAATCGGACATAAAGTGGAGTTTTCAAGAATTTTTTTGTCAAAATAGGCAAAAATTCAAATACCGCTGTGACTGATTTTCTGACTTCTAGTGAGTGGTTTTAATAAGCTCAGGCATAGAATTATTCTAATATGTATAAAATTTTGTTGCAAAATTAATAAAATTTTATTTTTAACACTTTCAAAATATAGACCACCACTTTTTGCAGCTGTATGCGTTCCTTGTAGACTCTCGGATAACACCATGACAATAACACAGTTCAACCAATATTGGGCCATTGAGGTTGATAATGTTCGACGGAGGCTTTCAAGCTGAGAAAAAGTCAATTTTTTAAAATTATTCTAGCTCGTCAAGTTTTTAAGATATCAATGGTCAAAGTTGGTAAAAAAAATGCCTATAAAGGCAACTTTCAAAAATATATTAAAAAGCCATCTTTAACGTCATAATGCTTGTTGAAATTTAGATAAATAGGTTGAATTTTTCTTTATTAAGGGTCATAAACCAAATTCTTGGTTGATGGGCTGTGGTGGCCGCCTAAACCTCAACCTCTCTGTTAAAGAAAAAAAATACGGATGCCATTGATTGTCCCAGGACATTAGAGGGAGCAGAACAATCATCTAACGGATTGTTCCTTTTGCCTATCGAAAGTATCGGTCTATTCAACAAGAAATAAAGATCATAATTCCCACCGAATCGTCTGTTAGCAAGATGCCAATTTACAATGATATTGATTATGGAAATATCTTTCTCAAAGTGTATTAACTAGTGTCTTATTCTCTATTTAAGTGCAATAAAAATAAAGAATAGGATGCAATGAATTAAAAATTGCATTGAATGTGCTACATTATTCAACATTGTCTTTATTTTTATTTACAAAAATAGAAGTTGGAAAAGAAATCCTGTTTGAATTTCTCTTATAGGGCACATTGTCTTCGGAGATTAGAGTCCAGCAGTAGACGGTCTCATCAGGTTTTAACCATGGTAACCACGTCCTGATAAAATTTTTTCACGTATACTAAAAAGTGGTGGAGTTTATTTTGAAAAAGTTTAAAATAAATAGTTATTAGTCTATTTTAAGCCATATTATTAAAATCACACACTTAAAGTTCGAAAAAAACGCCCCTTGAATGAAAACTAAATTTTTGTCTATTTTCACAAAAAATTCTTGAAAACTCCACTTTATGTCCGATTTCTGTATTTGAGGGCTTATTTAAAAGTAAATTGAATAGTTTTTACTGTTCAATAAAAAAACATAACAATTTTGTATAATTATGAATCTACAAGCGTTTTAATTTCGATAAATTTTCAAATTTGGCAAAAAAAAAACTTTTTTTTCTCCATTTAAGCCCATAGCGTTAAAAGCACACGACCCAGCTCTTTTTTGTCCGAGAACAAACTGTTTGATCAAGTTTTGTCTTTTTAAATTTGTTTAGATCATTAACATCGTTTGAAAAGCAAAAAAGATATGAGAGTTTAAGTGGGGGTAACTTTTTGAAAAATCGAAAAAACGGTTTATCGATAATATCTCGATAACGCGTTGATAGATTTTGTTTTCATGGCGATTTTCGTGATCAGCGGGCCAATTTACTTTAGAAAAAGTTGGTTTGGTCCAATGGGGAAAAATGCTGTCGAGCAGTGGAATATATTATATATACTTTATAGGGTCGGAAATGCTTCCTTCTCCCTGTTACATACATTTGCACAATAGAGGAAAGCTAACCTCGATTCGGCGGACGTTTATATACCCCCCTTGGAGCTCGTATAATTTATATAATTATTATTTTCATTCAACAAATTAATTCTCGCTTTGAACAATGCTAGCCGAGTGATTGCCAAACTAAGCAATAGATGGCACCACTACTTTGGCCATTTGACTGACCAGTTTGTTATATGGCAGCTATACGATACATTAACCCGATTTGAATCAAACTCGCAGAAATTGTATTAAGACAGATCATATTCTTCACTGGAAAGTATAAAGTACCATTGAATACAAAAAGTTATTCTCACTATAGTTCTATAGAGCTATTTTTAGTTAAGTCGGTGTTTCGAAGAAGAAAGTCAAAATCAAAATTTGTTCAAGTGCGCGGAAGGGAATCCTTAGGGATTCCTCTGTATAGAATCCTTAATGATTCCTTGGTAAAGAGTCCTTAATTATTAATTAATGTAAGGAATTCCCTGTCAGATCACGTAGTCCTTTAATACTTCCTATGCACATTTTGTGTATCAATTAAGTTGTCCTGCCATAAATTTCAATTCATTTTTCGGGATTAACCGCCTGTATCTTTGCCATCAAACTGATATAAATGCAGCAAAATTTATGAAAATAGAAGGCTCTGGCTTGTACATGACAATCAATTTTGAGAAACTTGCCATAGACTAAGAAATATCTCTCTTTGAAGCCAAATTTGGGCACCTTCTGGATTGCTAATGCTGCTCGCTTGATTTTTTTGGGGCTGCATTGATATGTGTTCTGTCGCTTAAGACTCATAAACCTAGAAATTTTTGCTCAGTGTGACCTCCATAATTTTTTCAAAGCAAAAAATCATGCAAGAAACGAAAGGCATTCTCCGGAATAGCCTTGAGAGCTGCTGTACTTGCTGCTTTGATCCCCTTTATCGTCTCAAAATGCTTGTCTTTCATCGGCCTTTTCAGGCAAGAAAACGAAAAGAAGTCCGTGGGACCACATCTTGGATGTAGGGCGGCTGCGGAAGCGTTGGAATGCCAGCCTTGGCACAATTCCACTCAGTGCGCACTTTTGGGACCATCTTAGCGCACCACAGATTTTGGTAAATTTAACGTCTGGGCAATTAAACGAATACTTAGTTGACGGTCTGAGTTCAAAACTATGCGCACACGAGTCACATTGTTGGTGTTTGTCGAAGTCGAAGGTCTTAAAGCACAGTCTTCATCGGCGACCTCTTCCCGGCCCTCCAAAAAGGTCTTGTGACGCCGAAACACAACACTTCTTGCTAAAGAAACGTCTGGGTAAGCCTGTTTGATCATATCAAACGTCTCAGTCGCTGATTTACCGAGTTTTACGCAGAATTTAATCGCGCTGTATTTTCGGCTTGCACCACTCACAGAAACACGTAGCGCGAAAATGCCTGTCCTAGCAGCTCTCCTGGTGCACGGAGACAACTGATCAGCCGCACGTTCGATAGCTAGGAGCGCCCAACTGCCTTTGAGCGAGTATCTCGTTATCATCTTATATACATGTTCCAAAGAAAAGGTGTATCCACAAAAATAATACAGTTTATCGAAAAAGAATACTCGAAAGCCTATCTGCGCGTTTTGGACTGGGTGCGCGCTTTCTAAGAAGTGAGGACATGCATCATGCAGGACGATGTCCAATACTGCGGTAATTTCGTTGGCTATATTTTAAAACTTGTGTGTTTAATGAAGAAGGTCCTGAACGAGGGGTCTGGTCATTCATCGGGTTCTATGTTAAAGCCTCATCTTCATCCTTCTATTCCAGCTTAAGCATTGGTTGACGAATGGGTAGATAAATGTATTCAATCTTTAAGCGATCCTTCCCAATATTTCCTTCTCTTCCTCAGCCATCAAATGTTTACCAAGTTTGAATGTTAATTTCACAAACCAACTTTATTCTCATTTATAAAGCCACAAAAAAAAGCTTTTAAATCGCAACCAAATTGTGCCCACAAACAAGGACTTTAATGTGGTTACGACATGCATTACGGGGATATGGTAAAAAATTTGAAAGATAATTTTACAGGCACGAAATGTAAGAGTAATTTTCCTCAACTTTAGATCATTTCCAAATAAGATTAAACAAAATTTCTATTTATTACAAAAACTTACTTTAACTCTATCCAAACAAAGCCTTTTTTTTAAATGGAATTATGTGGTTTTGGGGTTTGGTTTCCTCCGCTCCCTCTCTGTTCTTTATGTTTTGTTTTACACATCTTTAATAGCAATTTCAATATATAATTAATACTCTACTAGGCCAACTAATAGTTGAGTTTGAGGGCAAAGTCCACATCCATTTTAACTCCTGGTTTGCGTACAACCACAGCCTTGTCCTTGGGCGTTACCTCTAGCTGTTGGCTAACGCCATTCACCGTGATGGTGGCTCCCTTGGGTACCCGTTCCAGGCCGGCAATCACAATGCGTTCAATCCAGGCATTTGATTTGTATTTGGGTTTGCCTATGAAACGATTGGTCAACTGATTGTGGTCAAACTCAAAGTTCACATAGATGTATTTTCCCTGGCGGTATTCATAGGACTTTTCATCATCCAAATAGAGTGTGCCCTCGGCCTTGCCCTGGCGATCCAGACAAATGATGAGAGTGTAGGGATCGTTTATCATGAGAGTGGAGGCACGTCGTTGGCGTTCCTTTTTGGGTACAATGCTGCCACCACGTTGCCAGACAGGAATCTGCAAGAGACAGGAATTTAGATCGCTTTTGAATACTCCCTCAACCTCAACCTCAACTCACCTTAAACTCTGTCACCGGCACACTCTCATAGCCGGACCTCTCCTGCCTTTGGTACGTGTCCACATCGTACCAGTAGTCCCCATTCTTCTTGTCATCAATGGCCGGGAAATATACATCCACCTTGCTGACGCCCTGCTGCATCACCGGACTGACCAACAAACGTTGCTGGACCAGCAGCTGGCTATCAATGCCAAATGCCTCCTTATCCTGCGGATAATGTGATAAAAGTGGACGTATCACTGGCGCACCCGTCTGCTCCAGCTCATAGAAAGAGGTATACCACAAGGGCAGGTAGGAGTAACGCTTGATCAGAGCATCACGTATCACCAAGCGAGTGCGCTCCGGGAACAGCCAGGGCTCGCGACGCTTGGTATCGATATGGGCATGGGCACGGAAGAAGGGTAAAAAGGCCCCAGTTTGATACCAACGTTCGAGCAGTTCCGTTTCGGGATTGCCAAAGAAACCACCCACATCGGCACCACAGAAGGAGAAGCCGGCCACAGCCTCGGACAGACACATCTTGATTGAATGCTGCAGGTGTACCCAATCGGCCATATTATCCCCGGTCCAGATGGCCGCGTATCTCTGTGAGCCAGCAAAATGGGCACGGGTTAGTATAAACGGACGCTGGTTTGGATCACGTTGCTGCAGACCAGCATAGGTGCCCATCAGATACATATGCCCATAAAGATTGTGCACATCACGATGCTCCCAGTTGCCATAGTGTACCAAATCCTTGGGCGTTGTCACCTCGGGTCCATTAAACACCGACGGTTCGTTCATATCGTTCCAGATCATTGTGTCCGCACTCACCGTGTCAAACTTATTCAAGTCGTATTGACTGGCCAAGTATTCACGCACCACGGGATTAAAGAAGTCCGGGTAACTGGCCGATCCCGGCCAACACCAGCCCTCATAGTCATTGCCATCGCGGGTCTTCACATAATACCCACGATCCGTGCACTCACGATGGAAGAAGTAGCCGCTGTCCCTTTTGATATGCGGATCAATGATCACCACCAAATGACGACCCAATTCGGTAAGATTCTTCACCATGTTCAGGGGCTCGGGGAACTTGAACTTGTCCCAGGTGAAATAGCGCTTGCCATCGGTATACTCAATGTCCAGCCACATGGTATCCATGGGCATGTTGTGTTCATCGAATTTCGCAGACACCGAACTGACATCGCGCTCATCATTGTAATTCCAGCGACTCTGATGGTAGGCCAGCGAGAAGAGTTGCGGCAGTTCGTGGGTGCCGGTGAGGGCGGCGTATTGCTGGAACGTATCCAAGGGTTTGGGACCCAGGAGAATGAAGGCATCCACTATGCCCGATTCGGAAATGAAATGGGCAGCCGGCGGAGGGGATTTTCTTGAGCCGGAAACAAAGTTGACCAACGAGGAGACCACATTCGTTTCAGCCGTGTAAATGTCCACCCAAGTTTCGGCAGCATTTTGCCAATAAACGCCAGCGGTGCGCTGGGGACTGAAACGACAAGAAGAAGGAGATTAGTTAACAAGGAAATCACATCAGAAATGGATTGGAGAAGGAAGCAAAGGGGAATGGTCAAAGAAAGGAAAGAGGCTCGCGAGAAGAGAACTGGGAGGAAAGGAAGGAGAATTGAAGGAAGCAGGAAAGACCAGAAAGTCGAAAAGAAAAAAAACAAAAAACTTAGAAAAGGAAAGACAACCGGCAAGAATTTCGGCCATATTAACTAATCTTCTCTTTATCTTTCTTCTACCTTTTATATTTTTTTTATTATAAAGAAAACTGTTTTCTCTTTCCTTCTCTTTTCTTTCCTAAAGTTAAGGTCCCACAGGCAAATAATTTGCCCAAATTTTCATAAAAAATTCGCAAACTAGCCATGATTACAGATTTTTCATAACCTAAAACTAAAACTATGGCTCCATACGTAAGCAATTTAATCAAAAACAGAAGAAAAGTTTCCTAAGTTGGTCTATTTAGTCAAATTTTCATAAAAATTTGGGCAAATTATTTCCCTGTGGGACCTTAGCTTAAGAGGTTAAAAGAATGAGGAAAGATAAATTTAAAACCAAAAACGAAAGGAAAAAGAAAGGAAAGAAAAAAATAGTAGAAAAGATTCAAAGAAAACGAAAAACAAAGGAAGAAAGCAACAAAAAGGAAGTAGAAAGAAGCAAACAAAGAAGCATGAAAGTAAAAAGTAGGTACAAATAAGATATAATGAAGAAAGCCAGGAGATAGGAGAAAGGAGGTAGGAAGAAAATGATGGAGGAAGAATAAATGATTGAAGGAATGAGAGAAGAAAGGAAGGAAAGAAGATGGAAGGAAGATGATACACAAACAAATGAACCTGACCGGAGAAAGGAAGTAAAAAGAAGAACGAAATTGAAGAAAGGAAGGAAAGGAAGTATGATGAAATAGTGAAGAATGGAAGACTGAAGGTAGAAGAATGGAATTGAGGAATGAAAGAAAGAGAAAGGCCGGAAATAGGAAATCAGGAAGAAAACTAAACTAATACAAGAAACAAGCAAAAAGCAAGTACACTTGGCCCTCGCTTAACACGGACTCTTTTAGCACGAACTCGGTCTTACACGGTTTCAAATTTGCTTCCTTCCCTCTTTTAACACGGTGAAAACCTTTTTCTTACACGATTGCAAAATATTTATATTTTTGTTTTTTTGCTATTAAATGTGGGGGAACCCACATGATTAATTTAAAAAGTTTATCAATAAAATATATAAAGTTCACCTTTAACAATGGCAGAAAGAAGGAACAGAGCTTCTTTAAAACGAACAGTCATTTCCCTAGACAATGTACAAACTGTCAAACTGAAAACAACGTGCAGGAAGGATTGGGTCGTCTGCATTATCAAAAATTTACCAGTTGAGCACGTCCACCTATTTTGGCGAAAATGCAAAGAGCACTTAGCATTTGGATTGGCAATAGCAACGAAAGAAAGATCCCTTTAAGGCAGCGGATCATTCAGGAGAAAGCACTCAGGATTTATGAACTGCTCGAGCAAAATGGAGATCCCTCTTCCAGCATAGATTCCGTTGGTACACAGTAATATATGGTTCGAGAAATTTAAAAAACGGTTCTCCATTCATAGCATCAAATTTAAAGACAAAGGGGCATTGGCCGATGCTGTTACCACATACCAAGAATAAATTCAAAGCCTCATTGAAGAAGAGGAATTCTTGCCTGACCAAGTTTTCAATGCTGATGAAGCTGGACTTTGCTGGAAAAAAATGACAAATCGAACTGTTTTATTAAAGAATGAAAAAGTAGCTTCCGGCTTTGTTGGACAATGCCCCAGGTCATCCGAAGCACTTAAGCCATCCGAATGTTAAAATAAAATTTCTTCCAACTAATACAACATCACTACTGCAGCCAATGGATCAGGGTATAATTTACGCTTTCAAGACATATTACATCAGGCGCTCTATACGATTGGAAACAACTGAAACTGACTCCATCGATGTAACCAGTGCTTGGAAGAAATTTTCTATTAAAGATAGCCTTCAGTTGGTAAACTTATCTTTAAAAGAGATTAGAGTGTCAACATTAAATAGATGCTGGAGGAAATTAAAGCCAAAGGTTGTTAAAAGCCATGAAATAGAAGTGCCAAAATGTAGATTCCAGGATATATTGAAACTTGCTTATACAAATGAAGGTGAAGGTTTCGACGATATGGCATTAGATGATGTGCAAGAGTTGTTTAAAGATGAAGGAATTAATGTCACATCATTGCTTGAGATTGCTTTAAATGAGCAAACAATTCGAAATCGAATGACAGCAGCTCTAAAGAAGCCGATCCGATTATTTTAACGATAAAAAGGCTTTAAAACGGTTTAGCATATGCTAGCATCTTGGAATCGTATTTTTAAATTCAGATCCGGTCATTGAACGATGTCTTAAGTTTGAGAGAGAGTTGAAAAAAATACTTTTGCCTTATGAGGAATGCTACAAAGAAGCTTTAAAAGACACCAAGCAATCGAAAATGACTGATTTTTTTGATAAGGAGCCAAAAAAAAGGGGAAAAAACGGCTTTAACTATAAATGCCACTAAATGCATTTCAAAATTGATATAAAAATAAACATAAGGTTTTCTTACTTTTTAACATTTTCGAGTTTTTAAAAAGTAATGTTGTAAAAGTAAGTAACTATTAATTTTGAAAATATTTAAGGAACAAAGGAACATAGGAACTTATAGTTTATTTAGTTATATGAAACTTTAATAAAAACGGACCAGATTTAAACAATAAAAAATTTTTTGTGGCCAATTTGGGATTTTAGGAACGTAAACCCTCATTTTGTACGGAATCCATGTTTCGCTTAACACGAGGTTTTCTAGGAACGTCACCCCCGTGTTAAGCGTGGGCCAAGTGTAGTATGAAAGTAAAAAGTAGGTAAAAATAAGGAAGGTGATAGAAGAAAGGAGATAAGAAGGAAGTTTAATTAATAGAACAAGAAAGAATAGAATAATAGAAGTAGAAAGAAGAAATAAGGGAGAAGGAAAGAAATAGCAATGAAGCAATGAATCAGAAAAGAAGCAGAAAGGAAGAATGAGTTAGGAGAAAGTAAACGGAAAAAACTGTTTACGAAAACCTCCAAAAATTAACCTTCGTTTACAACATTCGTTGCAAAATAAAATAAAATCGTTTTTTTTAATACAATTTGGGGTGTTATTTCCTATTTTTGGACATTATCTCCTAAATAACATTTCATAATAAAAAAATAGAGGCAAGCTAACTTCGGCTCGACCGAAGTTTATATACCCTTGGAGCTTGATATGTGCCTGACAGTTTGTATGGCAGCTATACTATATAGTGGTCCGATTTCGAAAAATTTTGGTGAAATGATGTAAAATCATTAAAAACTTATAAATACGGGCGTTGGGAGCTATAACATTGAAAACAAAAAAGTTTTTCTCACTAAGACTTTTTTTCAGACCTAACTTTTGTATGGCAGCTATACTATATAGTTGTCCGATTTTGACAAGGCTTTATGAAATTATGTGAAATCATTAAAAACTTATAAATACGAGCGTTGGAAGCGATAACATTGAAAACAAAAAAGTTTTTCTCACTAAAACTAGTTTTTCAACCGATAGTTTCTATGGCAGCTATATGCTATAGTCATCCGATCCGGTCGGTTCCGACAAATGTGCAGCGTATTTATACCAAAAGACTTCGTGCAAAGTTTGGTTACGATAGCTTTAAAACTGACGGAGGAGATAGCATAGAAACAGACGGACGGACAGACGGACAGACGGACAGACGGACATGGCTATATCAACTCAGCTCGGCATGCTGATCAAGAATATATATACTTTATGTGGTCGGAGATGCTTCCTTCTATGCGTTACAAACATCCGGACAATTTTAATATACCCTCTCCAAGGGTATAAAAAATCCCCAAAATCAAAAATAAAATTAGCAGGGTTCGTAAATAACACACAATGTACAAAACATCGTGTTTTAAACATTGTTCAAAACAGTAAGCATTGTTTTTTTCATTGTTTTTATTGGGAATGTTCAAAATGTTTTGAACAGTGTTCTAAACAATTTATGTCAAAATAAAGAACATTGATAAAAAACACAAAACAAAGTGTGTTTCTAATACTAACATTTTCAACAAATAAAAAACATGTTTATTAACATTTTGAACATTTAACATTTCGACACACGAAAGCGATAACATATTGAACACTTTAACTACAAATTGAACTTCCCTTACAAATTTACATCAAATAAATATTTGGCTCAAAGTATGCTTTGCATTTGTGCTTGTGATTGAGCTCGTCTGATAAATAGAGCAGCTACTGTTTAAATTTCTGAGCAAAATGGGACGACCGAAAAAATGCGATACCAAGGAGCTGGACTGGTAAAAAGACGGTTCATATAAAGATGCCAGCATGCTATGCAACAAGGACTTGGCTAATATTTCTGGAAATATATGAGGAAGGCAGCGTAACGGAACCGTCAAGAAAGCAAACATAAAGACTAAGCTGAAGTTATCACGTAGGGAAAATTAATAAACACCATATTTGAATAAACATATGATTATACTTAAAAGGCATTTATTTTGTTTTTTTGGGTGCTTGCATTTTAACTAGTGTTAATTCTCTTTGGCCGTTTTAAAGAATTTAAAGCAGGGTTTGTCAAGAAGAGCGACAGCAAAAAAAAAGCGACGCAAGACAGTTCCGACCTGCAGGCCAGCGACTGAAAGCTTTTTCCGCTCTTGGCGCAAACCCCGGCATGCGTTCGACTCGTGTCGGTGTGAAAAACAAATGCGGTCCCTGCGGGCCAGGCGTGGCCTTCGTTGATTTAAAGACTGATCAGCACTTTTCTAAATTCTTCACCATCGGTCATCCATGGTATTTTATCGCGGCTCAGTATGATCAAATTCAAATTTCTGCAGTCATCTCATTTTTAGTCTTGAATCACTATTTTCTAAGTATTTACCGCTTCTATGGAGATCCTTGATCAAGATTCTTAAGCTGGAAATACCCTGATGCTGTAGGACCTACGATTAAATGATTGCCATACGATATTTCCATTCCCTGGTAGAATCGATATATAGTTGATTACTATGTAGATATGTCTTAAAGGTACGAACATTCTAACTAAGCAAAGGCGTAGGATATGAGAATATTTCGAACTGCGGGAAAGGCCCATAACTGAAAGTCTTTTTTCTTAGTCAACATTTGAAGGATGGAAGCTAAAAGACTGAAAGAAGCTCAGCTATTCAAGCCAAATATTTATTTAATGTAAATTTGTAAAGGAAATTCAATTTGTAGTTTCAGTATTCAAAATGTTATTGCTTTCGTGTGTCGAAATGTTAAATGTTCAAAATGTAAATAAACATGTTTTTTATTGTGTTAACAATGCATGTGTTTAAAACACATATGATTTTGAACTGTCCAAAATGCCTAGTGTTTTTTAGCAGTGTTCGTTATTCTGACATAAGTTGTACAAAACACTGTTTAAAACATGTCGAAACACACATGTTGTTTATGAGTTTAAAACATGTTGATTTTTTTTAACAATGTATTTTATGTGTGTGTTATTTACGAACCCTGAAAATTAGACCACAATACTAATTTTTGGGGCCTTATTTTATTTTTATTAGGAAATAAGACCCCAATTTTTAATTTGAATATGAAACAAGTGAGAAAGTCGGTCAAGCCCGAATATAACATACTCTGTACTTGGAGTAGAAGCTGAATGCAATGCTGGTGCTGCGCTCATCTCTAAGTCTCTCTTTCTCTATCTCTTTCTCTCGAGCTCTCTTTAAGATTGTGAGGTGTTAGTTGTAATAGGGTGGGAGGGGATGGGGGAGGGTGATTTATTTTTTGGCTCATAACTCGATAACCGCTCATCCGATCTTTATCATTTTTTCGGCAAATCGATACATTTTGCTAATTACTAACTATCTCTAGAAGAAACGAATCGTCTATCTTCAAAACTGTAGGAGATATAATGTTTTTTCCAAATTGCGGGGGCGGGAGGGGGCGTGGCAAAAATTGAAAATAAACTTGATCTGCCTGCAAGTTTAAGAAGCATTTGTCCCATACATGTCAAACCTCTATCTCTTACCATCTCTGAGATCTGTTTGTTCATACGGACGGACAGACGGACAGACAGACGGACAGACAGACGGACAGACAGACGGACATGGCTAAATCGACTCGGCTGTTGATGCTGATCAAGAATATATATACTTTATATAGTCGGAGACGGTTCCTTCTCCCTGTTACATACTTTAGTACTTTGGTACAGTGTATAAAAATCCAAGAACTCCAAGTAGTAGAGGCTTTCAATTTGGAAACTGTGTGGAATTCGTTTGGGCTTAACAATTATAAAGTCCACTGGCTTTTTGTATATTTTCCAGGGCTGCAAACCTCTCTGAAATCGGTGGAGGTTCACTCCGGGGTTCGAACCTGTGAGATTTTTTGGGTTCGGGTTCACGGAGCGGGTTTAGTAGGTCGGTGAACCTAGGTTCAGGTTCGAACCGAGATTCAGAAATAATTTTGTTTTTGCTAGCTTAAGAAACAGGAATGTAAGTTGTAACTACATTATAGGCTTTTTACACTGAGCACATCTAACATCTAACATCCAACATTCTGAGTTTAAATACTTTATAACCATTTGCTATGCTAACTTTTGTAAATTTTTGGTTTGTAAAATTGTTAAGTGGGTCGATGTCTAAAAGGTAAATGCTTCAAAGACAGCAAATTCCGCCATGGGAAATATTTATGACTCAGGATGCTGGATGTTAGATGTTAGATGTGCTTAGTGTAAAAAGCCTATTAGCCAACTATTGATATTTTCCAAATAATATTCGAACAATGCCTAAGTTAATAATGGATAAAACAAAATTAACTGACTGAAGAAACATTTGCCTGATACTTGTGTTTAAGAAACAGCTAATGCAACATATTATTGTTATTTACAATGATAGTTTATCCAAACTTTTAACACATTAGAATCTTTAGGCAATCTTGGAATTCCTTCAAATGAAGCTCCGAAGTCGTTCACTATTATGTATTTGTCACTAATTCTTTATAGTCTAGCTCTTTAGCTAAGGATTGCATTTCATTATCATAAGAATAATCAGTGATGATTAATGAGTTCTTTTTGAGGCTCATACAACTCAGCAATTTGTCTCTTTGCAAGCTGTTTTTGTTTCAAGGTCAAAAAATTAAGTTTCTTGGATTCAAACAAAAAAAAAATTTATTATGCGATGTCGGATTTTGCTACAAGCCTGCATTTGGGATTCCCAAGCGGTCATAGCAGTTCTGTCATGAGGTACTTTCTGCCAACACACTAAAGACAGACGAAGACAGCTGAAGATTGAATTGGTATTCATGAAATAGCTATACTGCCAACCAGCCTCCTTTGTGATGTTGTGCGTGTCTTGTTTTAGACAAGTTATGGACAAAATCCTAACTTAAATGACCTAGAGCATGCTTAAAAAAGTTCTATGATTTTATTTGAGATTGAACGTAAAATGTAAAAACGTTTTTCTAAGAACTTTCTAAGTATTTACGAACATTCAAACCTTAATGCACCAATACATAAGGCAGCCCGAAAAAAGGAATATACATTTTTTTCTGAACCGAACCACTTTAAACTTTTTTTTTTTGCTCTGGTTCGGGTTCAGGTTCAGCCGCGAAATTTTTTTTTGCTCCGGTTCAGGTTCGGTTCGGGATTCTCGAAAATCTCGGAGTCTCCGACTCCGGAGCGGTTCAGCTCCAGACCGGTTTGCAGCCCTGATATTTTCGTCTTTAAAATTAATAAGCGAAATAAAGATATTTAATGGACGGAACTTTTAAAATAGTTTTCAATATTCAATATTTTGACGAGATATTTACATTGTTTTAATTCAAATTAATCTTATTATTTCATTATGAAATAACACTTCAAGTTTGGAGCCTTATTTCATTTTATCTTTTGGGGACTTGGGCAGGAGAACGAAAAAAAAAAGTACGTTAATCAAAAGAATTTAATAAGTAAGGAAGGCGAAAGATGGAACAAAGAAGAGTGAAAAAAGAAGGAAATGCTGAAGGCTTAGATTATTGACCCCAAACTGCGTCCGGTAAATTTGCTTTTAAAAACTTGCCGCAAACGAAAAAGTTTACATTTCCAATATATCTTCAAACTCTTTATAGAACTTTTTTTATGATCGTTTAATGTAAATATGCAGAAAACGAGTTCAGAACATGGATTTAATGTATTTTTTTTTGTTAAATAAAACCCGTTCGGTTTTATGCTCGAGAAGCTTATTAATTAGAAAGTTCGATGGACAAACAAAAACCACAAAACGTTCTTCTTAAACCAATTTCAATGTGGTCAAAAATTCTGCAATAATTCAAAATGAAACTTTAAATTTTTATCAGCTGAAAATCCTTTTGAAATGTTTGTTTATTGCATTGTTTACTTTGCTGATTAGTTGCACTCGTATCTTTAATTTACAACCACTTTTCTGACATCTTGAGAAGTCAAGTTATCGGCATTGTATATATTAAAAATCCACATTTAAATTATAATTTCAAGTACTTTTCTTTAACTTTTAGTTTTGTGTTGATTCAAAGCAATAAAAATTGGCTTTCGCCCCATACATACCCATGTCCATAGAGCACTGGCACCGATCCATAGAGAGCCATCTTGCTATCCACAACATATTCAAACACATCCAAATTATAAAGACGATAGGGCTCCGTTCCGGATGTAGACTTCAATACAAAACTATCCGCATGCTCTGGTATGCCGAATAGTATCTCCGCTGCTGGGAAGGAGAAATCCAAAGCCACTGCCTCGGGGCCATAGGGTTTCGAGTCGTGATGTGATTTAAAGTTTTCCTCCCAGGCACCCGGATCATCGGAAATGGGATCACCGCTTACGGCAGGCGCATCGACCTGCTGCTCATCACCGTCAGCTCCGGCTCCGGCATTTCCCTGCTCGCCGTTTGTGGGTGCAGCGGCCTTTGGACGCAAATGCTCAAAGTACAACCAATTCTTGGCATTTACAGACACCACTAGGACATCATTCTCATAGAAATCAATGCGAAAGGGATCGCCATGTAAAACGGCCTTGTTATTGTCCGAGACAATGGTAATTTCGCCATCCGTTTCCTTTTGGACATGTATGCGTCCCGTTTTGGGTTGATCTTTGAGAGCATGCTCCACACGGTAGCGTGGATGCAGCGGTTGCTTCTCATCTATTTGCAGACGGAAGGTGCTGCCCACCAAAGCTTCTAGCTTGAAGGCGAATTGATGATGATTCTCTTTGTTGATCAGATCAGCGGTTAGGGAATCGGCATAGGTGTTAAGAGTGCCGGGTATGAGAGCATATTTGCTGCCCGAACTTTGAACCTTGCGGGAACGTCTAGAATGAGGAGAAAGGAGGATGACGAATGAACGTTGCAAAATGAATTATTAATTACCTGCAGAAACTGCTCTGTTCGCAAGTCTTGAAATTAGTTGGATCCACGCCAGCGGCAGGGCCAAGCAGGCAGATAAAGGCGCCAATTAGGGCCAAAATGCCCAACAGAGAGATATGCATCTTGGGTGGTAGCTCTCTGTCCACACAGCCCTGCAAATATATTTAAAAATAGACAATTAGATGTTATTGTTGATGCCATAACGAACGTGAGGCAAACGCATAGCAGCTTGCCTCACCTTGTTATTCCACCGGTCTGTAACTGTAAAACAAGGTACACGTCAGCGCACAAACAAAAACAACAGTAAAATTTCTTGACTTTCGCTATTTATCTCGCATTAGCAGCCCGCTCTTTTTTAAACATTAACAAAAGCCAGGGCAAGAAACTGACTAAAGCAAAAACTTTAATACTGCCATTTTTTATTATTTATTTTGCCGGTTGTTAATGCATTTGATACTAAACCACACAGCTGGTGTGTTACTAAATTAAGAAAAACTAATGTAAAAGCTTTTGAAATGTCCATGCGCACCTTTTTAAATATTTATATGTTGAACTTGGAGATTTTTTTTTGACTAATTTTTAACAACAAACGTGAAACTGGACTAAAATAATGTAACTTGCTGTGACATACGCGGCCAAAGTAGTGTGACCAGAGTGTGTTGGGGTGTGTAACACCGAGAGAGCTGCTTTAGCTAATTTAGAGCCAACAAATTTAGCTAAAAAAAATTATTGTGTTAAGCTAAGTTCACACAGGCAAATAATTTGACAAATTTTTAGGAAATTTTGATAAATATTTGGCTAAATAGCCATGATTGCAGATTTTGCAGGACTTAAATCATTAACTATGGTTCTATTCACTAATAATTTGATCAAATATGGCCGAAAAGTTCGCCAATTTGGATAATTTAACCAAATTTTCATAAAAATTTGTCAAATTATTTGCCTGTGTGAACTTAGCTTTAGTTTTTGGCTTTTATACTTAACTAATCTAAATAACTAGCCAACATTTTAATTAAAACTTGATTAAAAAATCATGGTTGCAATGTCTTAATCCACTATCATTTGGTAAAATTATATAGCGATATTCTGTCAATGGGTATTCGACAAAAACGTATTTGAAACTCTTTTTATAGCTTTAAACTGAATTTCCACCAGTTGACCTCTGTTTAAGCGATTTTAGTAACTTTATTTACAAATTTACATGCTTTTGTTTAAGCTGCTTTTTATCTTTTGTTATCTCCGCTAGTTTCGCATCACTGTTCGTGGCTGGCACCTGTGCTTGATTTGCTTGAAATGGTTACGGCCAGGAAACTTTTAGCTGGTTTGCCACCAATTAGACTTCTAAAGGCCGATTTCTGTTCTCCCAGATATCTGCTATGTATCAGATAGTCATCAAATTTACACTGTTATTTGTTAGTTTATGTGGCAGATAGCTCGGCCCTAATAGTTGTATACAAACGCTTCTTAAGAAATTTTTCTAACTCTGCAAATATCTATGCACAACCTTTACTTAATTTGCAAGCTTTGGTTTTAGCTAGTTTTGGGTTATCAACGCTAGTTTTGCATCACTGTTGGTGGCTGGCACCTGTCCTGATTTTGCTTGGAAATGGCTTCGCGAAAACTTTTATTTGCCTTACAACATTTTAGTAACTCTTCAAGGGCCGATTAAATTCAACTTTTCGTTTACTTTTTGCTGTTCTCTCCGCTAGTTTCGCATCACATTCGTGGCCACCTGTCTATTTGTTGAAGGTTAGGGGAAACTTATGTTGCCCGATTAGCCCTAATAGTTGTATACAAACGCTTCGTAAGAGATTTTCTAACTCTGCAAATATCTATGCACAACCTTTACTTAATTTGCAAGCTTTAGTTTTAGCTAGTTTTGGGTTATCAACGCTAGTTTTGCATCACTGTTGGTGGCTGGCACCTGTCCTGATTTTGCTTGGATGTAGAGGTCTAGGAAACTTTAAACTATAATAAAAGTTTTATATAAACTCTTTTTAAAAGATTTTAATAACTCTTCAAGTATCAAAATATAAATTTACAAGCTTTTGTTTTAGCTTTTTTTTTTGCTGTTCTCATCGCTAGTTTCGCATCACTGTTCGTGGCTGGTTGCTTGGAATGAAGAGGGCCAGGACCAAGACGAAAACTTAAAGGAGCAATGACCAGCAGTGTCATTGGCTGCAAACGCGTCCATAGCATAGTGGTTGAACAACTACAGGATTCAGAGCAGGTGCAGCATAGTCTGTTGCTGATCAAGGGACGATTGCAGCCCAAATGCGCGAGTGCCAAACAATTGAAGGCGTCGCTGGAACAACCAGGCATTAGCAAGTCATACGAACAACTAACCCAATTGTCCACAGCGGGCGAGTTTAAGCTGCTCTTTGACTTGGACGAAGGGCAGACGGTGGAGCAGGAGCAGATCATTGCTTGTCATTTAAATCTACGCTGCTGCAGCGGATCAAGACTGATTAATTTTACTTACAAACCCAGACGGAGTGCTTATTGTGTGCAGCCTCTATTGCTGGTGTGTCAAGACGAAGAGCAGGCGGAGGAGTCTGTCTCGCGCTGCTCCCTAATTGATCTCAATCTAAGACTGGTGCAGTGCATCTATGCTTATAAACTCTACGCGGCGGGATTTGCCAATCGCACCTTTACGCTGAATGGCGAATGTCAAGTCTTCCACTCACAGTTAAGCCAAAACGAGGTTTTTACCAAAACCGAGGACGAATTGTGGCAGTATTTCGCTGGAGAGATTCTGGCCAGCCCAGAGTGGGGACAGCAAATCCAACTGAAGTTTATAGCCTTTGTGTCCTGCACACGGTATGAGGGAGCGAAAGTAGCCGCTAGCGGGGATTACTCCTACGAGAATATACGACGTCATCTCAAGGGACACGCAGCCTTGGGCGGCGGAGGTTTGGCTCTGTTTGGGAGTGGACACTTCTATGCCTGGCCACGTCAGTTCTCGGAAATAGGCGACTGCATACGCAGCAAGGAAAGAGTGGATGTCAGCCGTTTGCCCGATGAGAGCAACTATCGACGCACCTTTGGAGGGGTCTATGCCAGCACCTTGGGTGCCGTTTGCCACGAGTTGGGCCATTGCTTTGATCTGGGTCACACCCAGGATGGTGTGATGGGACAGGGACTGGACTATTTGAATCGTGTAATCACTGTGGATCAGCCCACAGAGCATTTGCCTCAACGTATTTTGGAAACGGCGGCGGCGGCGGCGGCTCCCAATCAAACACAAGGAGCCGGCCACCGCCTGCGTCTGACCCAGCTAAAGTTGAAGCCGACGGCGCAACAAATGTTGGAGAACTATCATACACAACGACTCAACGATTGTTTCTATTTCACACGGAATTGTGCGGTGATATTGGCCCAGCATCGTTGGTTGAGGCTGGAACAGGAGCAGAGGGAAACAAATGCCCAAATACACTTGGATTTGGCCACAGAGGAGATTGTGTCCAGTATACCCTTAAGATTGATAGAGCTACGCTGTAATCTAAACAGCCTGGTGGCCCATTACGAGGAGTTTCCGGAGGATAACTCCAGTTTAAGCATTTGTCGATTTCGTTTGCCCGCCTCCTTGTGGCATCTGCTGGCCAAGCAGCGCACCCATTACGCCTTTGTCTTAACCCAGAGTGGAGATACCAAACGTTTAGCCTGTGATTAGGAGATACGCGTGTGGATGATTCATATGGTGAGTCAAATTTAAAGGAAGATAAAAGGGGGATTCTAATTGTCATTGACTCATGCAAGTGACTCTCAAACTGTAAGTGATTCTCAAACTGTACTCGGTGGAAAGTGAACCTGTTCTAGTAACCAAAGCTATGTTTTTCACTTTTATTTAAATTATAATTTAGCCAAAAAGGTTTTCCTGCTCTTTTTCTTTTGTGACTCCAAAGCTGCATACGCTGCTGCTCAAACCCGAGTGACTCTAAAACTGTTGCTTACTGAGAAACTTGAAATCTCACACTCACACACACACACACATGCAAAATTCCCAACGTAGCTCCAAATAGAAATAGTTCCGTGAATTTTTTGCTTATGAAACCGCAAACAACAAGTCTTGGCTTAGCCTCTCACTCTCAGTCTCAGTCCGACTTGGCAGTCTCATCGTCGTCGTCGTCGTCGTTGTTGACTTTGCGGCTCTTTATCGACTTCGCGGATGTGCGGTTCGATAATGAAAAATGCTTTGATAGAGCACACACCAAATCGCTCGCAGGTGCTGATAAGATAATGCCCATTAACCAATTGATGTTCGAAGCCAAACACTGATTTACATTTTCCATTTCTATTACAGACCTCAATATGGACGGGTCATCCGGTTCATCCTCCTCCTCCTCCGCCTCCTCCTCGACAACAACAACGCCAGCTACACAGGCCCGCATACAGTTTAAGGCCTTGAAGGGATTTCCGGACCCCTCAAATGATAAAGTGGAAACGCAGGCATTTCTAAATGCGGCCAAGGAGATTGTAACGGTTATAGGTGCGTCCATATAGATAGATACCTTACCAACCAACATCAGACACCTAATTGAGTTTCGTTCATTTGCAGAAAGCTTTGGTAAACTATTTACGCCCGTAATCAGTGACATGAATGGCAACATAAACGTAAGTCCATAAATCAAGTCTAATCGGTTGCTAGACAAACGTTTCCAATGAAATACGCAAATGCGCAAAAAAAGAACTCTTTTTTACATAGTTCATAGTTCAGTTTATTCAGTTCTTTCTGACAATTTTGAGACGCGGATTTCACGATATGAAGAGAAAGAGGTTTCAGTGTGGTGTAAATCGAAAAGACAGCAAGATGGGATATTTATAAAGATTGTAATTTATCTGGCGACCTTTCTAAGGTTTAATTAGTGAGTTTGCTGGCTCGAGGTCTCTTCGTTGCCAAAGACAAAAGCCCGAAAGTTTATATATTCTTGATTAGCACTAGAAACTAAGTCGAAAAAGACATGTCCTGCTATCCGATGCTTAGAAGGAATCATCTCCATCCACATATAGTATATATGTATGTATAGATAGATAGATAGATGTATATGTAATACATAGTTATAGTTTGTAGCTGCAGATTATTTGCTAGTTCCAGAAATAAACATTTTTAAGCTTGGTTTATAACCGTCAACTTTTCTTCTTTCTTTTTCCTATAAATTATAGCCCCCTCAGTAAATCTAACCAGATTCTTCCATCCCATTTCTCCATTTAAAGCCATGATGATATCTTCTCTTGTGAGTGTCCCTTTCAGAAACCAGCGCAAACGAAATTCTCTTAGAACCGGACATCTCCCCACAAAATGCTGCATGTCTTCCAACTCCTTGCTGTTGCATAGTGAGCATATACCTCTGTTAACAGTCCTTCTTGGGCAGCCGTTCAGCCATAGTAGATCCCCTCTCGCCTTCACTATCCAGGTTATGTCCGTTTATGAAGGTCCTACCTCATGGCTTTAATCTTTATATATCCTTACGGCGCTTTCTGTGGCCTTAAGTAAATGTTGACTTTGGCTCTCTTCTTAAAGTGCAGTGACAAGCTGTATATTGCCTTCGATCCACTCTGCGTGCGATGCTTTGCTTTCTGCGGTTGCGGTTCTGCCTGAAATGTCCAATTTTCTACTGCTGACAGCCTGCCTCCTTTTCGGAACACCATGATCTCGGACTTCGTTTTATTAACTTCCATGTCCCACAGTGTGCAGTATAGCTCCAGTTTTCCAATCATTAGTTGAAGTGTTGAGGGATTATCCGCTACGATAACAATATCATCTGAATACAATAACAGCCTTATGTTGGTGTTCTCAATGTGCTCGTGAAGATCGTCCAGGTACAACGCAAAGAGCAATGGTGACATAAGACATCCTTGTTTTACGCCGTTCATTGTTCGAAACTGTTCGGAGAGTTCCTCTCCTGTCCAAACTGCACAGTTCGTTTGCGAGTATATTTTTTCTAGAAAACGTATCGTCTTTGTGGACAACCCTTGTCGTTGTAGCTTCTATATAAGAAGTTGACGAGGTACTCGGTCAAAAACAGCCTTGAAGTCCACGAAGTAAGCATAAACTTTTTTCTTCTCCTCAAACTTGAAATGTTGTCAATCGTTGAGTACCCGCGTCGAAAGCCAGCTTGAAATTCATTTAGTTTTTTGTGCTTCTCTACCCACATTGTTAGCCTGGTCGTCAGTATGCTCATTAGAAGCTTCGCTGCACAACGGTAGTTCGCTGGATTATTTATATCCCCCTTTTTATGAATTGGGAAGATTATACTACTCTATTGTATATAATCAACAACTCCTAAAGCATCTCGATGAGGGCATTTTTAAAATACTCGTAGGTGACTCTGTCCTCTCCTGGAGCTTTGTTGGGCTTGGCTTTGGCAAGTGCTATTTTGAGTTCCTCCATTGTAATCGTTTCGTCTAGGTCTGGATCCTCATCATAGGTCTGTGCATAGTGAATGTTCAAGGCTCTTTGTTCAGGATTAAGAAGGTTTTCGAAATGATTTTTAAATTCACATGCACCAATTTCGGTCCCTATTTTTGGGGCAATTCCTCTGATTTTTCTGGCTATTCTGGAGCTATTCGTGCTTCAAGGCCCTGGTCATAGTCGAGTAACCTTGTACTCCTGTTAAGCCGTTACATAGGCCCGTTTATCTTCTGCCAACCCTGAATTTCTGAAGCTGTTCAACGCGGCAAACACAGTCTGTCTTTTCTTATTGCATTTCCAATTGAACCATCTATTGTTAAAATGTATTGAGGCGTTGCTCGTGTTACAGCGTGCTGCTTTTTTGATTGCGGATAGTTAGGTCCTGCTCTTCAGTTTTCAGGTCCCTAACGCGTCTCTGAACCATTTTCTCCTTCTCATTTTTGTTGATCCAGGATAATTTTGGCAACAATTTAAGTTTCTTCACCGGTGCTGTAGATCCCAAGATGGACTATCGGATCAGATTTTGCTCTTCACCTCGAAAGATAATACGCTTTCCAAAATCGCATTATCAACCGCGCATAAGTCGATAACTGAGCTGCCGTTCTTATTAATAAACGTGAAGTTTCCATGCATGTCTCGTGTTGCTCTACCATTCAGAATAGTCAGTCCTCTGTTGTCAGCGAACTCCAAGAAATTCCTTTTATGTATATTCTTGACCAGCATGACGAGCTGAGTCAATTAATGATTGCCCGTCCGTCTGTCTGTTTCTATACGAACTAACACTTTTTAAATATTTAAATTGCACATCAATGTTTCACGATTTCTGGGCCAAGATTAACGCTCTTCAATAATTCTACCTATTGGAAAGAGTAAAAAACAACACGCTTGGATTTAGTTGACATAACTCACTTCAAATCGAGCCAAGTACACTGATTGCGACTTAAGCTTGTGCGGGTCATAGGCTCAAAAGGAGGCAATTTATTATGCAAGTCCACCGAATATTTTATTGCGCATTGATTTTCAGACAGAATAATGGACTGGGCGTCGAGGACCAAGCGGGCCTGTTTACACTTTCTTCGTGTTTTTACTTGGCTTGGTTGTCTTTGGTTCTTGGTTGGAATTTATTGGTTCGTTTTTATATTCTTCATCATTGGTCATCCATGGTCCATACATCGCGGTTCTGTACTATTATCATCATGGATATGCAGTTATCATTGGACCTTATTTGTGGACTTGAAAAGCAATTTCCTTGATATTAAACGGTTTTATTATCATACGGAACATACATCATTAGAACAGCAGGCTGGATAAGAAACGAACGAAATGCCAGATCTGTAAGCCGCATTTCTCAGCCATCGCGTTAAATTAGTCCACCCATTGATTATAATGTATTAGATCTCTCTCGTTGCTTTCGGAATTGATAAGGCTATGAGCAATCAGACGGTCCATTCGCGAGTTATATCAATTTAAGTGAGTTAAAAAAGCAAAAAGAGGTTCTTGGACCACAACTTCAGTTTTTGGGGGTATGAGGAAATGCTATACTCGACCCGCTCTGCAGCCTGTGCTAGGTCATTTCGAAAATATTTTTTTTTGTAACACTGTGTAATTAGGAACTAAATATCAAAACAAATTGACCTCATTGCAGCCACTTAAATGATATTTCCACAGCTCTCCACTCGTCCTCTTCCTGCGCTCTCCACTCTTTCCGTCCCAACCCCCAACGAACCAATGTGCTACCATTTTTCAATGAACAATGGGTCCGAGCGGCCCCATGCTTGTTGTCGAATGCATTTCGACCCCAAGTGGAACTTGAGTTACAGGGAGCACTTTTCTGTTTGGGGTAGTTTGGAGAAGCTGCATCCATAAGGAAAACTACAACCATGTTTACAGTAGGTGATGACGGCTCTCTAGATGTAGCTACAGACAGCAATTTTGAGGAAGATGTCTCAATTGATTTATTGGCCAGATGCAGTTAAACTGACAAAAAAAAATTGAGTTATTCTAGGTGTGACCACATATTTTAAAGAAAAAAATCTCAAAACCGAGTATTTTTGGTCGATACTTTGAATAATTTTACAACACTTTAACACTTTACTCTTTTCACACTTTTACGCTAATTTTTTATACATACCCCAGGGCAGCAAAAAGAGCGTAATTTTTTTCTCATGTGTTTTGTTGTTGTGGCGTAAGCTTTTGGAGTTTACGCTTTTTGCTTTACGCTTTTACGCGGGCTGTTGAACACCCTAATTATTTTCTAACCATTTTTACCACTCTTACTCTCTCTCTCTCTCTTGCGCTCTTCATTTTATGTTGTCCATACAAACTTTTCTTTTTTCTCTTTACCCACTTCGCGGACGAATTTTCCAAATTTTCTTTCTTAGTGCGCTACTGCAAAACTAAACGAAAGTCTATGCCAAATCTTAAATCTCTTCGATTTCGCGTGCTGTATGGCATGTGGCACCGTCTTGTTAAAACCACATGTCAGCCAAGTCTAGCTCTTCCCTATTGGGCAAAAAAGAAAGTTTGTAATCATCACACGGTCAAGTTCTCCATTCACAGTAACGTTCCTGCCTTTGTCATCTTTAAAAAAACTAGAGATTAAAACCGAAACGAATAAAAGTTTGGGTTACGGTTACTGTTATGGCTGATCGCTTTTTTGTGGTTACGATTATATTACGGTTGTGGGATATCGGTTACGGTTATTAACCTAATTCTGTTTCGGGTTTTGGTTACGGTTACGGTTATTAGTATAAAATATCACTTTGACTAATCATGCTGGCAAAAGCGGGGATTCATTTTAAATTCTGCTCCTTGAAACGAACGCTCAAATCGTATTTATGTGGGTGGTACTGATAGCACAACTTTTGATAATTTAAAAATATCTGTAAATATTGTTTAGTTTTTCCCCACCTTTACAATATGTGAACCCTGCCAAGCCATATTTTTTGTTTTAAAAAATTAAAAAATATTTTTTAATGAAGATGCCAGATTGTCCGACCAACTTGGTTTTAAACTTTTCCCCTTCATAATTCAATTAGATTAGAATTGTTCAATATTTGATTGTGCATATTTCATAAAAATTTAGTTCAGTTAATTTTCTGCTCGGCAGATAAAGACACATTATATCTCGGATCAAGAAATAGTGCATATAGGTAAGCATCATTCTCGAACAGACTTGGTTCTCTAAATAGGAACTCGTGAGACTAAAGTTTGGTCAATGTTGATTTCAAATTAACATTGAACCCAAATAGAATAAAACATACCAAAGACTAACAGTTCGCTCTGCATTCTTGTTGATGTAACTTTTTCTTGTGCTTAAACTGTTACAATTTCGCTAATATTGTTCCACACCTTCGGTTACTGAAAAACCATAAAAAAAACCAAAGTATTATATTTTTGGATCGGAAAAACTAGCCAGCATCCAGTTTAATATCACATATGTTTAAAGAAAGAGGGTAAAGATTTTGGTTAGCTGCACTCGCTCTTTCTAGTTCGCGCTCTCGTCTTTGCTTCGTGCAAACATCAAATAAATTTACGTCAGAGCAGGCCATGCATAACTGAGTGTCAGAGAGAGAAGTGCATATTTTTCTGTCCTCTCCATTTTGCTTGTCCTGGTCTAGACCAAAGCCGGTCAACCATAGCTACCAGGGGGCGAAATCACTCATGTTTTTAGGCAAACGCGAACCGAACTTATGGTAGTGTGAATCGGTGAACACTGAATTGCTTGTAAAACGGCTCACTAACACAAGCACATTTGTCTGTCCTCCACATTAAACTTGCATTGATTTACGTTTATCGAAATTTTTACTAGTAGAGGAAAACCGCAATTAACCGCTATATTTGATTCTGTTTCGGTACTGATAACCGGTTATAGTAATAAAGGTTATGGAGTTACGGTTATACGAATAATTTTTTTTTCGGTTTCGGTTACGGTTTCGGCTACAAATTTTAATGTGTTTTTAGCGGTTAAGGGTTACGGTTTCGGTTACGGTTTTAATCTCTGAAAAAAACACAAATAAAATAATGCCACCGCCCCATAATCCACACCAAACAGTACATTTTTGGGCAGTTCTTCCAATGCTTCTGTCTGCGAACAGCGCCGAATCGATAATTCACGATCATTAACAACAATGGCAAAGACATCTGCGATATTTTCACATAAACGGAGACCGGATCCTTACCGTAAACAACCCTAAGATCCTCTTCTCTCCGCCCCTTAACTCCAGTGTCCTCACACTTCCTGGGTCTGGCCTCAGATTAGTTCTCTGCATCTCGTTGTTCGTTTGTAAGTTGAATCACGGTTAAATTATGGACAAAACTTAACATGTTTGACACGAAAACAGCTGATGTGCCAAAGAGAAAGTGGCTAAAAAAAATAACTAGCAGGTGCCCTTAGAATTTTAAATACAAAAAGGAAGAAGTGACGCTTACTTTTCAATTGCCATCAATTCAATCTTTTTGATAATCTAAGCTCACACCTTCTTCATGTCAATATAACTTTATTTCCTTAAACCGATTGTCAAACTCATTAAGTAGTTTGGAAAATTTCGTGACTTTTTGGACCGTTTGAACTAATTATTACGTGTCTTTAACTATCTGTGTGCCAAGTTTTATCCCTTATAATTTTGCAATTTCCCGGTTTTTTCGACCATTTAAAAAAAAGTTATATAATCTATGTTCAAGTCCAGGCTATGAACTATCCGAGGGCAAAATTTTATCCATAACAAACAAACTTTCACATTTATTACATTAATGTAGGTTTTTACACTTTTTTTTGTGGATTTTTTCGAGTTTTTAAGGTTAAATGTTGTTTTGACATTGAATAGTTCCGCCAATAGCTAGTAAAGGTGACCAAATAAGTTTTTTTTTTCAAAATTTTACTACGAACAAGTGTGACCCTCCGCTCTTTACAGTTAGTTTGCTTAAAAATGAACTAGTTCAGTCTGAATGATATCCTTGTCCCCTGTCTCCTTTTAGAAACTAACCAAGGCCTATGGCGCTGATGTACTTAAATATAAATATCTGGAGGATTTAATCATACTCAATGTGAATGTGGATGATTTTGCGGCCAATGCCTTGCTCTGGCTTAAACGTGGCCTTCAATTGATTTGCACCTTCTTCGAGAATATCTACAATGATGCTCAGAATACGGAGGCATTGAAACAGCATCTCCAGAATGCCTACGAGCGTACCCTGAAACCATACCATGGCTTCATTGTCCAGAGTACCATCAAGGTGAGTTTTCATTTGAGTTGATTGAATTGCATTTTATTTCAACATCTTCCCCTTGCTCAGATCATCTACAGTTGGGTGCCCACACGTAGTCAGCTCTTGGGACAAGGTGCCTGCCATGATGAGAATATTGAGGTGCTGACCAGCTATTTGCCCACAATGCGTACACAATTGGATCGAGTGGATGCTTTGCTCAAGGAGCACAACTTAGATGATAAGCGAAAGGTGTAGCTACTCTCACTCTACGTTAAATAAATATAAAAAAATTATGCAACTGTTGCTTTACCCCTGCGTGGCTTACAGCAGGCAAAATGGATGATGGCCACCAGAATCTCCAATGCAATGAGCACAAATAAAGCATTGAAGCATAGTTGAAGCCACAGAATACCACTCGGGGTCATCAGACGTAGGTAAGCCAAAGCAGGCAAGAGGACACACGGTGTTAAAGTCAACACTAGCCACTTGGCGGTGACTTCAGTGCGAAGATTAATGGAATATCCAGCATACAGACGCATCGATTCGGCCAGAAGGGAAACTAGATAGGCCACTAGCATGGTTAGGCCCTTAAAGTTCCAAAAATCCGCCAACTGTTTAAATAAATTAATGAATTTATGATATTAATTTGACGAAAGAAACTCACATAAATGATCAGGTATGTCAAATAGCTAAAACTCCATATGAAAGATGTATAACAATTGGCTTGCAACAGCATTTGAAGCCACAGATTGGACTGCAGGGGCGATACTACAAAGAGTTTACATTTAATAAGGGCTCAACGAAAACAAACACACTTACAAAAAAGCCCATAATAATTAATACCATCAGGCAGCTGCATTTTTGTGAAACATTTCTTTTGTGGTCGTTGGTTGCCGATGGCAACAAATTTGAACCAGTTCTGAACTGATTCCGCTTTTAGTAACGGTCAATAATTCACCATCAACGATAGAAGTTATTGTTATCGATATCGCGTGAGTCAAATAGCAACGTTTGCTTAGCGACGACTTGGAATGTTGGAGTGTGGAACGAAAATAAGCCACAGTAAATTGCAATATATTTAAAATATCAAGTCCAAAATTCGATACAAAATAATTGGATTTAACAAAAAGAAGAAAACGCTCACTCAAGTATTTGAGGTAATTGCATTACTCAATTTCCTTATACAAACCATGAACCCGATGTCTTATTTTTTACGTAGGAGTGTAAAAGATGCATTTTACAGAAAAACTTACAGAGAATAAACAGATAGGATTACAGAGAATCAACATAAAAGCTTACAGAGAATTAGCAGAGCAATTTACAGAGAGTTTACAGAGAATTTACAGACAATTTACAGAGAGGTTACAGAGAGTTAACAGAGAATTTACAGAGAAATTACTGAAAAGTTACAAATTATTTACAGATTATTTACAGAGCATTTACAGAGAGCTTACAGAGAATTTACGGAGAAATTTACAGAGGAATTTACAGAGAGTTTACAGAGAATTTACATAGAAATTTGCAGAGAGTTAACAGAGTATTTACAGAGAGTTTACAGAGAATTTACAGGGAATTTACAGAGAGTTTACAGAGAATTGACATAGGGTTTACATAGAATTTACAGAGAGTTTACAGAGAATTTACTGGGAGTTTACAGAGTACTTACATAGAATTTACAGAGTATTTACAAAGAATTTACAGAGAAATTCACAGAGTATTTACAGAGTAACTTGCAAGCTTATTGTAAGCTGCTTTGTCAATTCTCTGTAAGCTTTTATTATTAGTCTCTGTTAAATTTTCTGTTAACTTTTGTTAATACTCTGTTAACTTTCTGTTTAATTTTACTTTGCTTCACAAAACAACAACACGAAATATGAAATACATCAGCGTCACGTGACGATGAAACCACATTTTACTCCTACTTAAATCTTCCTTACCGAAATTTAATATGTTTCCCATCAAATATTGCTGCTAGTTTCATTTTCCAGCGTTCCCCATTTGGTTGCCAACGATTCGACGCTATGTTGACTTGTAGTTGCTTTGTGTGTCGACGCCATCTTACAAATACGCCCAATAAACTCACAGCAAACGATTTTATAACAAAAAAAAAACAACGTCAACAACAACAACAACAACATTCCAGCTGCGCTGACGAAGTGAAAAGGCCAAATCAATTATTATGAATTTTCTGGGCTTTGGCCAATCAGCCGAAATCGAGATTGTGTTTGATGGAGCCGAGAGCAGAAAGACAGCGGAGGTCAAGGGCGAGGATGGCAAAGTGGAGAAAATGCTGTTGTTCTACGATGGCGAAACGGTGTCCGGCAAGGTAAGGAGTAGGCGGCTCCCCGTTTCTGTTGATAAGACATGATGCAATAGCCGCTCTCTTTCTCTCTCTCTCTCTCTCTCTCCTCTGTCCGTCTCTCCCTCTGTTAGGTGAACGTCACACTCAAAAAGCCGGGCAGCAAGCTGGAACACCAGGGCATCAAAATTGAGTTTATAGGCCAAATTGAGCTGTTCTATGATCGTGGCAATCATCATGAATTCAAGTGCCTGGCCAAGGCATTGGCCCGTCCCGGTGATCTCATCCAAAACAACAGTTATCCCTTCGACTTTCCCAATGTGGAAAAGCAGTTCGAGGTCTATGCCGGCTCCAATGTGAGGCTGCGTTACTTCCTGCGCGCCACCATAGTGCGACGCATAAGTGACATTACCCGCGAGGTGGACATAGCCGTGCACACGCTGTGCAGTTACCCGGAAATGAACAATCCGATCAAAATGGAGGTGGGCATAGAGGATTGCCTGCACATAGAGTTTGAGTACAACAAAAGCAAATACCATCTGAAGGACACAATCATTGGCAAAATCTACTTCCTGCTGGTGCGCATCAAAATCAAACACATGGAGATAGCCATCATCAAGCGGGAGTCCACGGGCACCGGTCCGAACATCTTCAACGAGAACGAGACCATAGCCAAGTACGAGATCATGGACGGGGCACCGGTCAAGGGTGAGAGCATACCCATACGCGTGTTCCTGGCGGGGTACAATCTAACGCCCACCATGCGGGACATCAACAAGAAGTTTTCGGTCAAGTACTTTCTGAATTTGGTGCTGATGGACACGGAGGACCGGCGATACTTCAAACAGCAGGAGATAACGCTGTGGCGGAAGGCGGACATACCGCGCTATCATGTGGCTGCGCAGCAGCAGCAGCAGCAGTCGCAACAATCGCACCAGCATGTGCCGCTGCATGCGCCGCCGCACTTGGTCAGTGGCCCGGCGGCACCCACAGTGGCGCATTCCTTGATTAGCAATAGCAGTGGCGAGGGGCCGGCAGCGACGACGGCCCCAGTGGGCGGAGCCGAGTCCAAAATGGGACTCTTCACGCGGGAAAGTCCCAATCAGGAGTTTAGCCAACAGCAGCTGGATTCACCCACGCTGCCCAGCAGTAGCGATATCTCGGCTCCGGAACGGGGTATGGGCGATGGAGCCGCAGCGGCCACCACCAGTGCCTCGCCAGTGGCCATGTTGAACAGTTCCCCACCGCCGCTGCTGCCCGAAAGTCCAAATCCCACGGCGGAGGCCACAGAATCGGCACCCCAACTGGAACTGGACGAGGACGAAGACGAACCGGAAGTGGCGGAGCAAGGCGAGGCGAAAAGAGCCACCGCCGCGCCGCTAACAGCCGATTGAGAGAGCCACAAAAAATATGGAAAAATTCTATTTTTTTAAAGTTAATTTAAAAAATTGTTACAGAAAGTGTTTCTTAGCGCATAAAACTAATCCAAACGACAAGAGCTGAACTACTCCCACTCTTAAGCCCCCCATTCCTCGCTCCCGGTCTATTATAATTTACAAATCAATTCAATTGGAAATGTTCAAAGAACTTTTTGTGCATAGACAAATGTGAAACCCGCAATTATTACACACAAAATAACAAAGCGTAGCCTGTGGAGCCTGCAAAAGATGATGATGATGAGATGATGGAACAGAAAACGAAACGAAAACCATGTTACATGCCTTGCATATGTACATAACATAATTCATATACACACACATACATATTATATATACACAGAATTATATGCATATATATGTATGTATATATATATAAACACAGCTATGTATATATATATAGATATACAGATATGGATACATATGGCAATTTATCGAATTAATAAAACAAACAACAACAGAAAAATCTACTTTTGGAAAGATTGACTAAAACATGAGAGACCACCAAAGACTTCAAAAATACCTAAAATGCGCTTTAGAATCTTTAGGTTGTTTTGTGATGAGTCCAAACCAGAAGAACTCCAATTTGTAGTCATTGATACGTATTACGTGCATACTAAGTATTTTTTTAAACCCTCTAGTTCCCAAGACCGCCTCTAGGCGGGCTAAGTTCAAAACACGCTTAATCGTTTATTGACAATTTTTTTGATCGTTTTATCTATTTTGGGGAATCCTAAATATTTATATTGGCGCGCTTGCAGCTTGCCCTAGCACGAAAAGCAGCTGTGAAAGTCAGTTGAATGCAGAAGTTTGTGAATAACACGAAAAAAAATTATTTTGTGCGGAGTGCGAAAAACATAAAATTAAAAAATATTATTCATAAGCGTAGAGAAAAGTAAATTATCTGTGTGTTGTAACGTCTTTATCAAACAAAAAGCGACTTTGCTGAAGAAGGAACGTGCTTGTGAGCATTTTAGCTGAGTTCAAAGGTCAGCCTAGAGGCGGTCTGGGACAGCTGGGAAAAATATATTTCAAAGAGTTCAAATCGAACTTAAAGGAATAGTTTGACTAAAAATCTCTTTTTAGCCAGGAGCGTAAACAAACCATAAATACACGCTCGATGATGAAACACAAAAGTCAGAAGTTGATTTGATGGCGACACGGATAATGAAGAAGAAAATGAAGACGATTTAGATGAAGATCCTTGGAGTATGACAGGATCGATATGGCGATAGAGAGGTTGTTGGTAGTCGGAATCAGACTTCAGTCAGAGATTGCAGAAGTACGGCTTGTTTCACATGACCGAACGCAAACGCTCGGTTGCAAGTATAAAGAGGAGTACGGCTTCAAGTTACACGTAATCGATAAATTAATGAAACAAAGTCGGTAAATTTACCCAAAAACACAACAAAGAAGAAGGCGAATTGAAAGTCGTCCAGTGGACGTCACACGCCAGAGCCAACAAAAACAATAAGATGCTGCCATTGTAGGATGCGTTCGGATCTAAACCGAAACCGAGGCCTTCAAAAAGATATAGGCGTCAGAAAAATCTGGTGCTAGATAACGGCTATCTCATTTGGATCCCGATCTGAGAATTTCAAAGTCTGACACACCATATAACTTTGAATATTTTCAGATGAGAAACATAACACATGTTCAGCAGACAACATTTACCGTCAAAAAACATTCGACTTCATTACTATAAGAACTGAGTCTAAATAGCATCTAATTTTTATCAGTATTCATACAAGTACGTCAAGGAGCAAATACACAAACATCAAGACACAATCAGAAACGTTTGACAAATTCAGTATAATTTAAGACAATAGCAAACTTAATGAGATCGTTTAACAAAGTCGATGAAAAAAAAATATCGCGGAACGACATCGATTAATCTCAGATGAAACAAAAGGGAATTTCGACGTTTAAATAAGGTAGTGAGGGTCAAGGGGTTGTAGAAAAATGAAATAAGGGATCAAAAAAACTAACAGATAGAAAACACATTACGACTGAATCGTCCAAAGTTGACGTACATACGGTGAAGGAAAAAGTGCGCATAATACGTCGGCGTAAAACCATCAGAAGAGAGCATGCAAAAAGAACTGTGTCGCGTTTTGTACGCTCAGAAGTTTTTATATCGAGTCTAATCAATTTAAAAGCGTCCATATGGTGTCTTTTAAATGAAATAAAATTGTATTAAGATAAACAAGTTAAAGCGAGAATGAATTTAGTTATACTAAAAAAGTAAGATAACTCAAATAAGTTGATTTCAGAATTGTCGAAATGGAGGGAAAAAGAGTTGTAAAACGATCGCTCGAAACCAAGTTCAAATCAAATAATTTTTCTCCACAAAAAGATCTTTAATTTATCAAAATTATTTTATTAAATATATATTGAAACTTTTATTAAGAGTTATTTTCAAGAATAAAGAATATTTCAAAATTATAAATTTTGTATATATAAACAAAAAACTAAAAAATTTTATTAATTGGCTTTCAAGACGCGGCGGGTAAGTATTTGACCTCAAAGACCCTTCTCTAAGACAAAATTAGAACAAACATTCTTGAAGGAAAGCAATGAAAAAATATTTTTTTGCAAAAAAATTGGGAACTAGAGGTTAAGTACGCTAGATACGCTCTAACACAACTGAGTATGACAAAAACATTCGGCAAGTAAGTATTGGTATGGGGCTCTGATATACGCCACCAGTGTTGCCAACTTTTGCCGAGAAAAGAAATCTGTTTTCAGCGGGTCGGAGAGGAAAAAAAAAGCTGTATTTTTCGACAAAATATTTTTAGTATATCATCAAAGTGCTGAAGTTCCTCGTCCTCGTCCTTGCCGTAGTCCTCAGTTGTACCTGTTAGCTTAAGGTAACTAGAGGGGACATTATAACACGTAGTATCTGTAGGCACGCTCAACTTTAGCGTTGAACCATGGCAAGGACATACTCTGAATCGCAAACGAGGCGAGATGCAGAGAAGAGTTTAAGATCACACACCCACACCATCACCAACATTTCATTTACAAACAGAGAAAACTACCACAACAACAACGAGAGAACAATAGAGAGCGTACTCCCACAACTTTTGCTGTAAACGCGAGAGGGAGAGTGAGTGCAACTACCCTGCAGGGAAATTGTCACTTAGTAACAAAAAAAAACTGTCCTACACCTAGTTGAAATACAACTAGAAATAAACTGGTGGCAAAATTTCTAAAGTCGGGTGAATTGGGACACAACCAGTGTTGCCAATTTGGCCTTTTTGCGGACAGATCTATCCTGTTTTTAACTGCTTCAGCCGTTAAAAATGTCAAACATCCCCTAACCAGAATTCTATCTTTTTTTAGTTTCCTTATCCGGAAATCTAGCCTTTTTAGACTAGGTTTTTTTAATGTTAAAATTCTACCGATTCTAGAATTATTTGAAAAAAAAGCAACGACAATGAAGCAAAGTAGTTGTTCAATACGCAAACATCCACCAATTAAAATGGGAAAATGATGAAAACACTTTAAAATTTTGGTCCGAAGTAAAAAAAATATCGGGACAGCGCAGGTAACAACACGGAATGCGGAAGTAGAGAGGGTATTTAGCCAAGCAAATTTGGTTAAAACCAAAACTAGAAATCGGCTACAAGTGGAGAGCTATTTTTAAATGCTATTTTGAAAGTCAGGAAGTTATATATGGGTAATTATTTCTATATTTTTCCTAGTCTCCAAAAATTTAAAAATTTTTGGCACGATAATACCGTAGTTTTCAACGATTTTTGATAGATTTTTCCGAATTTTCCCATTGTGGGATGCAAAGATATACGGATGTGTTCCACAAATCTCTAGAGGTTTTCGTATAAACGTTAGCATTTCATATTAAAGCTGTTTAAATTTATATGTTAAGGGCTCAAATATGCCCGGCTACTGATTAGATGACAAAAAGTTGAGCGATTTGAAACCGCCTGCTCAAAGCCAAGCAGATTTAAAGCGTACGGTTTTCCTTCCACATAATCTAGTAGGCGGCCTGATTCTTGACGCTTCGCAAGTAAAGTAGTCCTAGTTTAGTTTGAAGTGCAATCGTTTATACGAAAATCTCTAGAGATTTCTAGAACACCCCTGATAGCGACTGTTTTATTTTGTAATAAATTTTCGAGAAATGCAAAAAACCGCCAAATGAAGTACCATTTTTTGATTCACCAACGATCAACTTCACACAGGCCTTAAACCATACCTAACAATAGACCGAACTGCTTTTATAGATTCTCCAATCAGGCTTTGGTTCACGGATTATGGTCATTTTTGTTCTCTCAATTACCTTTGAAAAATATTGACCAATTGGACATCACCAGCTTCTCCAATATTATGCAATTGATCTTATTAGTGATATTCTTAATCACCAGCAGGAAAACAGCTCAAATCATCTAATTACTTCAGTTCCAGGCATCTTAGCGTCTTGCGGTTTGACTACCAAAGACATTTTTAAAATAAGACTTTACTTTTTCTTGCTGGCAATTAAGAATTTTGTATTAAGACAAAGACAATTGCTAAAACAACCCCTGAACCAAGGCTACATTGGTGGATCTGGAAATGCAGTTCGGTGTGTTTTTAGGTCTTGTCTATTGCCTATATGAAGTTGTCAGTGGGTGAATCAAAAAATGGTACTTCATTTGGCGGTTTCAGGTATATATACATATTTCAATCTAAAACAGTTGTACATATATTTACATTTTATTTAGATTTGGATTGCGTCGGCATAAGTTCTTTTGCCACAATTAAAATTTGCCGGATAATTATTTATCATTAATTGGATCAATGGCAACATATGAGGACAGAGAAATGACCGATGTAGAAGTCATTGAAGATGCTTTAAAATTATTAAATGAATAAATAATTATAAATAAAACTTTTTGTCCTTGTCGAAGTCATTGAAGATGCATTAAAAGCTGTTGAATAAATAAATATATATTAATAATTTTTTTATCCTTTTTTTCAGCCTTTTTTTTTAGTTTTTCATCACTTTTTCCTGTTTTTTTTCCAATCTGTCCTTTTTTTTCGGAAAAATATTGGCATCACTGGACACAACAATCATTAGTTTCCGAAGAAATGCACGTTTAAAATAATAATTTAAGGTAGTTGTTTTAAAACTGTAACTTAACTGGTTGCAAAAATATCGGTAATAAGCGAGTTGACCGACAGATGTCGATATACCATTATACTGCGCAGCGACATAAACAGAATGTCATAAGGTGCATATAAGGGTTAACTGGGACAACTCTCCCCCACCTATGCCATCTGGCATTAAACTGGTTGCAAATGGCTGCTGCCGGGGACAATTGTCACATTCCTATGACATGTCTGTGTAAAATGGACGACTTCAATGCATGGACTCGGATAGGAAGTGCAACCAGTTGCAAGTTTTTTGCGACCGATTCATTTCTGGTTGTAAACCAGACACTTTCCTTGCAGGGTAAGTACTGAAAAGACAGGACACTGAGAGCAGCATTAAACCGTTTTAGTTGTATCATGGTTTTCTTCTTTTGACAAACAGCCATTGCTGATTTGTATACCAAGGTGAGAGCACAGATAAGGTAAACCTAGATAAAGTGTTTGCTCGGTGCCTCCAAGGAGCAAAAAATAATAGAGGCACTTTGCGCTGCCGCTTAATTTTACTGGTCAATTTCTGCTCAATTTCTATTTCTGATCAATTTCTATTTCTATTCAATTCCTGATCAATATCTATTTCTGATAAATTTCTGATCAATTTCTGTTCAGTTTTGTCCACTGATTACAAATTACCCTTTAGGATGCATAGGGACGGACAATGAAAATGACTTTATATTGTGGATTGTCATTGAAAATAAATTTATATTGTGGATTGCCCCATAAAACTGAGTGTATACAGTCTTCAAAGTGACAGTAGGAAATCACAGTGGTTAGAGCGAGACGACCATAACCCAAATGTATCCAGAGTGAGCGAACAGCTGACCAAAAAGTATCTGGAGAGCGTAAATGAGAGCGAACAGCTGACATTTTTCTGACAGAAGCGGTGTCGACTGAGCAATATTTTTTAATATTTTTTGCTCTATGGTGCCTCTTCGCTGCTAGCTGCGCTGCTTTGGCGCTCAGGTTGGAACCTCGCCCTGTCTTGCTCTTTCGCGGTTGTGTTTTGTTTGCACCAATTCTTGGCTGATGGGTTTGGAGTGAGACGGGGCTCTGACGGTTCGAGTGCGTGACAAAAACGGTTCGAGTTCGTGACGAAGGCGGTTGCAGTCTGAAACAAAGCTTCTTTCGACCGAGCAATCATTCAGTCTAGGTTTAGATCGTCGTTGGTTTGAGCTTCTTTTTGATGTGAAACATCTTTAAATTCGGCACGGACGATTTTAGTAGGAGTAAAATTTGATTTCAGTGTCACGTGACGCTGACGTCATTCATATTTTGTGTTGTTTTGATTTGTGGAGTTTCTCGACAAACACGCAGACAAGATGATGGGCAGAGAGGGGACGCGAAGAGGTAGGAAAGATGCTGAAGAGGAGCAAATGGGTGGGTTCTGGGGAAAGATCTGGGTGTGATCTTGGTGGTATGTGGGAGGGATTTAGGTGGAATCTTATCTGGGCGGGATCTGGGTGGAATTTAGGAGCGATATGGGTGGGATCTGTGTGGGATTTAGATGAGGATCTGGGTGGGAGCTGGGCGAGATCTGGCAGAGTTCTGGGTGGGATATGGGAGGGATCTATATGGGATATAGGTGGGATCTGGGATTCTGGGTAGGATCAGGGAATGGATCTAGAAGGGATCTGGGTGGGATCTGGGCGGGTTCTGGATAGAATCTGGAAGGGATCTGAGCGGTATCTGGAAGGGATCTGGAACGGATCTGGGCTGGATCTGGGTGGGATCTGCAAGGGATCTGGAAGGGATCTGAGCGGTATCTGGAGGGGATCTGGAAGGGATCTGGGTGGAATATGGAAGGGATCTGAGCTGTATCTGGAAAGGATCTGGAACGGATCTGCTGAGATCTGGGTGGGACCTGAAAGGGATGTGGGTGGGTTCTGGGCGGTATCTTTGTTGGATCAGGGTATGACCTTTATGTGATCTAGTTGGGTTCTGGGAAGGATCTGAGTAGGATCTCTGTGGAATCTGTGTGGGATCTAGATGGGATCAAGTTGGGATTTGTGTGGTATCTGGGTAGTATACTGGAACGATCAAGATGGGATCTGGGAGAGATATAAGTAGAATCTTGGATTTCACCTTGGTGGTATCTTGGGCGGTGAAACATCGTGAGTGCTAGCGACACTCAGACCTTTTTTTTCCCCCTAAAGATTGGTATAATTTAGCAAATTTTGCAGATTTTTGAACATTTTTTTACCCATTGGATAAGATTAGAAACCACGCGGGCAAGCGTCCAACCATTCTCTCTCGGCCTAAAGTGGACAGAGTCAAAAATCCATGGAATAGCAAAAGCAGCGACAAGCTCTTCACAGAGGAAGACTTTCCTGGCTGCGCGCGAGACCCTCAAGTACAAAATAATCTCAAAACCCAATGGAGAAGGTTAGCTACGAAATTGTGTCCACGCCATACAACGTGAAGTGCAGTATCCAGCCTATTCGGCATGGCAGGACTTAGGCGACCAGCGCAAGTTGAAATGCAATGGTCCAGGCATAGTTGTGCTTCGGATTGTTCAGCAATTTCGATCTTCCCATCAACGCGATCCCAGTTACAAATCTAGGGAGTCGGACCTTAAACTGGTACATACTAACGAGGACGTACTCTTTGCTCAGATATCGTTAGCCGTTGCTGTTGTGGGAGGCGCTGTGGCCAAGGAGGTAGTTAAAGTAGAGACCAAAATGGAGGCACCGCATCGCAAACTCATCGGCTCATTCAGACCCTGACACTTGTGTGGAATATGTGGAGGCGATTGGAGTCTATTAATATTATAAAAAATTTCCCCTTCTCGAATTTCGAATTTTATTTGTATTTATGGATAGAAACCCGCTATTGATTGCATTTTTGGTCATAGCCGTGGCCTCCCAGATACGTTGCATTGTTTCTTTATTAGTCAGATTTTCTTTCACACTAACAGCTGTTCACGAGTCTTAAACAAATCAATGCTAAGATTTGCTTAAAGTTTAAGCCATAAGCGAAATCTTAATCAAATCTAAATCGCTTTCATAAATGCTACTAATAAACAGCAGAGTGCAGACGCGCTGCCATCCTACTATTAGTGAGTTTTCAGCCCTGCCGGTGTGACCGTGGCTGAAATGCCCAAATTGATGATTATCATCAACCTACCGTTAGAAGATGGCCTTAAGTCAGTGATTTTTCACCAAGACTTGCAATAATTGTACCGAAAATCTAGAAAAATCACACGAGCAAAATGGGACAGAATTTGTATGCCCATTTTAAAGGAGCAAAATTGTAAACACTCTGTAAATAGCATAAATTTGTTAAATTTTATATTCAGCATTATGCATTTAATGTTACACCCATGGGCTTTAGGTCCGGTCAAAAGGCCCAGAAAATTTCTGAGTTATATTTCAAATATTAAATTCCAAAAATTTCTATCCTATGAGCAAAGTCAGAAAATTGTTTACCTTAATTAATATAAAGTATACAATCTGCAAGGGTATATAAACTTCTGTCGAGCCAAAGTTAGCTTCCCTTTTGTTTGGGAAAACGGTATACTTTTTGGGCAAATAACTTAAAAAACAAAGTATAAAGAATCGCTCGTAAATGATTAACCAACTTGGTATTATTGGGTAAACAGTTGAATTAGCTGTCAGTTGAATCTTTTTTCCTAAGCTCCGACTGATGCTCACCTTAGCTTTAATATTGTGTCATCGAAAATAATGATGTCCCTGTTTTTCCAGGGAATCGATGAATTTTTGTTCATACGAGTTGTTGCAAGATTCTTTAAATTTTTTGTATTCATCAGGGATGAAGTCGATTTTTTTTAATCGTTTATTTTTTCACTGATTAAGTAGCCTTCGATTTATAATTCGATTACAAGTTGACGTTGAAGTGGAAAAAATAATCCTTCGTCAGTCGTTGAAAATAAATCAAGCAATACGGACTCAGCTCCTTGATTGGGAATAACAACAGAAAGACATCTGAATCAGCAATTTATATATGGCTAAGGCAAGTTTGGATTTATCCACTTTTAACGGCGTGTTTGTAGGCCATGAGTGCAGTGGGTAGACCACTTTATTAAGCGGCACATAAGCGGAGAATAAGAGACGAAATGTGTGAGGTTAACTACATTCAGGGCCAGTGTCCGGTTACATGATGATGATGGCATTATGAACTCTCACACTGGCCCTGAATGAAGTGGTACTCTCTTCTACTTCTTCTCAAATTCCCTGCTAATGTGCCGCCTAATGAAAGTGGTCTGCCCAGAGTTGCCATCGTTAGCAAAAACGCCGTTGAAAGTGGGCATATCCAGACTCATCCGAGCCAAATAAATTGTAGTTTCCGATGTCTTTCTGTTTGTTATTTTCAATCAACGAGCCGAGTCCGTATTGTTTGCTTTATTTTCAACGGCTGACAGCAGCTTTAACCACGGGGCATATCCTGACTCCTGTCCTGCTGACCACCAAACTTCTCTTGGCCGATTGTGTCCCAGATGTGTCCAACTGGCAGCTGGATTTGCAAGAATATATCAAGAGTGCTGTGCGGCTGCAAGATGAAGGAAGATAAGCCACATCCATTCACTACCCGGACATTTTGGCGAAACCTAGTTACAACTTCAAGAAGCCTTTCCTTTGTCTGGATTGCAAATTGGTCGGAGTTTGCTGTCGTGCCCGCCCTTCTGCTGCAAGTCAATATCGAAATACAGAAGGCTCAGAGGAACGCATTGCCCAATGCTGATGACGATCTATAAACAACACCAAAAACAACGAATTAAATAAATTTATACCTATTATATTTTAAAAATTTGTACTTTCTCTGGGGGGGGATTCGAAACCAGATGAGCTAGAGGTGCCCAGAGGCAGCTTATGGGCGCGGAAAACAATACAAATTAAGAGAATGCAATGGAGGTCAGAGTTGGGGGTCGAACACATTTGCTTATTCACATGAATTAAACTGAAGCTTTATGAAGTCATTAATCACCGAGCGTCTCATTTGTCTCATTTCGCATTTGGCTATTTTCCGCTAAAAAGGAGAATTACTATCGATATGTTATCGAGCTGCCAAGCTATTTCGTTTCGATAATTTTCCCCAAACACAAATTCTCAAAATTTTTAATGAAAAACTTCGGTTTGCTGGATTCTTTTCAGCGCACAAATCTCCGTGGTCAATCCTAATATTGTTCTTCACAAGAATCACTTTGAAAATCCTTGTCAAACGCTTCATTAAAGGCCCAGTTTCGCCCAATTTTCTGGTTTACAAAATAGTTTAAGATAAATAACTAAAAAAAGCTGAGATGGGAATTGATTGGGGCTTTTTTCCAGAAGTCTGAGACCGCTTTAAGCCCAACTATTACATAAGTTTTTGTTTGTCTATATTCCAATAATTAATGCATATTCTTAATTAATTAGTAAAAACAATACATTTAGTCCCAGGCCTCTTTGATTTTCAATTGATTTAGACGCTCCTCAATGGTGACATGTGGCTTCATCTTACTCAACGTTTGCTCATCCGTCCATTTGGCCACCAGTTTTTCACGTTTCTGCAACTCTCGGGCATGTCCCGAGGATTGCTCCTAAAAAATTTGTAGTAAAGGAATGAGTGGGAGCAGCTAGAGAGTAGGATTGACACTTGCTTACCAGTGTGAGGTAGGGATGTCGCAGCAGGAACATAATTTGCTCCTGTCGTTCATATTCACGGGTGAGCGTATCCATGGCACGTTTGCTTACCGGCTTGACGAGACGCCGTTTGCCACGGAAAATATGTCCCGGTACGGTTTTCTTAAAGAAATTGATGAGTGTCAGTTGCATTTTTTGTTGTGTATTTCTGTTATGTTGCACGTTGTGAATATATTTTGTTGCACAAGTGGGTAATTAAGCAGCTGATTCTGATGGGAGGTTATCGAATTACGATAGGCATAGAGATGGGCAAGGGCAAGTGTTACTGTGACTGCAGTTTAACTGTGAAATATTTTAAAGTGTAAAAATAAATTACTTACACAATATTTTTAAGGAAGAGAAATCGGTTGAAGCGTTTCTGGATGGAGAAGGACCCTCATCGATTTTTAAATCACTTTACTTCTTTTATGCAATTTTAAGTTTTTTTTAAGTTTGTTTTATATTATTTTTATATTTGTTTCAATTCCAATTTTAATATTTACTTTGTTTATAAATTTCTTTTTGTCTCTTTTTTATTATGTTAGTTTATTATATTGAATTCAAATCTTTTGACGATTTTATTAAAGCAGTGGGTAAGTTGTCTATAATAATAATAAACCATTTTAAAAGTTAAAACCAAGATATATTTTCAACATATTTATTCATTAAGAATGTTTATGTGTATTGCTTGGAAATAAGGGTATTATATAATATATAATGCAGTGTGACCAATGTTAGTTTATTAAATTCTGCCCAACTGTGAAAAAAAATTGTGGAAAGCTAACGTCAGCTCGACCCTTTGGAGCTTGTATAATTTGTATAAATACAGTAATTAAATTATTTTTATTTGGCAAATTTATTTTACGTTTATATTTTTGGAAAAACAACTCAATTTTTTTATAATTAATTTCAAATGGAAAGTCACAAATCACTGCGATTCGACTATCAATCGTTCCAAGTGTCATCTCTAATACAAGCAACAACAAATCGTAGTGCCTACAGCGTTGCCACTCTATTCCATTTTCCCCATCAAATCTGGCTATTTGTATGCTGTAATGTCGAAAATAGGAAACTATTTTAATAAAATATTTGACTTTACCACATTTGTTTTAAAACAGACTACAATTCAAGCAATTTCTTAAATGAATTTACAAAATATACAAAAGCTAATAGCATTTTTCACAACAGCTGGCATCACTGCACCCAACGGAACGAACATTACCGGCATTACACCACCAATTTGTTGGATTATCCCCGATGTGAGGCAGATTTGAACCCATCCTAGCCAGAAAATGAACTTTACACGCCAGTTGCTCATAAGGGGAGTTCACTGCCATTGCTGGCAGCTGCCCAGCAGAACATCCTTACCTCTATCGCCTCAACGTTGGTTGGCCACCACAGCCGGTTCGGCCCCGGCCCCTACGCCGGTGACCAAGAAATTAACCACCGAAAAACCCACTCCCCCTACAACAGGCTCTGTGGTTAAGCCTTTGCCTTTGCCCGAGGATCACTTGGAGTCCATATTACCGCCCACAAGAGCACGTATCTTCCGCAAGAAACGTCTGGCCATTGATGAGCTATCCGCCTTGGGTTTTCTCAATACACGTGGCTACACCACCGCTGAGGAGTACAATCTGGAGGAGCTGCATGCTGCCCTCAAGGAGCAGAATCTCTATGAAACGAAACGGTTCTTCTCCACCGACAATCTAGATGTGGAGCAGAATGTTCTGTTTGTGGCCGCCAAATATCCCACAAGTGAGCAGCCTCGCGAGATTTTCTTCTTTCGCGAGGGATCCGTGGTGTTTTGGAACTGCAACGATATCGAGACCAATAATGTATTGAATTTCCTGCGCAGTTTCGAACGGGAGTCGTATGTCAGCACTTTGGTGCATGGCGAAAGCGAGGTCATGCCCTACACCTACATCCCATCGGCGGCCGTGGACGTGGAGGGAGATCTGGTGGCAGAGACCAGCGATTTTAGTGCCAGCTCGCGTGCCTTCTTCCAGAATGGCAAATTCTTTGTGACGGCGGATAGCGACAATTTCCTGTACAAGTACACCTTCTCCAATGCCATTGCCCAGTCCATTAAGCTGGGCATGTGGGAGGCCACCCTGGATCGCTATATTGATTCGATGGAATATCTCACCGAGGATCTGAAGCGTGGACGTCGATTGCGCATCTCGCGGGCAGCCATGCTACGCAAAACCGGTGAACTGTTTGCCCTGCGTCACGTGATCAATTTGTCCTCAGATTTACTGGATGCCCCCGACTTCTATTGGGATCGCGAGGAACTGGAGGGCATCTATTTGCAGGTGTGCTCCTATTTTAGCATCACACGACGCACCAAGGTCATGAACGAGAAGATCAATCACTGTGTGGAGCTGGCCGAACTGGTGTCGCACAATCTGAATGATGCGCATCACATAAGACTCGAGTGGATGATCATCATATTGATTATGGTGGAGGTGGCCTTTGAGATTTTGCATTTTGTAACGCCAGACAAGCACACGGAGTCACAAAGCCTGGAGGTGGTGCCATTGAATGCAAAATCCTAGCGAAACTGGACAATAAGTTGTTTTTTTGTACCATATTTAGGACTAAGATAATGTTCTGCTGTAATATACGTATTTGAGGCGATTTCTAAGGGAGGAATCTTTTTGTGTATTTAAAGCAGGGTTCCCCAAGAAGAGAGTGCGAAAATGTGACTAATATACAGTGAAGCATGACTTCAGCAAGCATACGGCGGGTCTTCAAGACCCCGGGCTTTGACGATGTGAACGGCAAAACAGTCAAGGCACTTCCTGATGTGGAAGTATTATTCCTGCTTATGCTGTTACGATTCCCATACTTTCCGACTACTTGGAAGTGTGCGGTAATCGTGAGGATTCCCAAGAAGGGCAAGGAACTTTCAAGGACCGACTCCTAACGGCCAACTTTCTCCAAAATATTTAAATAAATATTTCTTGGGCGGTTTAAGAGGAAGATCAGTTTGGTTTCCGCAGAGGACTCACAAACCATATTTTAAAATCATTTTAGAACCGCCTTTTTGGAGATAAGACAGGCGTTTAAACACGTTTGGCACGAGGGACTAGTTTTTAAGTAAAAGTCCCTCCTGCCCTTCAGAATAATATCTACTAATTCGCTCCTTTCTCTTAAAACGCCGTTTTACGTTCGAGCTGAGAGGCGAGCGATCAATCATTTGTCCCATTCTTGTGGGCGTACCTCAGGGAAGTGTTCTCCGGACCGGTACTATACTCTCCGTTCACCTCAGATCTGCCGTATCCAGTCGCCCATCGACGATACCGCTTTTCTTGCCTTCACTGCCTTGTTTACAAAGATCCTGTACCTAGGGATACGATAGTGGAGCCACTACACTCAAGAAGCTAGAATCTTCTTTAAACCCAGTACTCCAGCGAATTGCAAATGCTTCCTGGTCTGTCATCTGTCATGCAACATAATATTGAGATTTGAATGTTTTGCCATTTTGCGCCCAGTAGTTATTATGACCGACTGGTAAATAACCCCACTCCAATAGACTTGCCTCTGAATTGGATACAAACGGGCTCAAAAGACGACTTAACCAACGGCATACCTCAAATGACAAAACATTTTCGGCGAAGCGGTAGGCATTGGGGGGTTTACTCTCATCATTTCTATGCTTATTCCCTAGCTTCGCCTTTGCTTTTATGGCAACGATCTGAAGCTGGATGATACCGTTCACAAAGCTACTCTAAAAGGATTTCGCGGGCAAAGAATGGATTCAAGTCGAAAGTTAGAAAGTCGAGGAAGCCCGACTCTAACATACTCTGTATCCCCCAGAGTTTGCATTTATCTGATCAATTTTAGATACGCAGAAAAAATAAGATCCCCGTAGAATGGATATTCAAATATTCACTTTAAGATCCATTTTTCTCAAATATCCCTTTCACATTTTCCAGCTCCTTTGGATGAAAAATAAAGATTAATAAAATATTTTTTTTCTGATATATCCTTTTTAAGCGAAAATAAACCGACTTTGATAATATCCAATGGATCCCAAAAAAAGATAGTTCACACATCCAAAGTGAAAAAGAAGCCATTAAGTGAGTCAAGTCATCGACAAATCAAATCATCATATCTTTTGAAGGTACAAACCATCTATCTACAAAACTGTGACAATAAAATGGATCTGCCTCCCATACATGTCAAACCTCTATCTCTTACCATGCCAGAGATCTGTACGTTTATAAGGACAGACAGACGGACATGGACATATCTCCGGTATTATTTTTTGTTTAGCTCATCTAAGTGTTCTCTGTCCAATCTTTAAAAAAGGAGACCCTGCAGTTTGCGCCAACTACCGCGGGATCAGTCTCCTCCCCATCTGTTCACGCATTATTTTGAACGTCTAAAGCCGTTTATTAATACACTGATTGGACCTTATCAGTGTGGCTTTAGACCTGGTAAATCCACCACAGACCAGATTTTCACTCTACGACAAATCCTGGAGAAGACCTATGAAAGAGGCATCCAAACACACCACCTTTTTGTTGACTTTAAATCAGCCTTCAACACACCGATAAGGTCAAGCTTCTTCAAAGCCATGTCTACTTTAGGTATTCCAGCAAAGTACGTTCGACCTTGCATGATGACGTTGAGAAGTACGCAAAGCTCCGTCAAAATAGGAAAGAACCTCTCCGAACCTTTTGATACCAAAAGAGGTTTTAGGCAAGGCGATACCTTATCGTGTGACTTCTTTAATATATTGATGGAAGATATACTGCGCGAACCGGCGGATTTATTTATAAAAATCTAATCCTACTTGCATATGCCGATGATATTGACATTATCGGCAAAACCACACGGGCAGTAAGCAAGGCGTTTTCAGAGATTGAGAAGGAGTCTAAATTAATGAGTTTAGCGGTAAATGAGGACAAGACGAAGTACCTAGTATCCGCGGACAGAAAGTCATTGCGACTTGGGAAAATCTGTTACAATGGAGGGGTACAACTTTAATGTTGTGAAGGATTTCGTCTACCTCGGAACGATGATAACCAGCAAGAACAACATCAGTCTGGAAATCCGACGAAGATCACTCTTGCGAACCGATGCTACTACGGTCTAAGTAGGGAGTTCAAGAGCAAAGACCTCAAGCGAAGAAATAGCCCTGTACAAGTCGCTTATCATCCCAGTCCTGAAATGTGGCGCAGAAGCATGGACAATGACAGCAGCGGATGAAGCGGCGATTGGCGTGTTTGAACGAAAAATTCTTCGGAGGATTTATGGACCTTTAAAAGTCGGCGATGATTTCCGCATTCGAAAAAACGACGAACTGTATGAGCTCTATGGGGACACCAGTCAGGTTAAGCGCATAAAGCAGCAGCGGCTGCGCTGGCTAGGACTTGTCGCCAGAAGGAAGGAAGAAGCTCCAGTAAAAAAGGCATATAAATCGAAGGCGGTTGACTATGGAGGCGGCAAGCAGGGAAGACCACCACTAAAATGGGAAGACCAGGTGCGGGAAGACATTGCCAAGCTTGGTGTGACCAACTGGTGGCACAGAACAGAAGCGAATGGAGAGCGTTAATCGCAGAGGCCCAGACCGTCAAACGGTTGTAATGGCCATTAAAGAAGAAGAAGAAGATATAATATAATCGGGTGTGTCACAGAAATCTCTAGAGGTTTTCGTAAAAACGTCAGCATTTTATATCAAAGCTGTTTAAATTTATATGTTATGGGGCTAAAATATGCCCGGCTACTAGATTAGATGTCAAAAGTTGAGAGATTTGAAACCGCCTGCTCAAAGTCAAGTAGATTTGAAGCGCACGGTTTTCCATCCACGTAATCTAGTAGGCGGTCTGATTCTTGGCACTTCGCAAATAAAGTAGTCCCTGATTTGTTCGAAGTGCAATCGTTTACACGAAAATCTCTAGAGATTTCTGTGACACCCCTGATAATAAAATTCCGGGAAATTAAAATTTAAAATTTCGATATACAGCTCGTATCCATTCAATTTTTAAAAATCTTCATAATAATCTTAGGTCATATGAAAAACTTGCCAATTTCACAATGTTTTGGACTGTTCAATCTACGAATCATATATTTACCAACGCCAGCGCTTTCGTAAATATTTAAATGTAAATTTGGGAAAATTTTTGGCTTACACCTCTTAAGGATGCGTCTTCAATTGAAATTTATCCCAACTTCATAATAACTTAAAATCCTTCGAAAAATTTAAAAATTCGGCGATTTTTTTTATCATTGGACTTACAACTTCCATTTAAAAAACTCCTGCATTGTCATCTAATAGTAACTTTGCAAATTTCACGGTTTTTTTTTACCTGTATATGTATGGTATTATAGTTATATAGCCTATGTTCAAGTTCAGGTTATCAACTATCTGAGTGCCTTTCATGCAAATTCATAAAGCCATTTGTGCGTGTTTGACTAACAAACGGGCAAACCTACTAACTTTTACATTTATTATACATTTTAGTAAAATAAATAAAGTTTTAGATGGAACCAACCAATAGTTAATGGTATTGACGCTTCGCTATTTGCAATAAAATACTATATTAAGGAACAGATATCCGTCGAGATATTTTGCTTAATACAATAGCGATCAGGTATAACTCGCCACTTACGTCGTCAGCCCCAGAATAAAGAATAATTTCATTTGCAAATATTATTAAGAACTCTAAACGCCATGCCTTTTCCAATTTATCGTTTGAAAAATTAGTTGTCATGAAGGCCAACATAATTTTTAATGGATAATATAAAATAAACTAATTATTATATAAATTAAAACAAGAACATAATATATAAACCATAAATTTGATAATTGGGCTTAAGTAATTTTATTTGATACCTAAAAATTCATAAGTAATTCAACATTTCAAGCACAATTACTCAATAATCACCCTTTACAGTTAGAATTATCTAAGTAATTGTAAAAGTAATTAATTTTTGTAATATTCACTGAATAATCGTAATTCCAAATTACAATTACGATTAATAAAAAATGGTAATCAGGAATTGTTTTCAATTACGTGAAAAATGGTAATGGTAATTCAAGTTTACAGCTCTGCTCTGTACCCCCCAGAGTTTGCATTTATCTGATAAATTTTAGATACACAGAGAAAAGAAATATCCCCGTAGAACGGATATTCAAATATTCACTTTAAGATACATCCTAATACATCCTTTTATGTGAAAATAAGCCGACTTCGATAATATCCAATGGATCCCAAAAAAAGAGATAGTTAACTATCCAGTCCAAATGGATACCGAAAACATCCTGAGGATCATCAAAAACTATCCTTTTTTTCTCAGTGTAGAGCCCACACAAAGTGAAAAATAAGCCATTAAGTGAGTCAAGTGCTGCCCATTGCCATTGAACCGGTGCTACCCAGCAAAAACTCGACTATCGTTGATCCGACCTTAATCATTCCTTTGGTGAATCGATAAATTATCTTAATTACAAAATATCTCTTGAAGGTACAAACCATCTATCTGAAAAACTGTGGGATATATAAATTTTGTCCTAAATTTGCGTGGCAACCTGTGAAAATAAAATGGATGTGCCTCCTATTCATGTCAAACCTCTATCTCTTACCATGTCAGAGATCTGTACGTTTATAAGGACAGACAGACGGAACTGAGGAAATAACCGACAGTGATTACGCCATTGAATGAATGTGACAACATTGATCCGCCGAATAATTGATTGGAGCATGCTAAACAGCTACTTGACGGTCCCGGCCAATGTCTTCACAAGAAAACGAGAGCGTAAGTTAAAGTCGGCTCTAACCGACTTCGATATACCCGTTACTCATGAAAAAACATGTTCAAGAACCGTTCATCCGATCTTGATCGTTTCTTCGGCAAATCGATTCATTTTGCTAATTACTAACTATCTTTAGAAGGTACGAATCGTCTATCTTCAAAACTGTAGGAGATATAACGTTTTTTTTAAATTGCGGGGGCGGGAGGGGGCGTGGCCAAAATTTGAAATAAACTTGATCTGCGTGCAGATAAAAGAAGCATTTGTTCCATACATGTCAAACCTCTATCTCTTACCATCTCTGAGATCTAGGTGTTCATACAGACGGACGGACGGACGGACAGACGGACAGACGGACATGGCTATATCGACTCGGCTGTTGATGCTGATCAAGAATATATATACTTTATATGGTCGGAGATGATTCCTTCTGCCTGTTACATACATTTGCACGACTTTAGTATACCCTTTTTACTCTACGAGTAACGGGTATAAAAACATTTTTCTACCGGCTAACAAATCATCTGCAACACTAGTGGAGCAATGTGTAGAGGGGACAACCAGTGTTGCCAATTTTTCATTGAAAAAAAGAGCTGGATTTGACGGGACCGATAGTAAAAAAAAGCTCAAATATTTGAAGAAAAAAGCCAGAAAAAGCGGGATTTTCAATACCTTGTTTTTGATATATTTAATATGAGACTGCAATTTATATGAACATTAGGTTGGACCCCATGAGTATGAAATTTTTAAGATCATGCTCTCACCCATCAATCTGATACTTTATGATGAATAATTAGCGTACAAAAATTAAAAGTAAAAAATGTCAAGTCATAACGGGCGCGATCAGCTTCTAAAGTTTTTGTATATAACTCATACGCAGTGTTGCCTATTATCATATATTTTTCATTTATGAAAAGACTGCGTTGTTTTTATTTATAAAACTATTCAAATGAAAAATAATACTATGAGTTATTTTAAAGGATGACAGCTATTGAAATAAGCAAATAACTTTGATCTAAAAATTTGCATTCGTATGAGTAATGTTTTTCCAAAACATTAAGGCTCTGTCGCGCCTATTAAAAATAAAAATAAAATTTTTTGATTTTCACAATTATTAGTCTAATGAACATATATTTCACATATGTTTATTAATTCATAGCACGTCCAATATTGTATCCAATTCTATTGTTTCATCCTGAGATTCATTCTCATACTCAGATCACGTTCCTATCAATCGAAGGAAATTATTTGTCACATCATAAGTGTAGCAGCATTTGTCGAGTCAGAGCATCGTCCTACTTCGAGATCGCTTACAACAGAAAAAAACGATCGACACATCGATATACTTTTAAAGTAAAGATGGCATTGGCAAGAAAGCTGAAAAAAGCTTAATAAATAAAGAAAAAAGCCAGAATTCCCGCTGCCCGCTGTTTCCGAATTTTCCTAGCAATTGGTCGTAAAAAAAAGCCAGATTTGAAGGGAAAAAAGCGAATCTGGCAACACTGGGGACAGCCCAACTTGATTCGGCCTGAGAACAGTTTAGCCTTTTTTTGCGCGTTTTCTTGTCCCCAGCCTTATTATTTAAGGTGAATGTATAGAAGGCAAAATCAAAGCTCATGCCAGCAATTGTTTTGCTCCAGTGTTTTGCAGACCAGATTAAAAAGTTCATAGAATGCGCTCATAGATGCGCTGTAATTGCTCATTGTTCTGGCCACCTAATTGAACAGGCCAAGTCCATTTAATCCGGAGCATCTTCCGTTTCTTCTCCTTCCTCACCGAGCCGGTGCGATTCCAGCTCTTTTGACTCTCTCCACTTTAGGCCCCCGGTTCTTCTTCGCTTCAAAAGAGGCTCGTATCTATTCTAAATTGCATTAAATAAATAAATTATTTCATTACATGGGCTTGAAATCGAGATAACTTACCTCGCTCGCCATATTAAAGTCAGACCAGAATGTAAACAAGCAAAAGAACGGACACTCAAACGAAATCACATTTGAATTAGCCTCAAAGTCGATTTCTTTAAATCTTTAAGTGTGACCATTATTTTGTCTCTTTTTCTGGGATCTGGGGTTAAATGTTCTCAAAAATATGTCGATAGAAACAGTCTATTAGTATTCAGTGTAGAGGAGAGGCTTTTACACTTTGACCTACGATTGGTTTATTGCCTTCTGGAACCTCCCCTCATAAAATTATGTCCAAAAATTGAATTGGTGGTGCTTATAGTTTTGTGTTTTATTGTAGAAATAAATTCAGCTCAATGCTTAAGCAACAAATATCTAATTTGGTTTTTCTTTTTATGAAAAATAATTTCTAGATTATGAACAGAAACGATAAAACACTTTTTCTGTGTGGGTTTCATAAAGCTGGTGCATAATTGTGGTTCCGAATTAAAGGTTAAACGTGAAAGAAGTCACAAATTCATTTAAAGCTGTTTAACTTATTAAAGTAGTTCGGTATTTATGTTTTACTCTTGTGCAAAGTGTCTTCAATCGGTATTGAAACAAGAATTTAAATACTTTAACAAAATAACAATTATTCTTAAATCAATGCAGATTAAACACAAAATTCGTTTGACTAAAGATGGTTGATTAGGGATCGTGCTTGTCTAAACATTTTAATACTTTTGCAAGCCGTTAAACCATCTCATAACGTACAACTATTTTGAGTGTAAATTGATGAACCAAACATAGATGGGGGATCCCTCTAATCTACACGCTTCGAGCCTTGTTTCAACGGATTGCAAAAACAAGTTAAGCAAATTAACAAACATCACAAATTGGGTGCAAAAAGTACATATTAATAAAAAAAAATTTAACAAAAAACACTCACACACACGTACGTACACATACACAAAGAAATCGTAGATGGAAATTGTTATGCTTAAACAGAATTAACTAAGGCCTAACAGGTGCAGCAGAGCTGGGCCAGAACTGAATCACTTTCAAAACGTCTAGGAATACTGCGTATGCGGATTAACATTAATCATCTCCATGTTGCTGCTGTGAAAGAGAAAGGGACAGAGAGACAGAAAGAGAGAGAGAGAGATTAGTTTACCAACCAAAACAATTATCAAACTTATTCCTTACTTAAGTTAATTTTAAGCCTCTTGAATGGAAACTTGAGGTTTCTATGCAGTTTATTTACACAAGCTCTCAGTGCAACTCAACGCTGTGTGATGATGATGATGATGATGGGGATGAGATGATGGTCAAGTGGTGAGGAATTAAAGAAGAGACTTACCTGCGACTGCAGCGCATGTGAATAAAGAGCAGAGCCAGACCAAGTGTCACACAAATTGCTCCTACCACAATATAGGCAATGCCCAAAAATGGATTTTTACCACCCAAAACTGAGGTGGTGGATAGAATCATGCGTTTGGTCCCATCAAAAGATACCACCGGATATTCTGAAAGCATAAAAAAGAATAAAAATGTGAATAGGGAAAAACAAGATAAATCTTCATAGCAATCAGATGAACGATAGTCAGAGTTATAAGCTAAACAAAATTGGGAGCTTGGCAGCACCGAACACGATGGGTAGCACCAAAGATTTATACATGTAAAACAAAAATCGATTGTTTTTGGGAGCTGACACTGGATCCCAATTTTTACGAGGAAAAAGCTATTGAAATTTAGCTACACGTTTTAAAAATAAGCTTTTCGACTGAGATGAAAGATTTGCAAATATTATAGATGACACATGTGATGCAAAAAACGATTTTCTTGGGAGCTGACAGAGGATCCCACAAAAAAAATTCGTATGAGATGCGGTATCTATATATGTAGTGTCTTTGGTAGCACTTATTAGTTATGTAGAAACTTTAGCGGGTTCAAACTATTGCCAAGTTCACATAGGCTTGATTTACACCTCCTATTTACCCGTCTTTTAACTCACTTTTATGATTATCTAAAATCAAATGTTTCACTGTTTTCACATTTCTTTAAAGTCCGGTGTAGCGGGACACTATTAGGCCACATTTAGGCGCTAACTCATTAGAGGTATTTAAAGAATTACTTGTAGTCCTCTCTAATCGGCGCTGACTAATCTTCGGCTTTGTTTATTCCATACTCATTTTGGTTTTTCAAACAATTTTGCATAACTTTATCGGAACGACGAATATTTTTTTAATGAGCATATTTCACTTTTACAGCTCCAGAATTTGGCTGTTTTCAACATCTGACAGCACTGGCCCACTGGGCATATTTACAAATTTATTATTGTCGGGAATGGAGAAGCAATGTCTGAGCATGTCTGAGTTCACCCCTGCTTTATGCATTATATTTGAACGATCTACACGAGAAACTAAGTGGTGGCAGAACAACTCGAAAATATCAATCTTAGATAATGTGGATTTTCAAGGCAAGATGTGATCTTAAAATATTACACAAACAATTACGAAATTACATGAAAGAATGTGAGGACTTAGAAAATTTTATAGGCAGATGCCCAATGCTCAAAAACATACGTTCCAGATTCATTGGGAAATCGTCACTCACGCAAAATGAAATTATTGCAAAATCAAATGGGGAAGACGGCAAATGCTGGGAATATTTAGAACAGAAGATTTAACATATGGGCAACTATTTTTTTTCATAGTTTTCAAAAATTTTAATATTTCATGATATTCTTAGTACTCTGAAAAAGGCTTTATGATGGGACAGCCGTAAATTTCCGAGAAACTCAAAAACCGCCACACAAAGTAGTACCATTTTTTGATTTACCCACGAACAACTTCATAGTTGAGTTTAGGCAAGACCTCAAAACACAGCGAACTGCATATGGGCATTTCCAAAAAAAAGGTCCACCTGGGCCAAAAAAATTTAATTGTTTGAAAAACACTATATTTGATCGAATTTTAATAGGGCAGCAATCAAATTAAACTAATGTAAGCTAATCTTACATTTACTAATAACCCAATTGGATATACTCGGTTTCACGGCCGTATTAGAGCAATTTTTCTAGATTTTACATAAAATTTGCATAGTTTTTTGCCAAAAAGTGACTATAGATTACATGTATTTTCGCTATCTAAAATCTTTCTGATGGTACAAAGGGCTATTCAAGAATGCATAAGAAACTATGAGAAACTATGCCAATGCAATTAACTGTAAGTTTTTGCTTCGCATTATAGCAGAAACCACATAAATATGATGATGGAAAAAATGTCACGTTCGACATGTCACGTATCGACAGAGATAAATATTTTTTTACAAAAAATGTACTTAAGATTTTTAAGCCAAATAATATACATTTCAAAGAACTATTCATTCATAATATATTAAAACTATTTGGGCTTAGTTGTTGTGTTAGGTTTCCCTAAACATTGTCTTTATGGGGCATTCCATACAAAAAAAACTTTTTTCTGGGATGATGTCTCCGAATTGGATGATAATTGGCCCAAAGGGAGCTTATTATGAGAGAAGCTTAACCCCAAAATGTGAGCTTTTTTGGAGCTCTTTTGCGGAAGTTCTACGCTTAAAAGTGTTATATTGTGAATTTTTAAATTTTCAATACCTCGAAAACGGCTTAAGATAGAGCTTGGCGATTTTTTCCAAATGTCCAGGATTACCTTTCTTGAAAAACAAAGGATTTTTCACAAAACCTGGTCTAGCGAAAAAGACCCATCCTTCAAAAATTAAAAAAAATATATATGTGAAAGTCGCATCTTTTCCAAACATTTTGAGTGCTTGAACATATCTGTAGCTTGAAAATTGAGGAAGTTATGGCCATTTTTGTCATGTAATCTCAAAAATATCAGTATGAAAAATTTATCAAAAATTTCTAATAAATTTTATTTTCGGTTCTTAATTTAACCACGTACAATGGTAAACTTTTGCAAAGTGGTTCCAAGAGAAATTTTCATATATTACTGAAAACAAGAGTACGGAAAAGGTGCTTGTAATGGGACAGGAAAGCTGTTAAACGGCTTGCCTGGAAATACTGCCTGCAGCAAGGAACAAGAAATAAAATACTAACAGCTAAAAACCTTTATCAATGGGTAAGTGATTATTTGAAAACCATCAATGTTTTTTTTGCACCACAAAAGATTATAAACAGTGTGCAGAATATGTGAAAACCAGGTTCCAACATTTTAAAACAATCAAAGCGACTCTTGGAATTCATCATGCGGTTCCTGTGAATGATTCCTCACTTAAAGTCAAGACGACATCAAGAAGTGTAATTTAAAAATTAGTTAGAGTGTAGTTTATTTTTTAGAGCATCTATGAATGCGATTGGTTTATTTTTTCCTTTCGGCTTACTTTTATTTTTAGGCTAATATAATTGAAAAAAAAAAAAACAAGAAAGAAAAGAACAGTCGAGTACGAACGGTCGCATTACACACCGTGCCAATACAGGTCGCAGCTTGAATTCTCTACCGATTGAATAATTTAAAATCGATGTCCTGGGAATTCCACTACGAAGTAATAGGATGTCTTTTATATATATTTTACTGTAAGCTTCAAATCCAATGCGTTCTTTTCTGGGTCCTAAAATTTTATTTAATAGCTCAAAGAAGATTTTTGTGCCGAATTAAGAACCAAAAAAAAATTTATTAGAAATTTTAGACTAATTTTTCATACATATATTTTTGAGATTACATGATAAAAATGGCCATAACTTCCTCAATTTTCAAGCTACAGATATGTTCAAGCACTCAAAATGTTTGGAAAAGATGCGACTTTCACATATATATTTTTTTTAATTTTTGAAGGATGGGTCTTTTTCGCTAGACCAGGTTTTGTGAAAAATCCTTTGTTTTTCAAGAAAGGTAATCCTGGACATTTGGAAAAAAATCGCCAAGCTCTATCTTAAGCCGTTTTCGAGTTATTGAAAATTTAAAAATAAAAACACTTTTAAGCGTAGAACTTCCGCAAAAGAGCTCCAAAAAAGCTCACATTTTGGGGTTAAGCTTCTCTCATAATAAGCTCCCTTTGGGCCAATTACACTAGTTTACAAAAAAAAAAAAAAAAAATGACCCATTTCAGCTGAAAAATTTTCTTAGTATAGTTTGGAATGGTGATCTAAAAAATCGATTTCAAAAATTTTTCATGGCTCCGTTTTTGAAATATTAATTTTTAAATTTTTTTGGTAGGTACTCTTACATTTTTAAGCCATATCTCAGTTCATAATTGCCAGATAGAGTCAAGTAAGAAATAAATCGAAAGGTAATGGAGCTGCCAATAATTGCGTGGAGCATTGTTTTGAAATCGGTTCAGTAGTTTAAATTCAACAACCAAGAACATTTCAAAAAAATCGATTTTTTGCTCGAAAATCCAAGAAATTTCATTTTTAAACTACTAGAAAAAATATAAAAAAATACAAAAAAATTATTTTTATTTTTTCTACTTAAGAATCGCACTTTTACGAAGAAAATAAGGTATTGGTGAGGAAAATCGTGTAACTCGTACCATAGATGGATCAAATTGAGTAGAGGAACTAACAGTCAAATTTGAGTATATTGTGTGTTTTCAAAAATTAACATTGCACTTTTCTTCGTTTTTTGGTCAAATTATGAAGTGAAGGAAAAGCCAAAATAAAAATAAAAATTAAAAACGGAACAAAAGTCGAAGCAAACGAAAATTTATTTTAAAATATTCAGGAAAATATCACATTTTTTTGCAGTAAATTGCTTACAGCTCCTGTGTTTGTTCACAGATTTTGATGATCGATATCTGTTTTTCTTCGTAGAAGTGCGGTTCTTATGTAGAAAAAAATAAAAATAATTTTTTTGGATTTTTTTATATATTTTCCAGGCGACCAAAAATGAATTTTCGAGCAAAAAATCGATTTTTTCGAAATATTTTTGGATATTGTTGTCAAACTAATGAACCGATTTAAAAACAATGTTCTACTCGATTACTGGCAGCGAAATAACCTTTCGATTCTTATCTTGCTTGACTTTATCTGACAATTATAAAGTGAGATATGGCTTAAAATGTAAGTGCCCCTACCAAAAAAAAAAAAATTATATTTCAAAAAACGGAGCCATGAAAAATTTTTGAAATTGATTTTTGAGATCAAAAACTACACCAAAAAAATTTTCAGTAGAAATGGGTCTTTTTGGCTGTAAACTAGTGTTATCATCCAATTTGGAGACATCATCCCAGAAAAAAGTTTTTTTGTATGGAATGCCCCTTATATAGATGCTCCCCAAAACCACTTCTGTTTTTGTCACGTTCAAATAGCTTCAAATTTTTTCATTATTTTGGAAACCGAATTTCACTTGATATACACCTTAACACTAATTAAAGTGCTTGCTGAGAGCTATTTTATACAGTAAACAACGAATTAAAAATTCGATTTATTTTGACTTTTTTTCATTTTCAATGTGTACGACGGTCACGGTTCGACAGAATGGAAATGCCCATATTCAGATTCACCAACGTAGCCTTGGTTCACGGGTTATGGGCATTTTTGTTGTAGCAATTGTCTTTGAAAAGCATTGACCATTTGGGTATCACCAGCTCCTTCAAAATTATCCAATTAGTCTTAATCGTAAAATTCTTAATTGCCAGTAAGAAAGAGTAAAGTTTAATTTATAAATGTCTTTGGTAGTCAAACCGCAAGACGCTAAGATACCTGAAAGTGAAGTAATTTAATGATTAAAGCTGTATTCCTGCTGGTGATGAAAAATATCACTAATAAGATCAATTGCGTAATATTGGAGAAGCTGATGATGCCCAATTGGTCAATATTTTTCAAAGGCAATCAAGAGAACAAAAATGACCATAACACGGTGTGACAGTCAAAAAACTTCTGGGATGCGACATAGTGTAGGTTGTAGATATAGTTAAATGTAACATTGTGCAGTGGCGTACCGTGTAGTTATGCCGCCCGGGGCGGAAGTCGACTTTGCCGCCCCCCTTCCCCCTTGAATAGTCCTAAATTTTAACCTTTTTTCTATAATTACAATTAAGTTTTTCTAATTCTTTCCATTAAACACTTCTCTGTAACATAAAGGGACTTACGCTGGATTTTGATTAGGAATGACGAAGGCCTTAATTGTGAGGGGAGTATTATTTTGCAAAAAGTTGCTTTCATTATTGGAAAAAATTCTTGGGGATGTATAATAAAGGTAAATTTTTTCACAAAATCCGCGGAAACGTATTTTACTTATCTTCTTAACCAAAATTTAAATACAAATTGACTTCGATGGGCCGAAAAAAATTGTTTTGAGGTCGAACATGGTTTTCTAGTTTGATGGCAAATGCGTTTCGAAATTAGTTTTTTACTCAAAAAAACGTTCCTTGTAGGGTTTTTACTGGAGGCTGATATAATTGGACGAGTTGGACTACGTTTTTTGGAAACATAACTCAATGCCAGTATAGAATTGTAAGCTCCAAAAATTCGGAAAATATCGCGAAATGGATGGACGCGAACTATGATGAATTAATGTGAAAATATTTATTCTTGTTTGATAATTATTCTTTTATAATTAACACTATACATTGTTTTTTTTAGTCCATGTAACAAACTATTAAAGAACTCATTCTGTATTGATTACAAAGTATATTTGAAAACAACTTTCTGATTTTGCTCATTGGAATGAAATTTTTGGACTTTAATATGGAAATTGTGGTTATTTTTTTTTTGATAAAAACATTTTGTTTTTAATTATTGTTCAGTTGACACAACTTTTGTTTTATTAGAACTTTTCAAGGCATACTACAAATCTGCAGCCTCCCTTGAGAACATAATCAATATAGCAGCATGTTTGACTCTGTCTATGGTAGACCTCTGCTCTTTAATCCCTTTATACTGATTCGTAAGCTTTCAAAAATGCATTCAATGAATATTTCTTATATTACTAGATCTTGAAGTGCAGAATCTTGCAACGTTCTCCATATTGAAATGACAGCAAAGTCTAAATCACTTTCAGAAATACCACTATTTCTTAATTTAAGAGAATAATCAATATACATTTTGAAATTATTTACCGCCCCTGAAATTTGCTGCCCCTAAAATTTGTGGCCCCAAAAACTTCCCGCCCTGACACTCACAGCCCTCAAAAATTGCCGCCCGGGGCGGGCCGCCCCCCTCGGAACGCCACTGATTGGAGAAGCTGGTGATGCCCAATTGGTCAATATTTTTCAAAGGCAATCAAGAGAACAAAAATGACCATAATCTATGAACCAAAGCTTCATTGAAGAGTCTATAAACACAGTTGGTATGGTTTAAGGCCTATATGAAGTTGATCGTCAAGAAATGGTACTTCATTTTCTTGAATTTCTCGGAAAGTTATGGCCGTCCCTTTTTAAAGTCTTTATCACAGTACTAAGAATATCAATTTTTTTTAAAAATCCTCTTTTGAAACATCGCAAATATTTTTACCACAAAACAATATATGTGTGTGCTTTAACGACCTTTATGATAATCAAACCATCAATATTAAGCTGGCTCAAGGTCTCGTTATGCTTGCGCATAACCCAAAAAAGGAGGAACACTGATGATATGGTAGAGATACCATTGAAACAGGCTGTATGACCAACTAGCTTCACTTGTGGTGTGATGTGTTCCTCCTTTTTGGAGTTATGCGCAAGCATAACGAGACCTTGAGCCAGCTTAATATTGATGGTTTGACAAAACAATATATATTTTGAAAATTTTTTATTAATTTTAAGGCCCATCAAATATTTAGTTATAACCAACTTTAACAAAACATAAACAGTCGCTATCAGGGGTGTCACAGAAATCTCTTGAGATTTTGGCCTCGAGATCTTGGTTTGCAAATTGATCGAAATATCCGTCGGTGTCCCAGAACTTCAAGAGATTTCATTTTCTTATTTGAAAATCGATTTGGAAGGTTTGTGTCCATGCTTATCAGTGTTGCCAAATCGGCTTTTTCCCGTCATTTCTGACTTTTTTTTTAAAGCGAATTGCGGGAAAAAATTACAAAATGCGGGAAGCGGGAATTCTGGCTTTTTTAAAAGTGACTTCGGCTTTTTTTAGATTTATTTTTATTTTGGAGCAAATCAATAGTTTTTCACCTTTGCCAGTCATTTATTGGCTTCGGAAGTGTAAATCTAAAACATCACGGCAACAACACGGCTGCAAAGACTGAACGTTTCTTTAATATTTCCTTATTTATATTTTTCAACATTAAATATTATGATCAAGTTGCATTTGATATGAAAAAAAAAAATCTTCAAAATAATGGCGGAAAACTTTAGCTATAAATGCAAATGTAAATTTGCAAGTCAAAATCTATGGCTCTGCCCTTAGGTAAAATGAAAATCGCTAAATTGTCATAAAGACCGATAAATATTCGGATAAAACGAAGAAGTACATCGAACGGACAAAAATAAAATCTCGAAATTTGCAAAATTCATATACAAATGAGTTTAGATTGTTGTAAAGGTTAAACAGGTGGGTAAATAGACGGGATAATAGCGGATGTAGATCAAACGGTCACAAAAAATAGAGATATCTTAAGGATGGTAAAAATTAAAAGTAAAAAAAATTACAAAGATATTGAGTTTAGACACAGGCGAATAGATCGATGGTAAAGCTCGGAAGATCCAAAAAATCGCATACATAATTAGCTAAAATTTAAGTTGAGTTTAGATTTCATTGAAGATTTTAAATATAGAAATTGTAATGTAAGCTTCACTTCTTTGATTTGTACAATATTTTTTTCTCAAATTCTTTCTTTTTTAATGGTATTTGAGTCACATCCCTAATCGATACACAACCAAAAAATCGATAACACTTTTAAAAAATTGAATACTTACGATAATTAACATGCAGCGTATATTCGCCCGCCTTAAGACCCTTGGAATAATTATTATTCGTCTGATCCAAGCGGCGATACAATTTCCGGAAACTGGGCAATGCAGCCGTACGCATCCACACAATTAGATCTTCATTTTGGAAACCATTATTTGATGGATTTGCCGGATCCAGTTCGGCCAGTCCCTTTTGCCAGAATAATGGCTTGGCGAAACCCTCCAGAGCCTTTTCCAGATTATCGGGATTATGGAATTTGACACGCTTATCTGAGGGCCAGGCAATGCCGGTGTTAAGCAAAGCAATGTTAACGCCGCCCTGGCTCAGGGTTAAGGTGTCTACAGGGAGAAGGGAGAGGGTGGTGATTTTCAATTTAATAGAGGGACTTTTACCCTTTACTTACCATTAAAGAGAGAATTGGCAATGGCACCGCAGGGCGCTATGGGCTCATCCGTTTCGGGGTCAACGGCAAAGGGTGCACAGTCCGTGCTGGGAGTTTTCGAAAGATGTCCCAGTAGCTGTTCATCGTCCCGGGATTTAACATAGCGACGATGGTTTTGATAGTAATTGGTCAACCCGTAATACATGTAGACCACACCCTGCGGGGGGAGGTAGGGAGATTAGTAAATGTTTACATTTGCTGCGGTTGCTCCTCCACTTACATTGAAATCGGTGGTTAGAGTAAAATTGATTTTACACTCGCAACTGGCGCCCGTATGATCGGCCACATAGGAGGCGCAGGTCTCATTTACGGCCCCCACCTTCAGGCAACGGGTGTAGTCAATGATTAGCTCATTGGCGGTATTGGAGAAGTGCAGCAGCACCACACCAATGGGTATAAAGAGGACGCCAATCACAAAGAAAGTGGGCAGCACGGTGCGGGCGGTGAGTACGGGTTGCCAGGCGGGCAGGCGCTGCTGCTTGAAGGCAGAGTCTGTGGAAGTTGAAAAGGACACAACGTTTAGCACGATGACTCATGCAGGCAGGGCAAGGGCAGTGGGAGGGTCATTATTAGTCAGAGACTCCTTATCACTGGCACACGCAATCCACAACAAATACAACTTGTTACTTTATGCAGGTGTGGGTGTGTGTGTGTGTGTGTGTGTGGGTTTTGTTAAGTTTATATTTTTTTACCTGAAGGTCGCTTGGACTTGGGAGCTGCGTTCTCCTCATTATCTGCATGTTGCGTGGACATGGCGTCTTATTTTGGTTGTGTCAAGGGTTTCCCTACTCGCTCGCTCGCACTTTGCGTTATAAATAAAAAATACAAGAAATTTTTATATCGGTTGCATATAGCCTATCGTCTATCGATTGGCACAACAATCGATCATTTTTAGTTCTATAATTTTCCCACAGGCCACTGACTGAAATGTCATGATTTGTTTTAAATTTTCGGCTCAATTGCTTCAAAATTGTTTGTTAACATTAACAATTTTAAATTAAAAATGCCCTTCTCAACACTGACACATCGATAACCAATTGCAATGCAACCATTTTAGCGGCGGCTAAACAACAAAGCACACACACACACACAGCAGCAAAAAAGAGCACGAACAAGAACAAGGCAAAAAAGAGCATAAATTTCGCAAAATAAAAAGAACTCTGGCCGAGGAAACGCATTTATAATTTTTGCGCTTTTCAAGCTTTCTCAAGCAGAGCGCGCGCGTGTTTCATATATATATCAGTTTCCAAGCCAACGGCAAAGGTGACTCCTCCTGCTCCACCACCACCCCCAACCCTTCTCACACACCGCTAAAATTTAAAGGAAAACAAAATGAAAATCACAGTCACCACCAGCGATGATAAGCTCTTCTGTCTGGATGTATCCGAGGATCTAGAACTGGAGAATCTAAAGGCTTTGTGCGCGATGGAAATAGGTGCCGAGATCAGTCAAATTGTGGTGCTATTCAATGGCCGCGAATTGACCAATGATAAGCAATCGTTGCAGCAGTTGGGCGTACGCGATGGTGATTTTATCATGCTGGAGCGACGGAGGATAAGCAATCGGCCAGGTGAGTCAAAGCTAGAGGTGCAGGCGTCAGGCAGGGCAAGTTCCAACTAAAACTGGGTCACTGACTTTGGCTCTGATCAAAGAATATGCCAAAGCTAAATAGCTAGAAATACTGAAAAGAAATTTAGAAGAATTCGATGAAGAATTATCATAATGTTTAGTATGTATCCCAGAGGAATGCCCTTAGAAAACTTATCTTTGTGTATGATCCACCAAAAATATATTTTTAAAAAATATTAGCTTTCAATATTCCGACATCCAAATATTTTACCGTTTAAAAAAAGTTTTTTTTCTTACCTTAACCCTTTACATGACATCAACTCCGATTTTCATGATTCTTTTTTTGTTTGGTAGACAAATGAAAATAAAAAATACACTTTATTTTATTTTTTTATTTAATTTCAGTTTTTGTTTTTTTTTCAAAAAAATAGGGTGTGATGCATTTCTGCATCAAATGTGCTTAAGGAGAAAGTTCTTGCCGAACTGGCCCATAGCATGAATTTCATATTCACTAAGCATTTACATAATTTTGAATTTATTTATTTATATAATATGTATTAATTTAAATGGAAATTTTTAAAACAATTATTACGTTTATGAAACGCCACATTTTTCGCACTCCGTTTGGAAGAATCCAGTGCAGTTTGGATACTTGCAGCGCAGCCTTTTGTCAGTCCAAACAGGCCAATGCCCGAATTGATCCTGTCAAACTATTTTGTCTGGCATTTCCTGCGAAGGTCCTTTTAGCTTCTTTTCATCCAATGCATGCTGGATACTAGAGCCACGTTTTCCCTTATTTTTTGTAGCGTCCAATTTAGTCAACGCTTCTGCTATTTGTAGTCGAAAATCAGCTGAATTAAGCTACTTTTCAGTGGACGCCTTAGCTTTAACTCGCTTGTATAAAAGCCAAGCATTGCTTACAGTTAAGTCTAGAAGGTGGTAAAAGACTCTAACTTGCCACCTTTGACTTCCAATGGAAATTTTGTACCTTCCTATAATGCTGTCAATCAGGTCGACGCCTTCCATATAGCTGTTATACTGCGACACAGAAAACGGACGTTCGATGACAATATGCTGTTTTTTTAGACGATCGAATCGACGTGCAGAATCCTTGGAAACAACTACGTTGTAACTACGTTGTTGTCCATCCATGATGTTAACGATATGTCAACTCCGTCATAATTTGTGACATATTCCAAACAGGTGCCACGTGGAATTTTCTTTCCATTTGAGAAATCATCCAACTAGCAATTTGGAATTATGTTCTTACTAATTGTACACAATGCCAAAATTCCGTCTTCAGCTTATAGTTTCAAGAGAGGCAAGGATGTAAAATAATTATCAAAATATGAGCGATAGTTTTGGTGCTTTGGTATTTCTCTGGCCAATCTCACAACGCAATTGAATGCAGCCCCAAGGTCAGGTTCTTGTGGCAATACGATGTTTTCTTTGCCTGTATCAAACTCGAATTTGTAGCAGAAGACAGAAATACCGCTTAGCAACCAAATCTTATATCCCCATTTATGAGGTTTGTTGGGTAAATACCTCTTCATTTGGTTTCGAGCTTTGGTAGAGCAGATTTGCTCATCAACGCACAGGAACTGCTCCATTGCTACTTTTCCGAAATTTGTGTTCAGTTTCTCTACAATTGGCCCTTCTTAATTAAAATTATATACAGTAAACAAATCACACAGCGAATCATATTAGATATGAAACAAGCCAAACATCAATGTTATTCACCAAGATCAGGCTGAAAATGCAATTAACAATTTTCAGTATTTTTTTATGTGTAAAGCTTGTTTGATGCATATCTGCAACAAAGCGAAATTTAGGATTTACTCAAATTCTAATGCGACAAACACAAAAACTCGACAATATATAAATATATATAATATTTACCTCTATATAAATGCAAATTGTTCAAACTATATAGCTTTTATTGTTATTAATATGTTAATGAGAAACTGCGCAACCAATTGAGTTTTCCACATTCACAAAATTATCGGGAAAAGTGATCAGCTGTTGAGTTATGGACATAATTTAGGGTTACCAAAAATTTTAATATAAAAAAGGAATGTTGCTGAACTGCATCAAATTCATGTTTGGCAATTTTATAATCCACACTGGAAAATAATTGTATTAATTCGGTATGATGCAGATCTGCATCACCACCATGTAAAGGGTTAACCAAAATATCGTTCTGCTTCTCACAAGAATACAATTTTATTTGAATTCTGGATTTTAAATAAATAAAAAATGTGACTCCAAACCGATTCTTGAATGATTTTTAAGTCACTTTTTTTACTGGATTTCCTTATTGAATATAATGGAATTCCAAAATTTCAGAATCATTTTCAAAATTCTTATTTTCACATTATTTGAATTAGGTTCACTCACAAAACTCTTTGACGTCGTGACACGTTCAAATTCACGTCACGGTTACACCTTTATTTTAAGCCATTTTACCTTATACTCGCGATCGATACATAAATTGTGAAATACCGATCCCTCATTTGCTAATTGCTAGCTGGGAAACTGCTAAATTGGCAGCACTGCTTCTGAGTCGTCAAATGTGGTCAAATAAGATATGAACCGAAAGGTATTTAAGGGTACTGTATACCTTCAGAAAATTTTTTTTTGGATTTTTTTTACATTTGCTTAAACGTTCTATTAGGATCTTATAAACATCCTGCAAAACTTTCAAGCTGATCCGAAACTCAGTTTTAAAGATATAAACAAAAACAATTATTTTTTCCGACCCTTTTATATGAAAATTGTTTTTATCGATCCTCGTATTTTTAGAAATTCGTATTTTTTTCCCTATTTTGGTCAAAAACTTTATAAATATTTATAAAATGTTCGATATTATGGAAAAAAAATTTTTGAAAAAAAAATTTTACTTGGAAATTTTTGGAGATTTTATTTTTTACCATGTCTTGACGCACTTTGACTCAAATTTCTGGAGAACTGCTTAACCGATTTTGATAATCTTTTTTTTCGGTGAAAGTTAAAACCCAAATGCACCAAATCCGATTTATACATTTATTAAAAACGATTTTTATTTCATCGAAAACAGATGTCGAATCTTTAAATGCGATTATCTCGGAACCACTTTTTCCAAAATGGTTGCAAAGATTTAAAGAGTACCTGTTGACCGATTTTCAAATTCTTTCCCTTAAATTACTCCTAATACCCACCATTCTGGTGTGAACTAGGATATTTTTGATCGGTCAACAAATAACGGAGCTAGGACCAATACAGTGGGAAAAAATAGTCGATTTTCGAAATTTTGACTTTGAAACCCCATAACTACGTCATTTATTGACCGATCCAAAATATCCTAGTTCACACCAGAATTACATTAATTCTTAACAAAACCCTGTCTTCAGTTTTCAATTCAGATCATCCGTTCTCAAAAAATTTTTGCAACCATGGGCCTATGTTTTAAATTTTTGGTTAACTTTGAACAGAAATACAACAACAACCCTAGGTACAACAACAACAACAAAAATTACTAAATTTAGTTTAACCGATTACCTATCCAATGAAAAAATCCGCTTCTTAATACCACTTATAGTTTTTGAGTAATCTAATTTTTTGTAAACCTTTAAAAAATGACACCTGAAGGTATACAGTACCCTTAAATTGTCGTAAACCATTGTTTTTAAATCGGTTAAAAAGTTTGAATGTAATGATTAAAAATATTTTTAATAAATAGATTTTTTTGCTTCAAACGGAATTTTTAAACGCATTGGAAAAAAATAGAGGCAAGCTAACTTCGGCTCGACCGAAGTTTATATACCCTTGGAGCTTGATATGTGCCTGACAGTTTGTATGGCAGCTATACTATATAGTGGTCCGATTTCGAAAAATTTTGGTGAAATGATGTGAAATCATTGAAAACTTATAAATACGGGCGTTGGGAGCTATAACATTGAAAACAAAAAATTTTTTCTCACTAAGACTTTTTTTCAGACCAAACTTTTGTATGGCAGCTATACTATATAGTTGTCCGATTTCGACATGGCTTGGTGAAATTATGTGAAATCATTAAAAACTTATAAATACGAGCGTTGGGAGCGATGGCATTGAAAACAAAAAAGTTTTTCTCACTAAAACTAGTTTTTCAACCGATCGTTCCTATGGCAGCTATATGCTATAGTCATCCGATCCGGCCGGTTCCGACAAATGTGCAGCGTATTTGTACCAAAAGACTTCGTGCGAAGTTTGGTTAAGATAGCTTTAAAACTGACGGAGGAGATAGCATAGAAACAGACGGACAGACGGACGGACAGACGGACGGACAGACGGACGGACAGACGGACGGACGGACAGACGGACATGGCTATATCAACTCAGCTCGTCATGCTGATCAAGAATATATATACTTTATGTGGTCGGAGATGCCTCCTTCTATGCGTTACAAACATCCGGACAATTTTAATATACCCTCTCCAAGGGTATAAATACTGAAAAATTTCAAAAAACTATATTTATATTTTTAACTTAAGAACCACACTTCTACGAAGAATACAAGCTATCGATAACCAAAATATATAAACAAATATAGGAGCTGTGAGCAATTCAGTGCTAAAAAATACTTTTGAGATTTTTTTAAAAAAAAATTTTTATTTGCTTCGACTTTTGTTCTGTTTATTGATGATTTTTTTCTGATCTAGCTATTCGCTCACTTCTAATATAGACCAAAAGACGAAAAAAATTCACTCCGCGGTTCAAACCCCCGAAACTTTTGTGGTTCGGGTTCACAGAGCTGGTTCACATGGGGTTTAGTAATAATTTAGACTTTCGCTAATTCAAAAAACACATACATAAATTGAAACAAACTTAGTGTCAATTTTCCTTCTTCCTTCTTGGTATTCGTAAGTTTATCTATGAGAAATCGACCCTTAATAATTTCATTCATATTTATATAGAAGTTTAGAGACTTGATAATATCATATTCGAGCTTCGATCATCGGGCGTTTTAGCTGGCTCCAGGTCACTAAATCATGGAGCATTAGAGTTCAAATTGACACAGCTTCTTAATTTTGAGTGGTAATAGGCGATAGGCCGCATTAAGTTCTTATTGTCCGTAAAGGAACTCACAGTGCTTAGAGCGAGACGGGTATATTTCCAAATGCACTCAGAAAGCGTAAGTGAGAGCAAACAGCTGACGAATTCCCAACCCATTAGTCTACTTGTTACTGTTAGTTTTATTTCTTTTGAAACAAAAGAGGATGGTCGACTGTACAGCTGTTACAAGAACCTCCCGGTTCTATCATTAGCAGACTTTGACTATCTTATGCAAATCGGCAGGGACAATTGCTATTACTGTTTGGGAATACTGAAGGCAGCACAATAGACTGATAATTGTGGTGCAAGAACAGCTTATTAAACAAATGCGTGCTAACAATGATAGTTTTTCAAAAACTTTAAAGCATAAAAATTGGATCTCATCAGATGATAAACTTAGTAAATAATTATTATTTTTATTTATTTATTATTCTTAGGACCGATTTCTCTTCTTCCAGATAGCTGTTATGTGTCAGATAAGATCATAGTTTACTCTGCTATTTGTAAGTTTATGTGATATATAACTCTATGTAGAAGATGAGAAATCGGCCCTTAAAGCTTTTTCTTATTAGTTCCCTTTGAATATTATACAATGAAGCTTTGTAAGCTTTTTTTATTCCATACAAATAACTGAAAATGGCAAACTTGACATTTATAGCAGCTAGAAAAAATGAAATAGATCTTGTTTTTACTTTTTTTTTGCTCCTGTTCAGGTTCGGGTTCAGGAAGAAAAAATTGTTCTGCTCCGGTTAAGGTTTGATTCGGACTTCCCGCAGCGCATAAATAGTAAAATTTAACTGTAACTTCCGTCACTTAAACCACTTTTCACTTTTTCCTAGGCAATTCAAAATGCAATTCTAAATTGCAATAAATCCAGTTTTTGCAAACATTTTTGGTTATTAAGTTTAAACTACTAACCCGTTTTGATGCTTTACACGATTATTGACAATTCAATTACCTATCGATTTATATCTCCTTTTCCTTCATCTGACGATTTTGAAGTGAGATATGGCTCAAATTTAATGTATTTAAAAAGCGCCATGAAAAATGTTTGAAATTGATTTTTTATTTCTTTGCGTTGCAAACTTCTGGGCAAAATTATAATACCATTTGCAAGGGTATAAAAAGCCATTAAAAAATTTTTGAAATTTATTTTTGATAATCTGTTTGGCTTGAAGTAAAGATAGTTCCAGTAGACATTGGTAATTTAGTTTTTTGTAAAATAGGGTAATTTTTAAGTGATAAGTCTTAGTACTCAGACAAACTAAATCGATTCCGATGGGATTTCGTGAATTTCCGACAGGCCTCTTACGTTCTGTCGAACTTAGACTAACTAAAATTTTCGTACCTGAGCATTGGAAAGCTCATGGCGCCGCTAACTTGACATGCACAGGCGCTTACTTGACAAACTGAATCAGCTGATTCCAGAGAAAATGGTTTGTAATTTTTTGGACGTCGATCCGACGGAATGTCCGCAGGAAAAGTTTGATTAAAATCATTTATGGGCGAAATTTGAAAACAATTCGATTCGTCGCCGTTCGCAGCAATTGGGCCTCTGTTACTCAACAACCGGTCAAATGGCCGCCTAGATCGTGCGATTTAACGCCTTTAGATTTTTTTATTTGGGGCTATGTTAAAGCTCATTTCTATACAGACAAGCCCGCTTCAATTGACGCATTGGAAGACAACATTGAAGCATTTATTCGTAATATACCGGCCGAAATTTGGAAAGAGTGTGCCAAAATTGGACTAAGCGGATGGACCATTTACGGTCAACATTTGCATGAAATAATCTTTAAACATTATATTATATGGACCGTACTATCGATTCCAATAAAGATTTCATGCATTTTTCTGAATTGTATGTGTTTTTTTTTAAACTTTCCTATAGCTCTTAAAAAATCACCCTTTATTTCAATGTTTAGGTTCTTATGGTTCCTTTCGGCTTAAAACATATTGGTACTCAAATAACTGGTATACAAGCACAACAAATTTTAAGTATCGGTTCCGGTGTTGGTTCTGAGTTTTTGGATTCATTTATTTTCGTTCTGGTTTCGTTTTGCCTTCCTGCTATTAAATCCCAAACATTGTGTGTGCAGAAAAAGCTTAAGTATTTGTGTTTAGAACACACACAGTAACCCCAAAGGACACCCCAAATTCGGTTCAAGGATTTCTATAAATCGGTTCGGAAAAGTTTTGTTCTCCAATTGTAATCAATTTGGAAACGATTCAATTCTTTTCTATGCCCAAAATGAGCCACATGTACAGCTTTAAGTTTGGCATTCCTGATGATTCATATCTCAAGATAACAAAATGGTTAATGGTGCATACTCACATACACATACACACACACACATACACCCAATACAATTGTGTGTACATATGCAGATTATTCCAAATGTATTTTCGTACATTTTTTTAAGAACGCGCAAAATAATTGTGCGCCTACACAGTTCAGATTGGGGCAACACGCAGTGTTCTTTCCATGTATATCATGTGGCTGATTTGGACAGGCAAGGCCAAACGAAAGTGCCAACGCACGGGGTCACTGCACACAAATCGAGATCACTGAGCGCACCTGCCTCTCCATCCTCAACCGTTTCACGTACATGCATAGATAAGCCAACCTCCCCACCTTGCCACCTTTCTTCCAGTTGGTGTTCTGTGTCGTTATACATTATTTGGAATGTGCGAAAAAAACGAGGAAAACACAAAGAAATGTGCAGAAAAACAAGAAGGCGTTTATTTTTAACACTAAATGCGCCGCAGAGGCGCACAGATATTTTCCAAAAAAAATTAACAAAATTTATACATGCAAATGCAAACTGAAACTTTTGATTTGAACTATTAAATTAAAGGGTCCTGGAGTCACATTAAGATCTTTAAGGTACGGTTTTATAGAACCGTCAGCCTATCTTGTGACTTTGCACTCACTTCATAGTGTATTTTAAGTAGTTCACTATACTAAGCCAACTTTTATTTACTATTAGCCATGTTCTCAATTCCACTTCCACAAACATTTTGTGATTTTAAACCAGTTTTAGTACTAAATTGGGACTCTAAATCACAAGGCTTTTGTTTTAGTGGAATTAAGAACAAGCCTATTTATCTCCATTCAAAATATTCCAGTGCAATTGGTTATTTGTTTTTGCTTAAGCTTTTCTACATAAAAGAATTCCGCACATTCTTCAGTTCTCCTCGTGTTGCATTTATTTCGTATGTCGCCGCCGTAGTGTTCGATATGCATTTGTATGTCTTTTTCCATGAAATGTTTCTTTCATAAATTTTATTAGACAAAATATGGAGGAGTCTATTTCTTCTGTATTTGTACAAGGTTTTGTCGTCCTACATACTTATTTCAGGTGAAGGGAATAGGAATAAAAGTGGTAATCTTCCATGCCCGTTTCCAATGCCAATACGTAGTTCGGTGTGTAGTCCAGTAGTTTCAGTATCCTTCTGCAGAAGTATTTGTACCATAGGTCTGCACTCCTTTGCAGGCTGCATTAAATAAATCCCACGTTGACTTAAGGCTTATCTCTATTTTGTTTACAAATTTCTTTGCTTCTTGTTTTCCAAAAGACAGCCGCGGTGTGAAGTTTATTCCCAAATATTTATACTCCAGTACTATATGGACTTTTTTAAAATACCAAGAAATAACTGTTGACATTTTTTCCTTGTCCAAAAATAACTGTTATATACGGAACTTTTGAGCAAAGAGTTAGAGATGAACTGTTCACATCGTCCCTTGAATAAATCGGTCTGCGCTCAGAGCACAACCAATTTTATTGTTTCCCTTTTGCTCTGCTCAATCGCAGATCGTTTGCCGTTGCGTGTGAGTGCGAGTGAGGCGTTCATTTGGGTTTCTGAGTCACAGAAGCCAAACACAAACAAAAACAAAAGCGTAAGTAAAAGTCGGCTTAAACCGACTTCAATATACCCGTTACTCATGAGGGAATCCTTAAGGATTCCTCGGTAGGATTCCTTGCATAATTTAACCATTATACAACCTACAAATAATGAAAGGAAATCCCTGTTAGATCACGCAGTCTTTTAATACTTCCTATACACATTTTGTGTATAAATCTAGTTGTCGTGCCATAAATTTCAATTCATTTTATCGGGCTTGTTCATCAAGAGATTGAACTTGACCAAGCCTGTTTATGCCCTTTTTTAAAGTCTTACAAAAATATGAATAAACAAGCATGCACATTAGACTGAACGTCCCTTATATGAAAAATATTTTTTTTGGAAATCTTTTGTTCCTCAATGCGCAAAAGAATTCTTAATAATTTCTAGTTACCATAAAGAAAATAGAATTCAAAATTTTAAGGTTTATAGCGTTTTGAACTACGCCGATCGAAGTCCTCTACTCCCGCGGCTCAGCATCAGATCCAATTCCATTGAAATTTCTCAAAGACACATATTGATCATTAAGTCTCCTTAAGCTTCTGCACACATTCTTTTCCTAGTTTCATGGTAAACCCGAATGATTTCAATTCCCCAGCGTACACGCTGTCCCTTAATTAGTATTTTTGTCATCATATATTTTGCCGAAGAACCGCTAAGGCATCTATTTTAGATGATTGCCTTGCTAAATCCAGCTCTGCCCGCAACGCCCCAGTCAAATAAATGCTGTTTCAATCCTTTACATCCAGCATTTTGATTTGAAAATTCAACAACAATGTTTGGCATCTCAAAGGTTACTTCTACGAAAAAGTAAAATGAAAAAGGGAAAACTGAAATTTAATCCAGCAACTTTAAGCCCACGGCGCCAGTATATCATTATGGTAACTAGAAATTATTACGAATTTTTTGCGTCCTGAGGAACAGAACATTTCAAAAAAAAATTCCCATATGATTATGTTCAGAATAATGCACATATTTATGTAGGGGAGAATGGGGGTTCTGAGCCGCTGGGGGTTGTGAGCCACTCGAATATTGGCCACAAAAAAAAATAAATTTAAACTTTTTGTTTATGTCAAGTGTTTCCCTTCTTACTATCTAACTTTTGGCTAGCAACCGATCAGTCAACACGTTCTTTAAGTTTGAGAACCAGAACTCGACTTCTTTAAAAAAAAAAAGTTTTTTTTTCATTTTTGACTTGTGAATATTATACAAAATTTCTTTCGTAATGCCAAAAGTAAGTATGAGGGAAATATCTTTGGTCATTTGCCTTTTTAATAGAATTATGTTTTTTTTTTAAATAATTTTTTTTTTGTTATGTGACGTCACCAAAAAAGTGAGATATGGGGGGTTGTGAGCCACTTTGGAAAAATGTTGGTTTTGACTTCCAAAGAGGATATTGCAATGATACGCAATAAAACAGGAAAAACTCTCCAAAGAAGTTAAAAACCCATTAAAAAAAGCAAACAAAAGAACAGCCACCAGCAAAAAGTGCTCCTATATAAAAGAAAACAAGCCTGATGCCGTCAATCAATTTTCACTCTTCATTGATATTTCTTAATTCAGAATATGAAAAAAAAAATTTTACTTTTTTCATTTAATAAAGAATATTTGCTTAAAAACACGAATTTTGAACTTTTAGATGGGTGGCTCACAACCCCACACAAATTTTTGAAATTTCAAAAAGTCACTTTTTTTTTCAATATCAAATAAAAAAACACCCCAAATTTTTTTTTTAAAACTAGTGATGAGGAAAGTTTCGTGCATCTTTTACCTAAAATACAAAATTTACAGAATGAAAATATATTGATTTTTGGCTAAGTTATGTTCGAAAAACAAAACTATGATCACAACCCCCCACTCTCCCCTACAATACCAGAACATTTAATGTGCATCACGATGTAAATATCCACAATAAAATAAAAAAAATTCCCAGAATTTAGTAGGTAATCATTTAAACTTACATTTATCTTTTTTAAAAATAAGCCATACTTTGCTTTTAAGTTAACTTTTGTAACTGTTCAGTTGCCACTGGTCCTTACAACCAGGTCTGCTAACCTCATAAAAATCGACAGAGGTTTGCTCCGGGTTCGAACCCTCGAAACTTTTTTGGGTTCGGGTTCACGGAGCGGGTTAACAAGGTCGTTGAACCTAGGTTCGGGAAAAATTTTTTTTAAGGAAACATGTATGTAAATTCCAGGTTCCAAGTCAACAAATTTACTCTGCTTTAACTAACTTTTAAACCAAGACGCCATAAAAGGGGATGATCCACTGTACAGCTGTTTCAATAACTTTGCGGTTTTATCATCAGCAGCCCCTGCCCATCTTTTGCAAGTTGTCTGGGGCCATCTCATGCCAGCATTGCTTTGACTGTTTGGGAATTCTAAAGGCAATACAAGTGCAAAACAAACAGCTCCAAATTGACAGAAGGCGTTGGGTATGCCCCTTTAGGCCTTTCTGAATTATTAAGCTCCCCTCAGTTAACGCACTGTATAAATTTTTCATTAGTGTGTCTTCCAGCAATCTTTCATTATTACATTATTAAACAAAAATATATGATTAGAAAAAGTGCACTAGACTGATTCTTTAAAAATTGTAAAATTCTTTAAGCCTCATACGCAGAACGACAATTAGAAACACCTTGGCTTTGCTTTGATGGTCATGTGCGGTTAAAAGGTGTTTCTATTCATGTGAAATACTGTAAGAATGAAAATTGTTCCAATACCTTAAAGAATTAAGAATCATTAATTGTTTTATTTACCATTTTTTAAGCTTTTACTTATTAGTTCAGTTTTAATATTATAAAATTTTTCTTTGCCAGCTTTTTATCCAATGATTTAAAATTGTTGGAAATGACAATTAGCAGCTTGAAAAAATGTAATAGAACATCTTTTTTGAACCGAACCCTTTTCAACTATTTTTGGCTCCGGTTCAGGTTCGGGTTCGGGAAGAAAAAAAATTGTCTGCTCCGGTTCAGGTTCGGTTCGGACTTTCCAAAAATTCCAGAGTCTCCGGCTCCGGAGCGGTTCAACTCCGAACCGGTTTGCAGCCCTGCTTACAACTTTATTGCATCTGTGCATCTTTTTTAAACTTTTAAACATTTTGCTTCACATGTCCAGAGCACAAGCAACGGCTATTCGCAACAGTGTGACTGAACGCTAAAAACAAAAATAACACCGAAAAACATTACTACAAAATATTCGATTTCCGATATATGTAAAATTGGGCCATACAGCCACCGAAGGGGCCAAACCAAGCTTCTCTCAATCTCTTCGTGTGTGGTCTTTAAATTTTTTCGCACAAAAGAAATGGACCTACAGTTTAATCGCCTCGAAAAAATATGAGATACTGATATTCGCCATTTTGGGCAAAAAGATTGATACTTCGATAAATCGATAATATTTTCGTCATTCGTACTCTGACCCAGTCCATAGTGCGCTCTCCGTATGTTCGTATATCGTGCTGTCCTTGTCGAAATTCTCAACCTGTGTAATTTATAAATAAGTAAGCTTCTTGAAAACTTCTTCGGAAGAGTTTTGTAACGTTTCTACTTGCTTCTTGTCAATGAAAGGATGATAACTTTTCAGATATGATAATTAAAAGCAAGTTGACTCGAATCACTCTAGAAAATAAATTTTTTGTTGTATTGTTGCTTTTTTTATTAAGCAAGTACAACTGTAATTAACTGCCCAAAATAAAGTAGTAGTTTATCGCTGATGGTTTTGAAGCACAAGAAGGGCGACGTGACATTGAGTGGCGTCAATGTAAGTTCAACTGTTTAAAGCATAACGAGGCCCGCAGCCTCTTTACATAGACTCCTTATACTTCGCATGCCCGCAGAAAACTTAAGACAAAACATGCGGCAGGTCATTAACATCTATTGAAAAAGGCAAAGCTTCCAGAATATCGCCCATCATTCACATATGAGATTTCATCAGTTTGGACTTACTTTGTGACTAACCATATCAAATGCTTCACGTTGGCCCAATTCTTTTCATACAGATTAACAATTACCCATTCCTCTCCTCTACTTTCCCCTCAGGTGCCGCCAACAATCCTGCCATCAGTACTTTGGACTTTAGTAGCATTACCGTGCCGGGCACAAGTGCAACCACCAGCGGCGGCAGCCCACCCCGTGCCCAAAACTCCAGCCAATTGGCTGGCGTTGCCAGCAACAGTCTGCTCCAGCAGCAACAGCTTCAGCAGAATCTCACAGACATGCCCATGACCGATGAGTTTAATGTCAATTTTGATGACGATCCGGCCACGGTGCGACAAATGTTCCTCTCCAGTCCAGAGACTTTGGCTCTGTTGCGTCAATACAATGCACGGTTAGCCGAGGCCCTGGACTCGGGTGATCCGGACACATTTGCCCGGGTGTTGCGGGAACACATTACGGAGCGAAAGCGTCGCAATGATCAGCGTATGCGTATGCTGAATGCAGATCCTTTCGATGAGGAAACCCAGCGACTGATTGCCGAGGAAATTAAGCAAAAGAATATACAGGACAATATGGCGGCAGCCATTGAGTATAATCCGGAAATCTTTGGCATGGTTACCATGCTGTAAGTATTAAACTGTCCAGTCAAAGTACTGGACTTCCATCTGATTTGAATTCTCGTTTTAGTTACATCAATTGCAAGGTAAACGGTATACCAGTCAAGGCTTTTGTGGACTCTGGAGCACAGACAACTATTATGAGCAAGGACTGTGCCGAGAGGTGTCATGTGAATCGATTAATTGACACACGCTGGAATGGTGTGGCCAAGGGTGTGGGTACACAGCCCATACTGGGACGAATACACATGGTTCAGTTGCAGATTGAGAATGATCATTTAACGTCCAGCTTTACGGTGCTGGGACAGCAGCCCATGGACATGTTGCTGGGTTTGGATATGCTTAAAAGACATCAGGTGGGTGGTTTAGGTTAAATCATTAAGATCCACTTTTTATTCATCTCTTTTGTTGCAGTGCCTCATCGACTTGCAACGAAATCTTCTTATAATTGGCACCACCGGCACCACGACACCATTTCTGCCCGAAAGCGAACTGCCTGCCAGCGCCCGTCTCACCGGCAATCCAGAGGATCAAACCGAACAGCAGGCCATTAACGATGCAATTGAGCAAAGCAAGCGGGAGGGTGGAGGTGGCGGTGGCGCTTCCACAAGCCAAGCGAATACCATTCAACTGTCCGATGGTTTTACCGAACAAGATGTAAGCGATCTCATGGCACTGGGTTATCCACGCAGCGATGTACTCACCGTGCTAAGACTATGCGGTGGCAATAAACAGGTGGCCAGTTCGGTTTTACTCAGCCGTGGCGGTGGTCTAAGCTGAACTCAGCCGGGACGCCGCCTCCTCAACCACCACCACCTACTTGTCTCTGTTCACTCTCTCTCTCTCTGCTCTGGGATCAATACGAAATACATATTTAAGAACTGGAATACTCCGAGCAATCTACACACAAGAAATAGCCTGTGGCAAATATAATTTAGTGAAATTTTTTGCAAAACATTTTTATACCGTTAAAAGATGTACAATATATATAGTTAATAAGGGGCGCCACCCCACAAAAGCTCTAAAGAATCGTGTAAGAGAAAAGGTTTAAGGTAAATGGAAGTTTATTTGAAATTGTTTAACTATATAAATATATACAGATGCTGGCCAATCATTTCATTTGTAATGGGAAAAAAATTGCATGAGAAAACTGATTTTCTTTTTTTCCAAAATAAATTCTTAATTTATGCCTTGTTTTTGCCATTTTCCCGAATTTTAACAACAAAATTGTAAAAAAAAATGTTAAATTTGTTACCTCTCGCTTTACTCCATTTTCAGTTTCTGAATCAAATTGTAATTACCCCCAAAAAATTGATGAAAAATTGTCATAGAATTTTAAGTTGAAACAAAATTGTTTTTAGTTTTAATTACCCAAAAAAAAAATACGTAATGGAATTCGGTATGAAATTTTATTTAAATTATCCACCAAAAGAAAAATTGTATATTTTAATTTACCCAAAAAAAATTCGTAATGAAATTTGTAATTACGCAAATAAATCGTATTGGTAATGGTAATTGTAAACGTAATTCTTAATTACCCACACAATTGTAATGGTTATGGGAAAGCAATAATTTGTTTATAGGTTTGGAATGCCAATTGATGAAAATTATTACGTTTTTTCCAGGGAATCAAACCAGCAGAACCGTGTACCGAAAAGAACCGACTAAATTTCAGAACCGGAATTTATAAATTTTTATACCCGTTACTTGTAGAGTAAAAAAGGGTATACTAAAGTTGTGCAAATGTATGTAACAGGCAGAAGGAATCATTTCCATCAACAGCCGAGTCGATATAGACATGTCCGTCTGTCCGTCTTTCCGTCTGTCTGTATGAACACCTAGATCTCAGAGATGGTACGAGATAGAGGTTTGACATGTATGGGAAAAATGCTTCTTTTATCTGCACGCAGATCAAGTTTGTTTCAAATTTTGGCCACGCCACCTCCCGCCCCCGCAATTTGGAAAAAACGTTATATCTCCTACATTTTTGAAGATAGACGTTTCGTTACTTCTAGAGATAGTTAGTAACTAGCAAAATGAATCGATTTGCTGAAGAAATGTTAAAGATCGGATGAACGGTTTTCAAGTTATGAGCAAAAAAGTGATCCAAGCCCCCTCCCACCGTAAAAAATTGTTGCATACTTTTCGGATAGTCACCCTTAGGAACGCAGGAACACTGTTAAACATGTTTTTTCATGAGTAACGGGTATATCGAAGTCGGTTAGAGCCGACTTTAACTTACGCTCTCGTTTTTATACCCTGTTCCCATTAAAAATGGGAAAAAGGGGATCATGAAGTTGTGCAAATGTATGTAAGAGGGAGAAGGAAGCACCTCCGACCCCATAAAGTATATATATTCTTGATCAGCATCAACAGCCGAGTCGATTTAGCCATGTCCGTCTGTCCTTCTGTCTGTCTGTATGAACGCGTCGATCTCAGAGACTGTAATATATAGGGCCACAAGTTTTGGCATGTATTTAGGTGTATATTGTACCCAGATCGAGTTTGTTTCAGATTCTTTAAACAGCGAAAATCTGTTTTTTATCTGTATAAACGCGTAGATCTCACAGACTATAGGAGTTAGAGCCACAAATTTTTGCATGTCTGTAGGTGTACACCTTACCCCCATAAAGTTTGCTCCAGGTTTGTCAAATTCCTGCTCCATCTTCTTCTAACCGCGAAAAACTGTCAGAGCTACAATTTTTAAGTTTGAACCTCGTGCCTTAATATATACATAGTGAGGCCCAACATCTATCTATTCTGTGTACCACAATGAGATCCGAGCAAAAACACCGAAGATATGTACATAAGTGCGCCTGCCCATTTATTGAAATAAATGGAATTTAAAGCTAAAGAAACCACATTACTTGGGACAGGGTATTTTGCTGTCGGGGCACTCGACCGCAACACTCTTACTTGTTTTTATAAATTTTTAAAAATTTTCACTTATAACATTTCTTCTATAATATGAAGCCATCTCTATGTAAATCGCCAGGTTATTCCATCCCATCCTCCCATTCAGGGCAATAAGCACCTCTTCTTCATCTGAGTTTTAAACTAAAAAGTAAGTGTCGCGTAGCCACTACCATTTGATTACCAGTTTGTTTAATGGCAGCTATATGACATATTCATCAGATTTGGGTATTTTCCATTTTCTTAAATTTTCAGTGTAACCATCATTAGATTTCTTACAAACACCTTAACACCATTATATCGACATAATCGGGGGTGTCACAGAAATCTCTAGAGATTTTTGCCTTGGTTGGTTTGCAAATCGCTCGAAAAATTCGTCGGTGTCCCAGAACTTCAAGAGATTTCATTTTCTTATTTGAAAATCGAGTTGGAAGGTTTGTGTCCATGCTTATGGTATTTTTCTCTCAAATCTATAAATTAATTAAATTCAATTAATTAAATTGAATTTGAATTCATCAGGGATGAAGTCGATTATTTTTTATCGTTTTTTTTTCCACTGATTAAGTAGCCTTCGATTTATAATTCGATTACAAGTTGACGTTGAAGTGGAAAAAATAATCTTTCGTCAGTCGTTGAAAATAAATCAAGCAATACGGACTCAGCTCCTTGATTGGGAATAATAACAGAAAGACATCGGAAACAGCAATTTATATATGGCTAAGGCAAGTTTGGATTTATCCACTTTTAACGGCGTGTTTGTAGGCCATGAGTGCAGTGGGAAGACCACTTTATTAAGCGGGACATAAGCGGAGAATAGGAGACGAAATGTGTGGGGTTACTACATTCAGGGCCAGTGTCCGGTTACATGATGATGATGGCATTATGAGCTCTCACACTGGCCCTGAATGAAGTGGTACTCTCTTCTACTTCTTCTCAAATTCCCTGCTAATGTGCCGCCTAATGAAAGTGGTCTTCCCAGAGTTGCCATCGTTAGCAAAAACGCCGTTGAAAGTGGGCATATCCAGACTCACCCGAGCCAAATAAATTGTAGTTTCCGATGTCTTTCTGTTGTTATTTTCAACCAACGAGCCGAGTCCGTATTGTTTGATTTATTTTCAACGACTGACAGCAGCTTTAACCACGGGGCATATCCTGACTTTTCTGTCCTGCTGACCACCAAACTTCTCTTGGCCGATTGTGTCCCAGATGTGTCCAACTGACAGCTGGATTTGCAAGAATATATCCAGAGTGCTGTGCGGCTGCAAGATGAAGGAAGATAAGCCACATCCATTCACTACCCGGACATTTTGGCGAAACCTAGTTACAACTTCAAGAAGCCATTCCTTTGTCTGGATTGCAAATTGGTCGGTGGTCCCAAACTGGAGTTTGTTGTCGTGCCCGCCCTTCTGCTGCAAGTCAATATCGAAATACAGAAGGCTCAGAGGAACGCATTGCCCAATGCTGATGACGATCTATAAACAACACCAAATACAACGAATTAAATAAATTTATACCTGTTATATTTTTAAAATTGGTACTTTCTCTGGGGGGGATTCGAAACCAATTTTTGTTTGTATGTGAACCTAAATCTCAGGAACTAGACGAGCTAGAGGCGCCCAGAGGCAGCACAAATTAAAGGAATGCAATTGAGATTAGAGTTCCCCAGGCATAGCCTCTGGGGGTCGAACACATTTGCTAATTCACATGAATTAAACCCTGAATGCTTTATGAAGTCATTAATCACCGAGCGTCTCATTTGTCTCATTTCGCATTTGGCTATTTTCCGCTAAAAAGCTAGAATTACTATCGATATGTTATCGAACTGCCAAGCTATTTCGTTTCGACCACTTTCCCCAAACACAAATTCTCAAAATTTTTAATGAAATCTTTGGTTCGCTGGCTTCTTTTCACCGCACAAATCTCCGTGGTTTATCCCAATGTTCTTCACAAGAATGCGGTACTCCAAAATGAACTCTTAATCAATTTGAAGATCCTTTTCAAACGCTTCATTAAAGGCCAATCCTTGCCCAATTTTCCTGAGCCATTGAACTTCTCTTGGCTGAACAAGTCCCAGTTGTGACCTCGTGTGTCTTCTAGAAGAACTTGCCCAACTGGCAGCGGGATTAGGTGCGAGTAGAAGGGAATCTATCTACAGCAGGGTTTCCCAACACACAATGAAGTGTGACTTCGGCAAGTAAGTTCGTGCTCCCGGGGGGCTATCGCTGGTTTCACTGCTCGAACATTTTGGCGAAACCTAGTTACAACTTGAAGAATCCATTTCCTTGTCTGGATTTCAAATTGGTCGGTGATCCCAAACTGGAGTTTTGCTGGCTCAGACGATCTATAAACAAATCCAAAAACAACGAATTAAATAAATTTAAATTATATTTGTAAAATTTTCGTTTTTCTCTGTCTTCAAAACAAACACCATAAATTGGATTGGGTACAAAACTCTTGCATCTGCATCTTTCGACTTATTCTTCGTCTTTATTTTTTTGTTTTTTAAATTAATTATATAAAATTTATAAAAGCCGAAATGCTTCCCACACAACACACACGCACACACACACACGTGTACGTGCACTTATATATCTACATACATTAGTCGGGTGTATGTCTGATGCAATTGTTCAGTTGTTGTTGTCGTTTCTCTACTCTTCTATATCTTCTTCATCATCCTCCTCGTCGTCATCATTATTGTGGGCACGCGTTGAGTTCTTGTGATTAAATTCCTTATCAGGATCAAATTGCATACCCTCTTGATCGGCTGCATCCTCCTCATCATCATCGCCAGCCACCTGGGCATTCTCTGCTTCGGCACGCTCCAGGCGTCTGGCCAAATCGGCCTCATCAATGGCCGTGACCAGTTTGGGTGCCATAATCACCTTGAATTCACCCTCGTACTCATGAATTCGGGCACAAATCTTCTCTATGGCCACCTCCAAAGCCTTGAGTCCATCCATTTTCTTGGTGGTGGCTGTGGTCATCACATAGCTGAGGGAAATAAAAAGGATTAGTTTCTTAGGTACATAAAAACGGTGCTCTAATCAACTTACAGTGGCGGAGCAATCAAATTGATGCGTATGGGCAGCTCTTCGGTGCTCAATTCCAGGCCCTTGGTTAGCGAATCCTTAACGGCATCAATGCCTTCATAGCCATAGCAGGAGCACTCAATATCCGCGCGTATTTTCACCGTGGGCGACACCAACTTGCGCTTAATGTTGCTCAGCAACACCTCCTTGGTCTCGGCATCCAAATTGCATTCGTCAAACACGGAGGGATCCGTCACCGACTGCTTGAAAATGTCATAGGCCACCGTTTTGCTATTGTATTTCTTTTCGAAATACCAGGCCGTCTTCTGGTACAGCTCCTCCAGCTTCTCGCTGCTGTCGTAGCCCAAAATGTCGGCCACATGACGCAACAGCGAATTGATGGCCTTAGCCTTGGCAAAACGCTCCGTACACTTCTCCACATCCTCGGGCGAGACACGACGCTTGGACAGATCAATGTAGCCCTTCTCCTTATCGACACGAATGACCACAACGGGTTCCGTTTTGCCCACACGAATCAGTTTGTTAATGGAACGGATGCGACGACGTGACAATTCGGAGAGTAGAATCATGCCCTCAATGTTATTGTATTCCAGCAGGTGGACGTAAGCGCCCATTTCGGCAATGGACAGCACATTGACCATGACGACATCCTCGATCTCCGGATATTTCTCATTGTAAAAGCGTGATGTGAGCGCCATTGTTGTTGTGGTTCAAATTCGTGCGGGGAATCCTTTGGTAATCCAGACGAAGATGAGGATATGCAAAAACTAAACCAAAAAAAGTGAAAACTTCGTTTGGAAGGCAGCAAAAAACGTGTACAATTTTGCCGAAAGACCAGGGCGTAAAGAAAAGTGTGACCGCAGTGGGCCAACGAAAAAATGCATCAAAATGGCAACAGTTATTAGAGATGGACGTGAGTCAAGCTTAAAACTTTTTCACTAAGGCCCGATTTCTGTTCTCCCAGATAGCTGCTATGTGTCAGATAGTCACAGATTTGCAAATAGCTCTATGTAGAAGATGTGAAATCGGCCCTAAATCAAAGCACCACGAAAAAACAGCTTTATAAATATTCCTAAAACATAGCATTGGGACAATTTAAAATTTTTTTTTAGGAAAATTTGACTAAATAGCCATGATTGCAGATTTGGCTGGACCTAAAACATTGTCTTTGGTTCCATTCTTTAATAACTAACAATTTAGACAAATTTTGATTAAAAATGTTTTAAATTATTTGCTTCTTAGATGAATTATTACATATTAAAGTATTTTTTGTAGCCCCTAGTTAAGGAATGACTGGGTCATCAAATATATATATTGCGTAAGTTTGTAAATTCAGGCTAAATTTTTAAGAAAAATTAATAATTTTCCTATGGTAGCCCTGACTCTTTGGTTTTCTTGCCTATGGTCACACTGTTTAAGTCACTCTCCCTCTCTCTTTCTTTCTCTCTCTCTGTGTGTTTGCGTGTGTGTGTGTGAGCAGTGTTTTTTATGTGCCGCCGAAAAAAATCGAATTTATAAAAAGTTGGCAACAAAAACCACTTTTTACCAAATTGTTTAGTTTACAAATTGCATTTTGTATTTGCCGTGTGTGAGATAAGATCGCCACAAGGGCTCGAGGTGAGATCAAAAAAGAGAGAGCCAAACAAATCAGTTCACTGCCGCCCGCGTGTGCATGTGTAAATGAATGAAGTTGCTCTGCCTCTGTGTGTGTGTGTGTGTGAGTGTTGATTGTGATTAAGTGCAGCCAGCCAATTCTGCTCCGGAAAATAATCATTCAACAGTAGTATTAAAACAACGGCTGTGTCAGCAGGACGCCCACACCTCCTTCCCCCCATCCATAAAGCATTTTACAATATATTTATCGTTAAGCCAAGCATAGCAATTAACCAACTTAACATCCAACACCCACAACAACAACAACAAAAACCAAACAGCAGAAGCGGCCGCACCAGCAGCAGCAGCAGCAACCGTGGACAGTTATTTCAGTTCCAGGCCACACTGCCAGCAGAATGGATAGCAAGGGACGGAATGTCATTGTTTGTGATAACGGTACAGGGGTAAGTACATACAAATACAAGAAGTGACATACATTTGTAGGCTAAGCAGTGCTTTGCGGGAGTCATATTTGCAATTGTTGTTGTTGCTCTTCTTTGGCTGCATTTGGTTTACATGAAGCTGCCGCCTTCTTCTTCTTCTTTGAGTTTTTAGTCATAGTTACAGCCAGCGATCGTGTGTATTACTCACCAACTCAAAAAAAGTTACGCATACATTAACGCACTCACTCACACACACACACATACAGACAGGCACAAACACGCCCAAATTGCCAAAAGAGCGGCACCAACAAGAACAACAACAAACCATTTTCAACCTTATTTTCTTATCGCAGCTCCGGAATTTTGTTGTTGTTATTCTTGCATACCTTGTGCCGCTTGTGATTACGCTTCGGTTTCGATTATCGATATCCAGACTAAACAAACTACAGTGAATATTGGCTATAGGCGAATGATATAGGTTTTAGCTGTTGGTTCAAAAATGCACTTAATTAACCGAATGTAATAAATCAAACTGTCATATTTCTAGCCGGCGGCTACTTGTTCCACTGTCTATGACTAATCAATTTGAAAAAGTGGATGTTACCTTGTTCCACGGACAAATGTTGAATAGCTGATTGTATAGCTCTAGCTCTGCTTTCTCCTGGTAGTCTTTTCCTGTTATAGCCAGTTTAGGGAATTCATTAAAATGAAATATGGTGACAATAGAAAGAAAGAAAGTCAGTTTTCCCATAAAAGAATCCATAATCTTATACCATCATGGATACGCCCTTCATACAGCGGCAATTCGATCGAAAATATAGACTTTTAGCGGGAAAAAAGCTAAAAACTGTGACAGATCCAAAAAATTACATCTGGAATGTGCCCAAAGAACAAGGTTGTATTATTAATCAGGCCTGTTCCCGATTTCGATTTCGATTAAATCATTTGGAATCGGAATTTATAGCTGTTCCCGTTTCCGAAAAACGATCAAATTATTCGGTTTCAAAAGACTTGCCTTTGGGTGAGTGAAATAAAAAGTAATTGACAATTTTCTTGTCAACGATAATACTTTTTATCTATGAAATATTTTGAAGTCAAAAAGTTATATATTGAGAAGATTTTAAAGTAACCATAATAATTTTGGGCATTCAATTTGATTTAAAATTAATTTTTTCAAAGCTGTACCCAAGAAATTGCATGAAGACGAAAGCAAAACGATCGAAATGAAACCGAGCTGTTCGCAATTCCGCATTAGAGCATGCGCAGTGTTGATCGAAATTGTCCATGTTACCATTCAGCTGAAATTCAGCTTATTCATAGTTCGAAAACGATTCGAACTTTCATTCGAAAAGAAAATCGATTTCTATTTCACTCGGAAAGGAACACATTAAATGAAAACGATTCGGAACTACAATCGTTTTACTTTTTAAATCCACTCGGAAATGGGAACAGACCTGATTATTATTACTATTTTTTGTTGTCCTATATTACCCACTGAGCTTACAAAGGTCAAGATTTTCGATGGTTCCATGTTGTTTGTGTGTCCTCTTAACCCTCGCCTCTAGACGGGCAAAGTTCAAAACACCGTTATTCGCTTTCCTCATTAATTTTTGTCTTCGTTTTGCGTTTTTCTAATTCGGGGAAGTCCCAAAATTTAGTTCGTTGCGTTTGCAATACATGCCAAAGCTTGCGTCAGCTGTAGAGGTTTACGCCGATAGCTTGGGTGTCGGCGGCGGCGTAGGGGGTCAAGAAAAATCGGCGGCGGCGGCGTAGAGTTAAGAAAGAACCGGCGGCGGCGGCGGCAGATAAGCCGTCGAATTTGTCGGCGGCCGGCGGCGTACACAGTAACAAAAAAAAATTTGTTTAATAAAATATATAGCAATTTGTATCATGTCTAAGTTTATATAATTTTCTGAAAGATTTCTTCATTTCTTCAATTTTTATTTATTTTCTTTATTAAACTTAAACTTAAGCTCTTTATCCAATAATTAAATTTCAAGAAATTAAAATCAAATTAACGCTTTTTTTCTGAGATCATTGATTATGTTCTAGAGATGACACATTGGGAAATGGAGCTGAGACAATATCGATTCTTTTATTCGATTACTTAAAAGCATCTAAAAAAAAGGAGTGAGTGTCGTTAACACTCTCGAGGCTTTGATGTGAAACATGATGCTTAGCTTAATGGTATATAAATTAGCAAGAGCACTCTTTCGAAAGAAGAAAACTAACAGAGAGTTGAAATACCAGCAACAAGATCACTTTTATTAATTTTATTATTGTGCTGATCCGTAGATAAATGATGATGTTTCACTCAAAGTGAGATTGCAGATCCCAACCAGAGCCCACGCGGATCCCTCCCAGATACTACCCACATCCCACCCATATCCCACCTAGATCTCACCCAGATCCCTCCCAGAAACTACCTTGATCCCACAAATGTCATACCCAGATTCAACCAAGATATCACCCAGACCCACCCAAATCTAACCTACCTAGATCCAACCCAGGTTACACCCAGATCTCACCCGAATCCCACCCAGATCCCAACCATATCCCATCCATTTCCTACTACGATTCTACCCTGATCCCATTCATATCCCACCCAGTTCCTACTTGAATCCCACCCAGATCCCACTCAGATCCCATCCAGAACCCAACCAGATCCCGACCAGATCCCTTCCAGATACCACCCAGATCCCACCCAGATCCTACCCAGATCCCACCCAGATCTCACCCAGATCCCTCCCAGACCCCACTCAGATCCCTCCCAGATCACGCCCAGATCTCACCCAGATCCCTTCCAGACCCCACTCAGATCCCGATCAGATTCCTCCCAGATCCCTTCCAGATCCCGCCCAGATCCCACCCAGATCCCTTCCAGATACCGCCCAAATTCCAACCCAGATCCCACCCAAATCCCATCTAGAACCCAACCAGATCCCACCCAGATCCCAACCAGATCCCAACCAGATCCCTTCCAGATCCCACCCTGTTCCCACCCAGATCCCTTACAGCTCCCACCCTGTTCCCACCCAGAACCCACCCAGTTGCCCCTCTACAGCATCTTTCCTACCTCTTCTCTTCCCCCTCTAACCATTGTCTTGTGTTTGGGTGTGTCTTTGCCGGAAAAATCCGCAAAACAACAACATAAAATATGAACGACGTCAGCGTCACGTGACGCTGAAATCAAATTTTACTCCTACTAAAATCGTCCGTACTGAAATTAAAGATGTTTCACATCAAAAATAGAGGTAGCCTACCTTCGGCTCGACCGAAGTTTAAATACCCTTGGAGCTTGATATATGGCTGACAGTTTGTTGTGATGTGACGACAAATCTTGTTAAAATTATGTAAAATCATTGAAAACTTATAAATACGAGAGTTGGGAGCGATAATATTAAAAACAAAAACATTTAACTCACTAAGACTTTTTTTCAGACCTAACTATTGTATGACAGCTATACTATACACATGTCTATATCGACTCGGCTGTTGATACTGATGAAGAATATATATACCTTATATGGTCGGAAATGATTCCTTCTGCCCTAGTACTCTACGAGTAACGGGTATAAAAATGCTATGGCGCCGAACGCCGCCGCCGCCGATATTTTCGTGATTCAGCGGCGGCGTGTTAAAAAAGACAAAAATCGGCGGCGTGGCGCGGCGGCGTAAATGTCTAGTCAGCTCATGCAGTCGTTTGAAGTTGAAAATTTGTGCAGTTCCGACGCCATAATTATTTTGTAAAAAATATTTTACAAAACATTCTAAAAAGTTCTCCTCTGGATACAAAATTATTGCCATTTTGGTATGTTCTCTTTGCCGCTTCTTGTATATCTCAAATCCCGGGGAATATTTTCTTTGGGAACTATTCGCTTGAGTCGCATTTCAAAAATTGTAAGCTGCCAAATAACAGCGACCTCAAGAAATCCACTGAATTTTGTGGATCAGCATCAGGAGTCGAAAAGTGTTTGACGATTTGGAAGGACAATAAAGCTGTGTGACTTGTTTCGACTTCGCGTACGGTTGTCTTTTTCTTTGCTTCTTGGTTTCAATCAAGGTAAACGAACAGACGTTATTTTTACCGATTTTAGTAAGGCTTTCGACCAAGGCTGCAAACCTCAAAAATGTTGCAGAAGGTTCGGTCCGGGCGTTCGAACCTGTTATAAAGTCTAAGGTTCGTTTCGCGGACCGGTTCCTAAGACCCTTGAACCGAAGGTTTTGGTTCGAACCTCGGTTCGCTTGATCATTGATTATTTCTTAAAATAATTTTTTTTATATCTATTAGCCCCTTATCACTTGCATAATTTCTTATTATTTTAATTTCTTAAAAGTTTGCCGTTTCCATTTTTTGACAAATTATTTCTGATGACAATTTCTGCTTCCAGAGAGTAGAGAGTACTTTTTTATAAAGTACTCCTTCGTGAGGAATGCAAGGTCGTATGAAAGAAATGATATAATTTTCTTCATTTCTTTGGGGGAAATAGCCTATATAATGTAATTTAAATTATAAAATTTATCAGCTGATTTTGCGTCGCGTGTGTGTGTTAAGCCACTCGAGAGCGCGCTCATGTAGCACATGTTGTTGCAAAAGAGAGCAGTATGAGGTCGTATGTTATCGAAGTGATGACGTCGCTGCCGTAGGTCGGAGTTGTATACACAATAAATAAAACCGTGCCGAACTCTGATTTAAGTTAATAAGCATTATATCTTCTAGAGGCTGTTCATCTATACTAGCTCTTAGATCAGAAAGAACAAACTAAAGTGTTAAAAAGGATTGTTCAACTGATACCTAAGTTGTTGCAATTTTTTTCGTAAATCTTAAAACACTTTCAGATATATACTATAGTATAGACATTTTCAATATTTCCCCAACGAAGCGTTGGAAAAACTACTTAATTTTGTGAACCGAACCTAATTTTTTCAAAAAGTGGTCCGGTTCGGGTTCAAGTTCGAGAAGTCAAAAGTATTAGGGGTTCGGTTCATGGTCCGGTTCGACGGACCCAAAATAACCGAACCGAACCGGTTCTAAGGGGTTCGGTTCCGGTTGCTTTCGACAGTGTTCCTCATTGTCTTCCGATTCTGAAATTGCGTCTGTTGGGATTTCCGCTGGGGCTTTTTAATTGGATAAAATCGTATCTTCAGTCAAGAACTCAGAAAGTTGTCTTTAATAGTTGCACTTCTTACCCGGTTTTTGTGACCTCTGGAGTTCCCCAGGGTAGCCATCTTGGACCTCTTCTCTGCGTTGTATTTATTAACGACCTGCCTGATGTAATTAAGGGGGTATTCCTCATGTCAAGGCTGTTTTTTTTGGACCTTTTTTAAAAAAAATCTTATTTAAAAACGCAAAGAGATTTTCCAAATCTGTTTTTTTTTATTTTGTTACAAACAGATAAAAGTAAAAAAAAAATGTTTACTGCTTCGATGCGAGGGCTGTTCCAAATATTATCGGCCGTCAATGTGGGTGTCCAAAAAAAATGGTATGGTGCTGGCGGCCATGATTCAAGGTCTCCAGGATGTCAGAAATGAAAAGTGAAAATGGGGTTATAATCAGAATAGATGTAATTCTGGTCTGAACCTCCAAAAAAATTTTGTGATTTTTTTTTGACAAAATGGCGGCCCTTTTGGCCCTTTTTTGTGTAGTTTAGTGTAAAAAAAAATTAGTAAAAATTTTTTTAAAATTATGATTGAGGTTCAAACCAGAATTGTGACAATTCTGCGTCGATTTCAGTTTTGATCATCAAAATCGGTTCAGTGTAACTGGAGATATCATCGCCGCCAGCTCGAAAAACGTGGTTTCGAGATAAATGCGTTCAAAGTTTGAAGTAATATAAAAATTACTTGTATTTGTGAAGACATTGCTCCACTAAAAAGGCTATATCTTCTGAAGTATTTCGAATTTCAAAAAATCTTTTTGGGGCGATATTCTCAAATATCCAAGCTATAAAAAAATGCAAAAAAAAAAAAAATCGAAAAAAAATTTTTCCACATGAGGAATACCTCCTTAAGAACTCTCGCCCAACGATTCTGTTTTGCTTCAGGTTGATTTGAATTCAATATATATGTGGTGCTCTTACAATTTGTTGCATTTGAACAGGGACAAATGTAAATCTATGACGTTTTATCGTAGAACCCCTTTTCTGAATAACAACGTGTTGAATCTTTCGACCATAAACTTTCTTTTGGAACTCACATTGACCTTCCTGTGAATAAAGCCATGGGCTTGCTAGGTTTTATTAAACGTTGGTCTAAGGAGTTCAATGATCCCTACACGACCAAGCTCTTGTTTATATCTCTTGTGAGGCGCATTTTGGAGTTTGATTCGTGTATTTGGAATTCTCAGTCAGTTACCCTGTGTAAACGCATTGAATCTGTCCAGAAACAGTTCCTTTTGTTTGCTCTTCGTAAACTGGGTTGGGACCCACAGTTGAGACTTCCTCCTTATCAGGTCTGTTCCCATTTCCGAGTGGATTTAAAAAGTAAAACGATTGTATTTACGAATCGTTTTCATTTGATGTTCCCGTTTCCGAGTGAAATAGAAATCGATTTTCTTTGCGAATGAAAGTTCGAATCGTTTTCGAACTATAATTCAGCAATGGTAACACAAACAATTTCGATCAGCACGGAATTGCGAACAGCTCGGTTTCATTTCGATCGTTTTTGCTTTCGTCTACATGCAATTTCTGGTGTACAACTTTGAAATAATTAATTTTAAATCAAATTGAATGCCCAATATTTCTATGGTTACTTTAAAATCTTCTCAAAATATGACTTATTAATATAAAAATATTGGATAGATAAAAAATATAACCGAAAATTACTTTTCATTTCACTCACTCAAAGGCAAAACTTTTTAAACCGAATAATTTGATCGTTTTTCGGAAACGGGAACAGCTATCAATTCCGATTCCACATGATTTGATCGAAATCGAAAACGGGAACAGGCCGGTAGATTTCCAGACTTAAGCCTTTAGACTTACCTTCACTTGAGCATAGAAAGACTATGTTAGGTAGTCCGCATTTTCAGGATCTAATAAACATCCTGTAAAACTTTCAAACAGATCCGAAACTCTGTTTTGCAGAAATAAACAAAAACAATTATTTTTTCCGACCCTTTTATATACCCTCGAATTTTTGAAATTCCTTTTTTTGGGTCGAAAACTTTATAAATATTTATAAAATGTGCCCAATTTCCGAAAAAAAATTTTACTTAGAAATTTTTGGAGACTTTGACCCAAATTTCTTGAGAACTGTTTAATGATAATTTTTTTCGGTGAAAATTAACACCCAAATTCATCAAGTCCATGCTGAAAATCTATCAAAAATAATTTTCATAATATCGAAAACTGTCGAAACTTAAAATGCAAAATGCGATTATCTCGGAAACACTTTTTCCAAAATAGTTGCAAAAATTTAAAGAGAAACTGTTGACCGATTTTCCAAATTTTTTTTTTGAATTACTTGTAATACCCACCATTCCGGTGTGAACTAGGATATTTTTGATCGGTCGAAAAACTAATAGAGTGAGAAAAAAAGTCGATTTTCGTAGTTTTGAGTTTGAAACCACATAACTTCGTTGTTTATTGACCGATCCAAAATATCCTAGTCTACACCAAAATTACATCAATTCTTAACAAAATCTTGCTTTCAGTTTTACCTTCAGATAATCCGTTCTCAAAAAATTTTTGCAACCATGGGCCTATGTTTTAAATTTTTGGTTAACTTTGAACAGGAATACAACAGCAACAAAATGTTTTTAATTTAATTTAACAGATTATTTATCGAATGCAAAAAAAAACACTTCTTAATATCATTTATAGTTGACATGACATGACACCTGAAGGTATACAGTACCCTTAAAGGACAGTAGTCATCCTTGGGACGTTTGTTACCGGCCTTTGTCCTCCAGAGGAGGTGGGCCGTGTTCCCGTTGGGGGGAGGGGATGATCTCTCTTCGTTCCCAAACTCTACCTTACCGCAGGAGATTAGTAAGGACCCCGTGGTGGAGTTTTGTACACTGCTTTACATTTCGCATCTCGTCGGTGCACTGCGGCGTCCGGGAATGTTTATTTGTGGGCTAAGCCCACTTAACCTTCATAGGAAGACCGTTCGTTATCCGCAAACTGCGACGCATCCGATGGCCCAACAGCTAGGCCCCCTAAAAATCATCTCAATATTTCTTCGGCAACCTCTCGGAAATCATGTCTCCGGTTTGCTTCTAACCATATTTTTAGAACTAATCACCCCATGGTTTCGCTTCGGTTTAGTGGTTTACATGTGACCATAAATATTTTTGAAACTTTCTTAAAAAACACTTAAATTTCTACAAAATATTTTTTATATATAAACTGAAACTGTGATGTAACAGTTGTAATATAATGCTGGAATCATTTTTGAAAGTTAGAGGAACAAAACCAGAAGATATTTGATTTGTTGGTGTGTATTTTGATGACTTGTGGTTTTTGACTGGCAATTCGCCCTAAATGTTTGATCATTTGCTTCATTCCGATTGATTCCTCAATCTATAGTCACTGAGGCAACTTTATTGTGTAAATGCGTTTAAATACTTTGAACTAATTAACTCATCAAAGGCTACCCAAAGACTGACTGCTGCTCTCTTGGTCTCAGCTTTGGCATGCGTTCGGCTCGTGTATGTGTAAATAGCGAAATGTCTTCGGCCCCTGAGGGGAACCAATGACCATCGATAATTGAAAGTTTTAATTAGTTCCATAAAATAGACTTTTCTGGAACCTTTGCACTGATTTTTGCTATAGAAAATTAGGATATAAGGATATAGTGGTCGTATGTGGCCCAGTGGTTAGTGTGCTGGACTGCTGGGCGGGAGGTCGTGGGATCGATCCCGCCTCTGGACATCTAATAATAAAAGTTTTTTTTCTTTCTTTAGAAAATAGCTTTTACACATACGGTCACCTTCACCAGCTATTGGCGCCAGCTGTGAAGTAACTAGCAATGAAAAAGCAAATTCTCAAACTTTGCCGTTCGGATCCGGCGTTAAACTGTAGGTCCCTTTCTCTTGTGCAAAAAATTTAAGGCACACACGCCAAGAGATTGAGAGAAGCTTGGCTGGCCCCGTTGGAGGAGCTGTATAGCTAACATTTACAAGGATATATGTTGTTGTAGCAGTTGGAAAGTTTATTGTTGAAGTTGTAACTGCATCGGTTCTGGGATTACCGTGGGAACCGAATCGGGATTTATCCATATTGCAGTTGCTCGCCATATCAAATACTGATTTTTATACCACATTTTATCTATTATTTAATTTAAAATTTATTGCTCATATTTTATATATTTCTATAACCCCTTCCTTTCGTTTCCCTCTATTTTCAGTTTGTCAAATGTGGATATGCCGGCAGCAATTTTCCAGCCCACATTTTTCCCTCAATGGTTGGACGACCCATAATACGAGCGGTGAACAAAATTGGAGACATTGAAGTCAAGGTATGACCATCTTGTATTTGCCAATTGCTTTGATCATACAGAAATACGTATAATATAATACATATATATGATACCTGCACAGGCCCAGCATAAAATTTTAGATAAACTTAGAGCATATTATTTAGAATTTTCACACTTCATCCCCTTCCCCCCCCTTCCGTCCAAGCATACATAATATACACACACACATCTACTCGCCAGTCATTTTGATCGTCTCTTGTTTTCGATATTTCCCTTCATATTGCATTTTGTCTTGAGTTGCATCATATTTATTGGGGGCGGCTATCATTTGGTCTTGGTATTGTCATACATAAAAAAAAGGGGTCTGTCATTTGGTGACCCCGACGTGCTTTCAAAAATTTACAGTTTTGTACATTTAAAAAAAAAATATAATATATTTTTGAAGAAACTCGGAATTAATAAGAGTTGTGATATCTAAGAAAAGATGGAAGAATTCGGGTGAATCCTTTTGCCATCAAGAGAGTTAATTGAAGGTAAATGGGGGTTTTAAGTCAAAAGCCGAATAACAATGGTCAAAATGAAAAACGGAAACATGCCTGACT